>OZ038391.1:28668019-29177046 GCA_964036045.1 Eutreptiella sp. 'Long Island Sound 2002' | reverse complement strand
GCAAAAGGATTCGGAACAGAAGGTCCAGAAAATGCAGTTGTCCCAGAACACCCAGTTGTGGAACGCGCGCCGACAGCCGGGGCGGGGTTCGCGGCGGCGTAGTGATAGCCCCTTAATGGCGATTGGGGCCGACGCGGAGGCGGATGCGGGGTCGCACAACGGCGTGGGGGCGCTCTTCCCGTGTTCCGATAGCGGCGGGCAGTCCACCGACGGTGTTTGGGGATCCTTTGACGGCGGCTCGGGGCCAACAGACCACAGCGGGAGGTCGCCGGCGCAGGAGGAGGAGGCAAGGCCACGCCCACGCACGACCACCGCATCGCATCCCCCGGTCCCAGGGCTTTGCTTGAAGGGAGGGGACCATCGGGGCAATTCCAGAGCGGCAGAGCAGTCACAGGGGATGTGAAAGCGGTTGGGGGGGCGGTTACTGGCGGTTGAAAATGCGGCTGGGGCTGGCGTTGGGATATAAAAATGCCGTTAGGGTAGAGTCAGGGCCGGAGTGTTGGGGGGGAGGGGGGTCAGCCGCCCCCCTCAGCGATTCCCTGCCCGGTCCGCAACGGGGGCCATTGCTTGGGACTGCTGGTGGGGGGCCCACCGGCCCTGATGCTCCATCGGCGGTGGGTCGTCAAAATCAAACGCAGTGGTTTGGGGGGTTCAGGAGAAGACTGTCTATACCGCGTGTCCACAGACGGTGGGGAAACGTGTTCTTGGCCGCCGACAGTCCTCGTTGGTGCTGCGTTCGCCCTGGGCGCCCCTGCCAAGCGGTGCCGGCAATGCTTCACACGGGCGTGGGGTGGGTCGGGGGGGGGCTTGGCATGACACCTCGTTGTGCTGCTGTCTGCAGCTGGCGGCGCCCATCGGCCTCTCGCCCCCGAGTGCCCTCCCTGTGTTGGTGGGGGGGGGGGGGGGGGCGGGGACCTTGAGTGAGCAGTTGCCACACCGAGTGCTGTGACACAGGAACGAGCTGTTGGCTGTGTGGACGAAGGGGAAGTGGCCGGGAGGGTCGTGGGCGTCACAAGGAACTTCTCCGCCGAAGATTCGGCGAGTATTTCCGCATCAGAGAATGCACAAAATTGGGCAGTGTGCACTTCTGGGCCGCTCCCACAGCACCCCCCCTCCCCTTGGGCGAGTGGCACGGACGGCTGGGACGCTCCCGGGGCTGTGGGCTGCGGGGGTGACCAGCAGCCCCTTTGGGGGCGTCATGCAGTGGCCAGGGCGTGGGCCGGGGACGGGAGGAGGGGCGGGGCGCGGGCGACCGCCGCGCCGCAGCCCGGGCGCCCGAGGAGGCGGCGCAGGTAGGGCTGCAGCCGGAACCGCTCCAGCGACGTGCCCGCGAGGGCCGGCATCGGGTGCTGCGTGCGGTAGAGGTCCGTGCCGGTGACCAGGCGGGCCAGCATGGCCGACATGCCGCAGCCCCAGCGCCAGCCGTAGGAGCCGCCCCCAGTGTTCACGTACAAGTTGGAGTACTTCGTGCCGGACACGATCGGGAGGTCGTCGGGGGTCTGGGGGCGCGCCCCCACACGGACCTTCGCAGCGTCGATGCTGGGGGCCAGCACTTTGGGCGCCACCTGCACAAGCAGAGGCGTGGGAAGGGGGGGGCTGTGGGGACCGTACCTGCCCCAAACTACGCATCGCCTCCGTCGATGGCCCTCACTCGGCGAAGGCCAAACATACGCGTGAGCCACGCCCTGATGTTCTATCCAGTGGATTTGCCATAGCACTGGGCGGCTTTCACGGGGTGACACAGAAACACTCACAACTGCCTTACCCCGCCCCCCTCCCCCCGTGTCCAGCAAACAATAAAGTCCTCAAAAATCTTGTCCGAACAGGAGTGTTCGTTGGAGATGCCGTTCGGTACCTAATTACCCCCCCCCCCCTCCTTGTCTAAGGTACACAAAAGTACTGAATCAATACGGTCCCTATGCCTACTGTAGCTTAGACAAGGCCATAGCTTGCACGCGACACATACAACTACTGGCACACACGCCACCACCAAGAAAGGGGAAGATAGTGTACAAATATCCCCCAAATCAGAGCTCTGTGGGTTCAAGTGAGCAAACAATCACAACCAATGTGTCATGACTTCATGCAATCGGCAGATTTGTCACCGAAACCATGTCTTATGCGGTTGCATTTTGTACCAAATTAAATTAGGTACGGAATTAATACAGTCCCTACGCCTGCTGTGAGACAAGGCTGTAGCTTAGACAGGGGGGGGTTAACTAACTAGTCCAACTGGGTAACAAAATAATTCAGGTCCCAAAAAATACGTTCCAAACAGAAGTGTTCATTTGACAAGTCTTTCATTGAACATGGGGGGGGGGGGCGGTACAACCCAATTCGTGGCCCAGGCTGATTGCGAAGGATCACTCTAGTGCAGGGGTTGCCATAATAAAAAATTAAAAAAAAAACTCGGAGTGTCCAATACGCCCTATGATGGCGGCCGGTGGGTAACTGATGGCGGTTGGTGGGTAACCGATGGCGGTTGGTGGGTACCGATGGCGGTTGGTGTGTAACCGATGGCGGTTGGTGGGTAACCGATGGCGGTTGGTGGGTAACCGATGGCGGTTGGTGTGTAACCGATGGCGGTTGGTGGGTAATTGATGGCGGTTGGTGGGTAACCGATGGCGGTTGGTGTGTAACCGATGGCGGTTGGTGTGTAACCGATGGCGGTTGGTGGGTAGCCACCAAACATCAGAGAGTGGCTGCCTTAGTTAAAAAAAAAAAAGGCTGAGTGTCCTTACGGCAACCCCTGCTCTAGTGATTTTGCTGAAATGAACCCAATCAAACCAAGTGTTTTCATGGCATTCGCCAGAAAGCAAAGTTTTACCATGGGACAACCAGGATGGTTACCTGATTAATGGTGCAGTAGTGCCTGCATGGAGACTCATTTTACACCACTGCCATTACTTTCCACGATTGAACACCCATAATGTTTCCCCTGAGTTCCTACCGCACTGAGACGTGTGTGTGTGTGTGTGTGTGTCTCAGTGAGGGGCACGCGCAATCTACAGTGTGTCACATGTTAATGGCCATCAACGAATCTCAAGATCAACCCCGTGTGTGACGACGCAACTGTTGTGTCTCATCTCACCTCAATGTACCAAACCTCCATTGGTGTCCGCTTACGACACCACTTTGTGACATGATGTGATACAGACTCCCACGCTTTGGCGTAGCCCCTTGAGTTGGGGATGCGGACTCCCATGCTTTGGCGTAGCCCCTCGAGTTGGGGATACGGACTAGCACGCTTTTGCGTGGCCCCTCGAGTTGGGATACGGACTCCCACGCTTTGGCGTGGCCCCTTGAGTTGGGGATACGGACTCCCACGCTTTGGCGTGGCCCCTTGAGTTGGGGATACGGACTAGCACGCTTTTGCGTGGCCCCTCGAGTTGGGGATACGGACTCCCACGCTTTGGCGTGGCCCCTTGAGTTGGGATACGGACTCCCACGCTTTTGCGTGGCCCCTTGAGTTGGGGATACGGACTCCCACGCTTTGGCGTGGCCCCTTGAGTTGGGGATACGGACTCCCATGCTTTGGCGTGGCACTTTGAGTTGGGGATACGGACTCCCACGCTTTTGCATGGCCCCTCGAGTTGGGGATACGAACTCCCACGCTTTTGCGTGGCCCCTCCACCTAGATCTGCCCTCCAGTGAGTGCGCCTCACATGCACGGTGTGCGCCGCACGCAAGAACGTCAGAGAATGCGGCATTTTTGGGTAGTGTCCACCCTCTTTGAGGATACAGTGGCACGATGGACAATGTGGGACCGGATACAGCAGCCACCGGACAGGTAAGAGACAGGGGACTGCCAGGGTCCCGTGGGGCTTACGCACTAGGGGTGGGGAACGCAGAAACCCAAGGCCTTATGGCATGACTTGGCGGCAAGTAACGCAGCCCAGGAGAGCAGGGAGGGCGTGGCCTGGCGTGTCCACACGCAGTGCCAAAACAGCCGATTAAGTGCGTGCGGGAGTTAGCGCAGAAGCAGGACGTGGCAGAGCCACCGTGCCGCCCCCCAAGCCTCACCCTTAGTGTACACGGCACGAGAGAAGGACCCGCGCCAAAGGCTCAGGTGTCTTCGCTGTGGGCCCTCCCGTGCCCCTTACCCGGGGTCTCCGATCCTCTCGGGGGCGCCGACGCTCTCCCTGCCCCTCCACAAATCGTTGAAACCAAAAATTGTTGAAACCGGTCAGCCTATTAAGGTCCCGCATGCTGTGGATACAGGGGTTAGCACAGAGACGTAGGACTCCAAACGGTGCGGAAACAACACCTGCTGTTGCTCTGACAACGGTGTTGCTCTCGCACGGGGGGGGGGTTGGTATAAGGCCACTCTGTTAGCTTGTGACGGAGCCTATTGGCCTCTCGCCCTTGAACCTTCTGCTATGGTAAGCAGGCATCCGCACTACTGCGGGCAAGGGGGGGGGGGGGGTAAACTTTCCTGGGGGTTAGGGGGGGGGGGGGCTGGGTCTTTGGGTTGGCTGAGCCGGGATCCCCATGGGCAGTGGTGAGGGCAAGGTCAATGACCACGGGAGGGGTCTGTGGTGGGAGGTGGGGCCACCTCTTTTGCCGCGCGCCGCAGGTATTCGATCATCGCCGGGCGTGAGGGGGCCTCCATCGGCGAGAACTCGGCGCCCGTGGCGAAGCGGATGCGGGCAGTACAGCCCGACTTCTTATCGAGACTGAAGGTCTTGGAAGCGAACACTGTCACGGCCAAGTTGGAGTGTGGGAACAGGCTCGGGGCCGGGCCCAGGGTGTTGCGAACCTGAGCGGCGGCACGGCAGATTGGGGAGGTGGTGGCGGAGGCAGGGGAGGCACCGTGGGGGCAGGGGGTCTGAGAAAAGCGAAGAACGGACACAATTGAGAATCACGTCCGCCCCCCTGCCTCGAGAGAGCAACACTGAAGTTGACTGACGAGGGCGTCGTTTGTGCGCTCCCTGAGAAGACACAAGCAGTGACCATTGCCTCATAAATGCGCTAGTCGTCAGGCGATTCCCCGATCTCCGCCTCCAAAGGACAAGAAGGGGTAAACGTGGGTGGCAGGGCAGCTACCAACATCCCTAAAATACCGCCCCCCACCTCAAATCACAGGAAAAGCGTGATCTTCATGGACCACCAGAAAAAGGAACCGCCAAATTCCACGGTTCCAAAAGTGCGGAAACCCGTCGGCCTATTTAGGTCCTGCACGCTGTGCGTACAGGGGTCAGCGCAGAAGTTCCAAAAGTGCGGAAACAACACTTGCCGTTGCTCTGACAAGGGCGTTGCTCTTGCAGGGGGGGGGGGGGGTAAGGCTGCCAGCAACAATGACGCATTGGGCTGTGGGGAAAGTACTCAGTGACGTCACATGTACACTTGGCATTGGTGGTGGCGATGGAATATGACGGGGTGAGGAGTTGGAGGAGGCAAGGGAGGAGGTGGTGCTGGTGGAGGAGAAGGAGGAGAGGAAGGCGAGATGGTGGCCGTGGTGAAGCGGGAGGAGGAGGAGGAGGGGGAAGAGTAGCGGTGAAGAAGGTGAATAAGCCAGCATAGGGAGGTAGGGGCTGAAGGCGATGATGGTGGTGGAGGGGGGGAGGGCAGCTGCAGGGCCCAGCACGAAGCATGTGTCAGACACAAATGGAAGGGGCAGCCCCTCTGCATTGCTTCCCCAGAATCTCCAGAATCCGTCGCCCCTCCACTGCATCCTCCCCATCCTCACACTACCTTCGTACCACAGACGACATGGGCGGCAGCAGTTGCGGGCCACAGTTGTTTCGGAGCAGCGTCAAACACCCACGACCTGCTCTAGACGCGAGATCCACCAGCACCATCAGGCAGGGCGGTCCTTAAGGGGAAAAAAAAAGTGTTCCAAAATTGCAGCTTTGCAAAAAGACCGCATGCAGCTGATATGTTTAACCATGGTTGGTGGTGATTCGCGGTTCGCGGTTGGCAGTTGGTGCGATTGGCGGTTGGCGGTTGGTGGTGATTGATGGCAGTTGGCTGCGGTTGGTGGTTGGCGATTGGTGGTTGGTGGGGGTGGGTGGTTGGCGATTGGTGGCGGTTGGCAGCGGTTGGCGGTTGGCGGTTGGTGGCGGTTGGCGGTTGGCGGTTGGCGGTTGGTGGACCCTGGGGGCGGTCCTTAAGGGCGGTCGTTAGCAAAAAAAAAATGGGTTCCTTAAGGACCCCTCCTGCCATCGGGGGTGTCCTGAGCAACAACAGTCCCGGTCATTTACGCCTCACGCAAAACACGCCCACCGCCACTGAGAAGGCAAGCACTGCACAGAGCAACGTTTCAAATCATCGAGTGACACATCCTTCTGAAGGTCGTCACTGGTGCAGAGAGGGCATGTGGAACTTCACCTGCAGTCGATGCAGTTAATGGAGAAAAAATGGGCCACTCACCGCTGGCGGTTGGCAGTCAACCGCCAGTGGGTGGCAGTTATGAGGGGGGCAACAGACGCCGATGTAGAATCCTTGTGTCTGGCGTCCCTGTAGGATGTCACAAGGAGGGATAGAGGTGTGTACTCCGGTAGTGGAGGGTAATTGACGAGCAGTCGGGTTCGAAACGAAGACGACCATTCCTGACTCTGGGGCCGCTGACTACTGAGCTACCCGCTCCAGTGGTGGGCATGGGCGGCCGCTCCGGGTTCGGACACGACCCTCCTCAGGACCTCCTCCGCGTGTCGATCAGTGGGGTGGGCTGGGAATTGAACCTGTGATTTTGGCCACTGAGCTATGGGAGTACTCCCGGAGTACTCCGGCAGCTGGCGCTCAACCACTGGGAGTTGGCGGTTGGCCCCCGGCGGTCGGCAGTTCACCGCTGGCCCACAGGGCTGTCCTCAGTGAACGAAGGAAACCCATCCCTCTGCCAATCAGTGCGAAGGGGGGGGGGGGGGGGGCACAGAGCACTGGGTCAGAGGCGTGGGGGGCAGAGAGCACCGACTGTGGGGAGGGGGCAGCGGGCAGAGAGCGGCAGTCGAGTGCAGCACCTTCTCTGGCAGCGGCATCTCGATGGTGTAGCCCTTCGTCGGGATCACCGGGAGGCTGACGCCGGCAGTGGCCGCGAGCCGCGGGGCCCACGCGCCGTTCGCCAGGACCACGAGGTCCGCAGTGAACTCCCGGCCATCGGCAGTCTGGACGCCGGTGATGCGGTCGGCCTCGGAGTGGAGCTGGACGGCCTCCGCGTTGTGCACAAACTGGGCGCCGTACCGGCGGACGCTCACGGCCGCCAGGCACTGGACGAACTTCTGGCAGTCACCAATGAAGGGCTGCTCCTCATAGACCATGCCCTGAGGGATGGGAGGGGGGCAGAACCTCACGGTTGCGCAGTGCATAGAGCACACGAAGCATCAAAACGTAGCTGGTTCCAGAGAAAGTGGCCAAGCACTCAAACATTATCTTTTAATTTCCTGCACCCTATTGTGTGACTTTGGTATTGTCCAATGAGGACCATGGGACAATACCAAAACAAAAAGAACCAGGGACATTATAACACACACACAAAAAAAGCGCATGGTGTGCGCGGGGCATCCCGCTCCCCCTCTATGACCCTCTACCACCACAACGACCTGTGTGGGCCGCCATACCAACAGAAATGCAATGGCAATCTCCCTGCTGCAAGTAGCCACCCTCCCTCCATCTTAGAATATAGATTGAAGTGCAAGTGGAACAAAAAGGGAAAACAACGGGGCTCCTAAAGAGGGACCCCGCCTCAGATCCTCCATCTATCCTACCTATCACGGGTGGGCCATCTCCTCGCTTTTGGACGCGACTCCCCCCCCAAGTAGAAGTGGGCCGAAGGTCCCCGGGGGGGGGCCTCTTAGGGGGGGGGGGGGGGCTAGCCGCCGAGGAGGGCTTCTCTGGGGGACTAGCTACTCGCTGCTAGTTGTGGGGGGGGGGGGGGGCTGGGGGAGAGGGTCAGCAGAGATCTGGTCCAGTCTGGCAGAGCCGCGGAGTCCTAAGGGGTTACTCTACAACAACGGAGGCCTCCACTCTACCTCCGCACCAGTGCAATGGTGGTTGTAGGCGCCCACAGCCCCCTGCCTAGGGAGGGCCGTATATATATGCTGTTCTCTCCGACACAGCCCGTCACACCGGAGAGCGGCTGGGTGCGCAGCAGGTTGCCTAGGCCTACGAGGCACCCGATTAGTTTTTTTTCCCTTTGCCGTACACACAAGTACTGCTCTATGGTAATAAATTTTTTTTTCCTTCGCCGTATACACAAATAAAGCTCGTTCCATCCCTTTTTTTTTCATTACCCCCTCGGCTTACTTAAAAATATCTCCCTCCGACGACGAGTCAGAATCAGAGACATTTATATTCCGCCGCTTTCGGGGCCGTGTCCATGACAACTCCACATTCCGACGCTGCCCTAGACTCTCCAAAGGGCGCGTGCGTTCCACACTTGACGCCTCAGTGGAGGAGGAGGAGGAGGAGGAGGAGGAGGAGGAGGAGGAGGAGGAGGAGGAAGAGGAGGAGGAGGAGGTAGACGAAGAGGGGGCAGGAACATTGACAGGGGGGGTCGCCAAAGGAGGGCCCATTGCCACATCCAGCTCCTCGTTCCGCTGCGCATGGTCTCCCGTTTTTTTCTTCTTACATCCATCATGCGCAGTCCAAGCGAGGACAACTTCCCGCTCCGAGGGTGGGGCACAAAGGCTACCGGGGGGAGCGACATCGGGATGCTTTGCATTGAAGTGCATTTGCATGCCGTACAACCACACAGTGGCCTTACACAAGGTGCAGTGCATCGGCCGCTTTGTGCACGGATTGCGTGCAGAAGCCTTGGCCATCACCCCCAACCGAACATTAGTGGGCTCCAAGGGACGGTTTGTCAAGATGACGGAAACAAGCTTACCCGGGCCATTGCGGAGCAATTGTGTGGTGCATTCCTTATTTCCACAGAAGCCGCAGGCATCTGCAACACATTCGTCCCTCAAGATGTGCCTCCCACATGAGTCCGCATGCTGTGTAAGCGGACGACATGGTTGCACATTGCGCATGTGCCCGAGGTTGGTGCCGCTGATCCAAACTTCACGATACAAGATGCACCGTTGATGGCACAGATTGGTAAATTGGGGTATGGAGGCCTAGACCTAGACCTCATCCCGTATCCCCAACTCAAGGGGCCACACAAAAGCGTGGGTGTCCATATCCCCAACTCAAGGGGCCACGCAAAAGCGTGGGAGTCCGTATCCCCAACTCAAGGGGCCACACAAAAGCGTGGGAGTCCGTATCCCCAACTCGAAGGGCCACGCCAAAGTGTTGGAGTCCATATCCCCAACTCAAGGGGTCACGCAAAAGCGTGGGAGTCCGTATCCCCAACTCGAGGGGCCACGCCAAAGCGTGGGAGTCCGTATCCCCAACTCGAGGGGCCACGCCAAAGCGTGGGAGTCCGTATCCCCAACTCGAGGGGTCACGCAAAAGCGTGGGAGTCCGTATCCCCAACTCAAGGAGCCGCGCCAAAGCGTTGGAGTCCATATCCTCAACTCGAGGGGCTACGCAAAAGCGTGGAAGTCCGTATCCCCACCTCAAGGGGTCACGCCACAGCGTGGGAGTCCGTATCCCCAACTCAAGGAGCCGCGCCAAAGCGTTGGAGTCCATATCCTCAACTCGAGGGGCTACGCAAAAGCGTGGAAGTCCGTATCCCCACCTCAAGGGGTCGCGCCACAGCGTGGGAGTCCGTATCCCCAACTCAAGGGGCCACGCAAAAGCGTGGGAGTCCGTATCCCCAACTCAACGGGCCACGCCAAAGCGTGGGAGTCCGTATCCCTAACTCGAGGGGCCACGCCAAAGCGTGGGAGTCCATATCCCCAACTCAAGGGGCCACGCAAAAGCGTGGGAGTCCGTATCCCCAACTCAAGGGGCCGCACAAAAGCATGGGAGTCCGTATCCCCAACTCGAGGGGCCATGCCAAAGCGTGGGAGTCCGTATCCCCAACTCAAGGGGCTACGCAAAAGCGTGGGAGTCCGTATCCCCAACTCAAGGGGCCACGCCAAAGCGTGGGAGTCCGTATCCTCAACTCGAGGGGCCACACCAAAACGTGGGAAAGAGAACAAGAAAGATGAAAGAAAGCACGCAGTGCATTCGCCCCAGAAAGAATTAGGTGCTGCACTCGGGCGGGGTTTTGCTCCGAATGCACGATCTTCACTTCGCAACAAAAGACATTTGTATAGCGGCCCATCTTGCTAATCTTCCGCTGGAAAGCCCTTCACAACAAACAACATTTGTATAGCGCCTCGTCTTGCTAATTTGGCGCTCAAAAGCACTGATGGTTTGATGAAAAAGAAGCATACACAAAATCAAAAGTGGCTACCTCACCCCTGCCTGCAAGGGGGCGGAAGTGCTACATAACCCCTGCATTCTCGGTGGTCCCCAGCAAAGGGGACAAAATTTGAGGGTGCCTTCGGCGCCACCCTATGTATGGCCCGTAGCCATTGACCCTTGGTAACGAAGTGGGCCCGGAGGGCAAGGAGCGGGGGGGGGGGGGTCGCGTACCTGAACCGAGGAGACCCCCCCCCCCCCCGTGCTACCGATCAATCTTTCCCAGTGTGCTGTTGTGCGGCAGTGGCATGGTGATAACCAAGTCCAAGGCGTCGCAGAAGATGAAAACTTGACGAGCAGCGACCGACAGGGCTCCCATCGATCAACAGAGGGTAGAACCACACAAAAGTGCCATTGGGACTGCCTTCAAGGGTTCATGGCTGACGCCGAGAGGCGAGACAGGAAGTCTGGCTCCCCGCACACTGCCCTGCTTGAGCACAGCCTCCCTTCTCCCCCGAAAACACTCTTCCCCTTCCTGCCGTATGCCCTCCAGCACCCTCCACCCTCCCAGGGAGGTATCAGAAGGGGGGGAGGTTGGGGGGTCTGGACCCAAAGTTTGTGCACCAAAAATGGCCCGACATTTTCCAAATGGTAAACTTTGTTTTGTCCCATGATGGTCACTTTGGCCATAGAGCAACGATGGTCGTCACCCTGCGGAATCACTCCGGGAACTCTCACAGTACATTGTCATGAGTATGGCGCCGGAGGCGTCGCCACAGATTGTTCAAGCATCGTCCGCAGATATGGCGCCTGAGGCGCCGCCAGAGATCTCTGTTCTGTCCATGCTCCACACAGGCCTTTAGGCGCTGTGATCGTACTCTTGATTACCTTGAGTCGGCCTACGGCCTACGGTTTGCCACGGCCAAGGCGGTGCTTGGCCATAGAACAGTGGAAAGTTCAGCAATAGGTCCCCACCAACAAACCTATGCCCTCACACGATAGTCACTTTGGTCTGGGGGGAGGGGAGGTCCGGGGGGGGGGGGAACCCCCTCCTCCTCCCGTGGTGTACGGCCATTCTAATACTTCCCTGCACCCTCCTCATGCATGCAGGTGGGGGGCGTACATAAGAAGTGAAGGCCGGTGGAGGGTGTACAGGAGGAAGGGGCGAAGAGCCAGGGTGGGGGATTTGCGGGTGGAGGGTCTGCCTGAGAAGGCGCTCACGTACCACCCGCTGTGGGACGCGGATGTTGAATGCTCACCTGTACGCTGCAAGGCACAACGCTGGAGAGCCAGAGCAACGACGTCAGAACAAAAAGCTCTTCAGTGACATTGCCATACGCGCCTTTCGCTGTGACAAACGAAGTACCCCGAGTGCATTGTTCATGAGGGCTCTCTCAGATGACACAGTGAAACTTACACCGCAGGATGTCAGGCACATCATTAAAGACTCTCATTACTTCAACCGTACCCCTCCCCCCGAGCTCAGCAGAGCAAGTGCAGGAGGGCGGTGCACGACCTGCACCCGCTTGGAGTACCCACTGCCAGAGCACAGGCTCTGGGCCTCCGAGGACTCGTGCACGGTAGAGGGGAAGCCCTCGGCGCGGGCCTGGTCGGCCCCCTCCGCAAGGGTCGACACGAGCTCCGGGTTGTCCAGGCACACGTTGTGCCAGCCAATGTCCTCGCGGTCCCACTCATCGTCGCGGATGCCCTCTTCTTGGGCCACCCTGTGCAGCATCTCGGCCGAGAACTGGCTCAGCTCCAGATTGACGGCGCTGGTGGCCCTCCGCAGAGACCCGGACAGCGACGCCGTGAGGAACCGGACCCCAAACCGCAGCCACTCTGGGTCCATGAGGAAATACTGCGGGCACACACAGAGGGCGCTGCTGCCCTCGGGGCGGGGCAGGGAGGTGAGGGCCAGCCACACGTACTTAGGGCTGGTCAGGGGGCTGTGCTGCTGTGGGCGATGCCACCCGGCATTGCAGGCGGAAGCTGACACGGCCCCAGGGCCCAGGTCTGGGGCTTGGTCCAGGACGGTGACGGCGTAGCCCTGCTTGGCCAGGAAGTAGGCACTGGAAACCCCAGCAATGCCCCCACCGACCACGAGGACAGAGCTGCCATGGGCGGGGGACGCATGCACGGCATATCGGCCACCCATGTACTGCTCGTACAGCACGCAGCTCGCCCCAGCAACGGCGCTGAAGGCTGTGGTGTACTTCAGAGTTCTGGACAGTGCGGCCATCGTCAGATGAGAAAATGGTAGACACTGGAAAGTGCAGATACTGGATGGAGTGAGCGGGCTTCGAACTCCGGGGGCGGCAACATGTAGCAATACTAAGGCAGGGGCAGGCGTTCTCAAACTGCAGGGGCTGAGTCCCATTCGAGCCGCTGCTCCCCATTGATGCACCATTCCCAGAGATAAGTACAACGGCTGGGAGCTACAAGTTGTAACCCCCCCCCCCCCTTGTATAAGCTACGCCAGTGTACACAATTACGCCCTACGCCTACTGTAGCTTGGACAAGGGCGTGGTTTGCGCGCAACACATACAACTACTGACACACAGGTGCACAGGCCATATGTGCTGAAATTGGCAATTCAGGACCTATGGGATGCATCAGACTAAAAAAAAAAATTCTTGGTGCACCAGCAGGGGGCCACATGTGCTGAAATTGGCAAATGTGACAACAAACCCATGTCTTATGTGGCCGCACTACATTTCGTACGTAATTAAATTACGTACAAAATTATTATGGTCCCTATGCCTACTGTAGCTTGGACAAGGGCGTAGCTTATACAAAGGGGGGGGGGGTACAACACCACCAGCCGGTGGTACTCCTGTAGTAAATGCTGATCCAACCGTGTTGCTGGCATGGGCGGGGGGCACGGGGAGGGGGGTGCTGAATCATGAAGGTGTGTGGGTAAGGGGAGGGGGGAGGGATAGGGCCGCCGCACACACACCACACACCACACAGACCCTCACATGAGACTGCGTCTCTGCCGTGGTACCCTGCTGCCCTTTGACCGACCTCCCAAAAATGCTCACCAGTGTCCCCGACCCATGGGGGAGGTGTCACCTAATGACGTTTACCCCCCTCGTGTTATGTGCTAGGACCCAACTCTGACCTTTCCACTACAACTACACTGAACTTTGGGGCATGTGACGGTGCCCCCACCCCCCGGACTGTGCAGGGGGGGGGGGGGGGTACAAGAGGGCAACAGGGCACGCAATGTCCCAGACGTACATCTGTCTTTCTGACCATTGCTCGTTCAATCTCTGCTTCATTGCCACTATGATTCCTCATCCTCTGCCTGCTCTGCTTCATCTACTGGTCATTCCGCTTGGAGCATGTGTCTCATCTGGTTCTTTGTTTCCATACTCTCCACACTGCCCAGAAACTGGTGTATGCAATCCAACTACGACAAGGGGTCAGCTTCACATGCCTACTAAATGAATGTAACATGTGCACTTTATTTGATGCACCATTTCACAAAGTAGCGCAAGATCGTTCTCGTGTGCATATCAAAAATTGACACACAAAATAACACACACAGGAAATCCAATACCATGCTACGCTTTAATAGTGTCTTAACAACTAATGTGTGGATTGAGTGGCTGTAGGCAGGATTTCTGCACTTCACAGATGCAAACTACCAATCTACATGAACAGGGCCACAAGGTTGAAAGCAACACCAAAAGCACCCAAAAGCTTCTCCCACTTCTTCCGCTGCTTTGGCTGAATGCCTTCTTGCTGGGTAATCAACACCACAATGGCCAACTCCTCAATGCTTGCACCAACTACCTGTGCGTTGTCACATAGGGCTCAAACTTGAGGCACAGAAATTCGCGGGTCGGGGCAACCAACAACAAGCGGATCACCCAATGTGAAGTTTGGAAACTATATACTGGCCATATAACTCTTGCCGTCTTGGGCCCCCACAGCGGGGAGGGCTCATACACACTCCTTAACCCTTGCTATCTTGCAGTCCCATAACCGGGAAGGTAACAAAAAGGCTACCCCACTGAAACCACCTCGCAGTTCCCAAAGAGGTGAGGAATGAAAAAAGCCGTCTTGGTGTCCCCAAAGCGGGGAGGTAGAGTAAAGAACACCATGGTGGCCCGCGGGTTGTGCCCACCCATAGTGGTGGTGCCCGCACGTGGTGGTGGTGCCCACCCGGGGTGGTGGTGCCCACACGCGGTGGTGATGCCCGCCCACAGTGGTGGTGCCCGCCCACGGTGGTGGTGCTCGCCCCTACGGAGGGTGGTGGTGCCCGCCCATGGGTGGTGCTGATACCCGCGCCACAGGTGGTGGTGGTGCCCGCCCATGGGGACGGCTATGGGGACGGCTTTGGGGACGGCTATGGGGACGGCTTTGGGGACGGCTATGGGGACGGCTATGCCAACCGCTATGGGGACGGCTATGGGGAGGGCTATGGGATCGTTGGCTATGGGGACGGCTTTGGGGAGGGCAATGGGGACGGCTATGGGGACGGCTATGGGGACGGCTATGGGGACGGCTATGGGGACGGCTATGGGGACGGCTATGGGGACGGCTTTGGGGACGGCTTTGGGGACGGCTATGGGGACGGCTATGGGGACGGCTTTGGGGACGGCTATGAGCACGGCTTTGGGGACGGCTATGGGGACGGCTATGGGGACGGCTTTGGGGACGGCTATGGGGACGGCTATGGGGACGGCTTTGGGGACGGCTTTGGGGACGGCTATGGGGACGGCTATGGGGACGGCTTTGGGGACGGCTTTGGGGACGGCTATGGGGACGGCTTTGGGGACGGCTTTGGGGACGGCTTTGGGGACGGCTTTGGGGACGGCTTTGGGGACGGCTTTGGGGACGGCTATGGGGACGGCTTTGGGGACGGCTATGGGGACGGCTATGGGGACGGCTTTGGGGACGGCTTTGGGGACGGCTATGGGGACGGCTATGGGGACGGCTTTGGGGACGGCTTTGGGGACGGCTTTGGGGACGGCTTTGGGGACGGCTTTGGGGACGGCTTTGGGGACGGCTATGGGGACGGCTATGGGGACGGCTATGGGGACGGCTATGGGGACGGCTTTGGGGACGGCTTTGGGGACGGCTATGGGGACGGCTATGGGGACGGCTATGGGGACGGCTATGAGCACGGCTTTGGGGACGGCTTTGGGGACGGCTATGGGGACGGCTATGGGGACGGCTATGGGGACGGCTATGGGGACGGCTATGGGGACGGCTATGGGGACGGCTTTGGGGACGGCTTTGGGGACGGCTATGGGGACGGCAATGGGGACGGCTATGGGGACGGCTATGGGGACGGCTATGGGGACGGCTATGGGGACGGCTTTGGGGACGGCTATGGGGACCGCTATGGGGACGGCTTTGGGGACGGCTTTGGGGACGGCTATGGGGACGGCTATGGGGACGGCTTTGGGGACGGCTTTGGGGACGGCTATGGGGACGGCTTTGGGGACGGCTTTGGGGACGGCTTTGGGGACGGCTTTGGGGACGGCTTTGGGGACGGCTATGGGGACGGCTATGGGGACGGCTTTGGGGACGGCTTTGGGGACGGCTATGGGGACGGCTTTGGGGACGGCTTTGGGGACGGCTTTGGGGACGGCTTTGGGGACGGCTATGGGGACGGCTATGGGGACGGCTTTGGGGACGGCTTTGGGGACGGCTTTGGGGACGGCTATGGGGACGGCTATGGGGACGGCTTTGGGGACGGCTTTGGGGACGGCTTTGGGGACGGCTTTGGGGACGGCTATGGGGACGGCTTTGGGGACGGCTTTGGGGACGGCTATGGGGACGGCTATGGGGACGGCTATGGGGACGGCTATGGGGACGGCTATGGGGACGGCTATGGGGACGGCTTTGGGGACGGCTTTGGGGACGGCTATGGGGACGGCAATGGGGACGGCTATGGGGACGGCTATGGGGACGGCTATGGGGACGGCTATGGGGACGGCATTGGGGACGGCTATGGGGACCGCTATGGGGACGGCTTTGGGGACGGCTTTGGGGACGGCTATGGGGACGGCTATGGGGACGGCTTTGGGGACGGCTTTGGGGACGGCTATGGGGACGGCTTTGGGGACGGCTTTGGGGACGGCTTTGGGGACGGCTTTGGGGACGGCTTTGGGGACGGCTATGGGGACGGCTATGGGGACGGCTTTGGGGACGGCTTTGGGGACGGCTATGGGGACGGCTTTGGGGACGGCTTTGGGGACGGCTTTGGGGACGGCTTTGGGGACGGCTATGGGGACGGCTTTGGGGACGGCTTTGGGGACGGCTATGGGGACGGCTTTGGGGACGGCTTTGGGGACGGCTTTGGGGACGGCTTTGGGGACGGCTATGGGGACGGCTATGGGGACGGCTTTGGGGACGGCTTTGGGGACGGCTATGGGGACGGCTTTGGGGACGGCTTTGGGGACGGCTATGGGGACGGCTTTGGGGACGGCTTTGGGGACGGCTTTGGGGACGGCTTTGGGGACGGCTTTGGGGACGGCTTTGGGGACGGCTATGGGGACGGCTATGGGGACGGCTTTGGGGACGGCTATGGGGACGGCTTCGGGGACGGCTTTGGGGACGGCTTTGGGGACGGCTTTGGGGACGGCTTTGGGGACGGCTATGGGGACGGCTTTGGGGACGGCTTTGGGGACGGCTATGGGGACGGCTTTGGGGACGGCTTTGGGGACGGCTTTGGGGACGGCTTTGGGGACGGCTTTGGGGACGGCTTTGGGGACGGCTATGGGGACGGCTTTGGGGACGGCTATGGGGACGGCTTTGGGGACGGCTTTGGGGACGGCTATGGGGACGGCTTTGGGGACGGCTTTGGGGACGGCTTTGGGGACGGCTATGGGGACGGCTATGGGGACGGCTTTGGGGACGGCTTTGGGGACGGCTATGGGGACGGCTTTGGGGACGGCTATGGGGACGGCTTCGGGGACGGCTTTGGGGACGGCTTTGGGGACGGCTATGGGGACGGCTTTGGGGACGGCTATGGGGACGGCTATGGGGACGGCTTTGGGGACGGCTTTGGGGACGCCTTTGGGGACGGCTATGGGGACGGCTTTGGGGACGGCTATGGGGACGGCTTTGGGGACGGCTATGGGGACGGCTATGGGGACGGCTATGGGGACGGCTATGGGGACGGCTATGGGGACGGCTATGGGGACGGCTTTGGGGACGGCTTTGGGGACGGCTTTGGGGACGGCTTTGGGGACGGCTTTGGGGACGGCTATGGGGACGGCTTTGGGGACGGCTTTGGGGACGGCTTTGGGGACGGCTATGGGGACGGCTTTGGGGACGGCTTTGGGGACGGCTTTGGGGACGGCTTTGGGGACGGCTTTGGGGACGGCTATGGGGACGGCTTTGGGGACGGCTATGGGGACGGCTTTGGGGACGGCTTTGGGGACGGCTTTGGGGACGGCTTTGGGGACGGCTATGGGGACGGCTTTGGGGACGGCTATGGGGACGGCTTTGGGGACGGCTATGGGGACGGCTATGGGGATGGCTATGGGGACGGTTTTGGGGACGGCTTTGGGGACGGCTTTGGGGACGGCTTTGGGGACGGCTTTGGGGACGGCTTTGGGGACGGCTTTGGGGACGGCTATGGGGACGGCTATGGGGACGGCTATGGGGACGGCTTTGGGGACGGCTTTGGGGACGGCTTTGGGGACGGCTTTGGGGACGGCTTTGGGGACGGCTTTGGGGACGGCTTTGGGGACGGCTTTGGGGACGGCTATGGGGACGGCTATGGGGACGGCTTTGGGGACGGCTATGGGGACGGCTTTGGGGACGGCTTTGGGGACGGCTATGGGGACGGCTATGGGGACGGCTTTGGGGACGGCTTTGGGGACGGCTTTGGGGACGGCTTTGGGGACGGCTATGGGGACGGCTTTGGGGACGGCTATGGGGACGGCTATGGGGACGGCTTTGGGGACGGCTTTGGGGACGGCTTTGGGGACGGCTTTGGGGACGGCTTTGGGGACGGCTATGGGGACGGCTTTGGGGACGGCTTTGGGGACGGCTTTGGGGACGGCTTTGGGGACGGCTTTGGGGACGGCTATGGGGACGGCTATGGGGACGGCTTTGGGGACGGCTTTGGGGACGGCTTTGGGGACGGCTTTGGGGACGGCTATGGGGACGGCTATGGGGACGGCTATGGGGACGGCTTTGGGGACGGCTTTGGGGACGGCTTTGGGGACGGCTTTGGGGACGGCTTTGGGGACGGCTTTGGGGACGGCTTTGGGGACGGCTTTGGGGACGGCTATGGGGACGGCTATGGGGACGGCTTTGGGGACGGCTATGGGGACGGCTTTGGGGACGGCTTTGGGGACGGCTATGGGGACGGCTATGGGGACGGCTTTGGGGACGGCTTTGGGGACGGCTTTGGGGACGGCTTTGGGGACGGCTATGGGGACGGCTTTGGGGACGGCTATGGGGACGGCTATGGGGACGGCTTTGGGGACGGCTTTGGGGACGGCTTTGGGGACGGCTTTGGGGACGGCTTTGGGGACGGCTATGGGGACGGCTTTGGGGACGGCTTTGGGGACGGCTTTGGGGACGGCTTTGGGGACGGCTTTGGGGACGGCTATGGGGACGGCTTTGGGGACGGCTTTGGGGACGGCTTTGGGGACGGCTTTGGGGACGGCTATGGGGACGGCTATGGGGACGGCTTTGGGGACGGCTTTGGGGACGGCTTTGGGGACGGCTTTGGGGACGGCTTTGGGGACGGCTTTGGGGACGGCTATGGGGACGGCTTTGGGGACGGCTTTGGGGACGGCTTTGGGGACGGCTTTGGGGACGGCTATGGGGACGGCTATGGGGACGGCTTTGGGGACGGCTTTGGGGACGGCTTTGGGGACGGCTTTGGGGACGGCTTTGGGGACGGCTTTGGGGACGGCTTTGGGGACGGCTTTGGGGACGGCTATGGGGACGGCTATGGGGACGGCTTTGGGGACGGCTTTGGGGACGGCTTTGGGGACGGCTTTGGGGACGGCTTTGGGGACGGCTATGGGGACGGCTTTGGGGACGGCTATGGGGACGGCTTTGGGGACGGCTATGGGGACGGCTTTGGGGGCGGCTTTGGGGACGGCTATGGGGACGGCTTTGGGGACGGCTTTGGGGACGGCTTTGGGGACGGCTTTGGGGACGGCTTTGGGGACGGCTTTGGGGACGGCTATGGGGACGGCTTTGGGGACGGCTTTGGGGACGGCTATGGGGACGGCTTTGGGGACGGCTATGGGGACGGCTTTGGGGACGGCTTTGGGGACGGCTTTGGGGACGGCTATGGGGACGGCTTTGGGGACGGCTTTGGGGACGGCTTTGGGGACGGCTTTGGGGACGGCTATGGGGACGGCTTTGGGGACGGCTTTGGGGACGGCTTTGGGGACGGCTTTGGGGACGGCTATGGGGACGGCTATGGGGACGGCTTTGGGGACGGCTATGGGGACGGCTTTGGGGACGGCTTTGGGGACGGCTATGGGGACGGCTTTGGGGACGGCTATGGGGACGGCTTTGGGGACGGCTATGGGGACGGCTTTGGGGACGGCTATGGGGACGGCTTTGGGGACGGCTATGGGGACGGCTTTGGGGGCGGCTTTGGGGACGGCTATGGGGACGGCTATGGGGACGGCTTTGGGGACGGCTATGGGGACGGCTATGAGCACGGCTTTGGGGACGGCTTTGGGGACGGCTTTGGGGACGGCTTTGGGGACGGCTTTGGGGAAGGCTATGGGGACGGCTATGGGGACGGCTTTGGGGACGGCTTTGGGGACGGCTTTGGGGACGGCTTTGGGGACGGCTTTGGGGACGGCTTTGGGGACGGCTTTGGGGACGGCTTTGGGGACGGCTATGGGGACGGCTATGGGGACGGCTTTGGGGACGGCTATGGGGACGGCTTTGGGGACGGCTTTGGGGACGGCTATGGGGACGGCTATGGGGACGGCTTTGGGGACGGCTATGGGGACGGCTTTGGGGACGGCTATGGGGACGGCTATGGGGACGGCTATGGGGACGGCTATGAGCACGGCTTTGGGGACGGCTTTGGGGACGGCTTTGGGGACGGCTTTGGGGACGGCTGTGGGGACGGCTATGGGGACGGCCATGGGGACGGCTTTGGGGACGGCTTTGGGGACGGCTTTGGGGACGGCTTTGGGGACGGCTGTGGGGACGGCTATGGGGACGGCCATGGGGACGGCTTTGGGGACGGCTTTGGGGACGGCTATGGGGACGGCTTTGGGGACGGCTTTGGGGACGGCTTTGGGGACGGCTATGGGGACGGCTTTGGGGACGGCTTTGGGGACGGCTTTGGGGACGGCTTTGGGGACGGCTGTGGGGACGGCTATGGGGACGGCCATGGGGACGGCTTTGGGGACGGCTTTGGGGACGGCTTTGGGGACGGCTTTGGGGACGGCTGTGGGGACGGCTATGGGGACGGCCATGGGGACGGCTTTGGGGACGGCTTTGGGGACGGCTATGGGGACGGCTTTGGGGACGGCTTTGGGGACGGCTATGGGGACGGCTTTGGGGACGGCTATGGGGACGGCTATGGGGACGGCTATGGGGACGGTTTTGGGGACGGCTTTGGGGACGGCTTTGGGGACGGCTTTGGGGACGGCTTTGGGGACGGCTATGGGGACGGCTATGGGGACGGCTTTGGGGACGGCTATGGGGACGGCTTTTGGGACGGCTATGGGGACGGCTTTGGGGACGGCTATGGGGACGGCTTTGGGGACGGCTTTGGGGACGGCTATGGGGACGGCTTTGGGGACGGCTTTGGGGACGGCTTTGGGGACGGCTTTGGGGACGGCTATGGGGACGGCTATGGGGACGGCTTTGGGGACGGCTTTGGGGACGGCTTTGGGGACGGCTTTGGGGACGGCTATGGGGACGGCTTTGGGGACGGCTATGGGGACGGCTTTGGGGACGGCTTTGGGGACGGCTTTGGGGACGGCTATGGGGACGGCTTTGGGGACGGCTATGGGGACGGCTTTGGGGACGGCTATGGGGACGGCTTTGGGGACGGCTTTGGGGACGGCTTTGGGGACGGCTATGGGGACGGCTTTGGGGACGGCTTTGGGGACGGCTTTGGGGACGGCTATGGGGACGGCTTTGGGGACGGCTATGGGGACGGCTTTGGGGACGGCTTTGGGGACGGCTTTGGGGACGGCTTTGGGGACGGCTATGGGGACGGCTATGGGGACGGCTTTGGGGACGGCTTTGGGGACGGCTTTGGGGACGGCTTTGGGGACGGCTATGGGGACGGCTTTGGGGACCGCTATGGGGACGGCTTTGGGGACGGCTTTGGGGACGGCTTTGGGGACGGCTATGGGGACGGCTTTGGGGACGGCTATGGGGACGGCTTTGGGGACGGCTATGGGGACGGCTTTGGGGACGGCTATGGGGACGGCTTTGGGGACGGCTATGGGGACGGCTTTGGGGACGGCTTTGGGGACGGCTATGGGGACGGCTATGGGGACGGCTTTGGGGACGGCTATGGGGACGGCTATGAGCACGGCTTTGGGGACGGCTTTGGGGACGGCTTTGGGGACGGCTTTGGGGACGGCTTTGGGGACGGCTTTGGGGACGGCTTTGGGGACGGCTTTGGGGACGGCTTTGGGGACGGCTTTGGGGACGGCTTTGGGGACGGCTTTGGGGACGGCTATGGGGACGGCTTTGGGGACGGCTATGGGGACGGCTTTGGGGACGGCTATGGGGACGGCTATGAGGACGGCTATGGGGACGGCTATGAGCACGGCTTTGGGGACGGCTATGGGGACGGCTTTGGGGACGGCTTTGGGGACGGCTTTGGGGACGGCTTTGGGGACGGCTATGGGGACGGCTATGGGGACGGCTATGGGGACGGCTATGGGGACGGTTTTGGGGACGGCTTTGGGGACGGCTTTGGGGACGGCTTTGGGGACGGCTTTGGGGACGGCTTTGGGGACGGCTTTGGGGACGGCTTTGGGGACGGCTTTGGGGACGGCTATGGGGACGGCTTTGGGGACGGCTATGGGGACGGCTATGGGGACGGCTTTGGGGACGGCTATGGGGACGGCTTTGGGGACGGCTATGGGGACGGCTTTGGGGACGGCTTTGGGGACGGCTTTGGGGACGGCTTTGGGGACGGCTATGGGGACGGCTTTGGGGACGGCTATGGGGACGGCTTTGGGGACGGCTATGGGGACGGCTTTGGGGACGGCTATGGGGACGGCTTTGGGGACGGCTTTGGGGACGGCTATGGGGACGGCTATGGGGACGGCTATGGGGACGGCTATGGGGACGGCTATGAGCACGGCTTTGGGGACGGCTTTGGGGACGGCTTTGGGGACGGCTTTGGGGACGGCTTTGGGGACGGCTTTGGGGACGGCTTTGGGGACGGCTATGGGGACGGCTTTGGGGACGGCTTTGGGGACGGCTTTGGGGACGGCTTTGGGGACGGCTTTGGGGACGGCTTTGGGTACGGCTTTGGGGACGGCTATGGGGACGGCTTTGGGGACGGCTATGGGGACGGCTTTGGGGACGGCTTTGGGGACGGCTTTGGGGACGGCTTTGGGGACGGCTATGGGGACGGCTTTGGGGACGGCTATGGGGACGGCTTTGGGGACGGCTTTGGGGACGGCTTTGGGGACGGCTTTGGGGACGGCTATGGGGACGGCTTTGGGGACGGCTATGGGGACGGCTTTGGGGACGGCTTTGGGGACGGCTTTGGGGACGGCTTTGGGGACGGCTATGGGGACGGCTTTGGGGACGGCTATGGGGACGGCTTTGGGGACGGCTTTGGGGACGGCTATGGGGACGGCTTTGGGGACGGCTTTGGGGACGGCTTTGGGGACGGCTTTGGGGACGGCTATGGGGACGGCTTTGGGGACGGCTATGGGGACGGCTTTGGGGACGGCTTTGGGGACGGCTTTGGGGACGGCTTTGGGGACGGCTTTGGGGACGGCTTTGGGGACGGCTATGGGGACGGCTTTGGGGACGGCTATGGGGACGGCTTTGGGGACGGCTATGGGGACGGCTTTGGGGACGGCTATGGGGACGGCTTTGGGGACGGCTTTGGGGACGGCTATGGGGACGGCTATGGGGACGGCTATGGGGACGGCTATGGGGACGGCTATGAGCACGGCTTTGGGGACGGCTTTGGGGACGGCTTTGGGGACGGCTTTGGGGACGGCTTTGGGGACGGCTTTGGGGACGGCTTTGGGGACGGCTTTGGGGACGGCTATGGGGACGGCTTTGGGGACGGCTTTGGGGACGGCTTTGGGGACGGCTTTGGGGACGGCTTTGGGGACGGCTTTGGGTACGGCTTTGGGGACGGCTATGGGGACGGCTTTGGGGACGGCTATGGGGACGGCTTTGGGGACGGCTTTGGGGACGGCTTTGGGGACGGCTTTGGGGACGGCTATGGGGACGGCTTTGGGGACGGCTATGGGGACGGCTTTGGGGACGGCTTTGGGGACGGCTTTGGGGACGGCTATGGGGACGGCTTTGGGGACGGCTATGGGGACGGCTTTGGGGACGGCTATGGGGACGGCTTTGGGGACGGCTATGGGGACGGCTTTGGGGACGGCTATGGGGACGGCTTTGGGGACGGCTTTGGGGACGGCTATGGGGACGGCTATGGGGACGGCTATGGGGACGGCTATGGGGACGGCTATGAGCACGGCTTTGGGGACGGCTTTGGGGACGGCTTTGGGGACGGCTTTGGGGACGGCTTTGGGGACGGCTTTGGGGACGGCTTTGGGGACGGCTATGGGGACGGCTTTGGGGACGGCTTTGGGGACGGCTTTGGGGACGGCTTTGGGGACGGCTTTGGGGACGGCTTTGGGTACGGCTTTCGGGACGGCTATGGGGACGGCTATGGGGACGGCTTTGGGGACGGCTTTGGGGACGGCTTTGGGGACGGCTTTGGGGACGGCTATGGGGACGGCTTTGGGGACGGCTTTGGGGACGGCTATGGGGACGGCTTTGGGGACGGCTTTGGGGACGGCTATGGGGACGGCTATGAGCACGGCTTTGGGGACGGCTTTGGGGACGGCTTTGGGGACGGCTTTGGGGACGGCTTTGGGGACGGCTTTGGGGACGGCTTTGGGGACGGCTATGGGGACGGCTTTGGGGACGGCTTTGGGGACGGCTTTGGGGACGGCTTTGGGTACGGCTTTGGGGACGGCTATGGGGACGGCTTTGGGGACGGCTATGGGGACGGCTATGGGGACGGCTTTGGGGACGGCTTTGGGGACGGCTTTGGGGACGGCTTTGGGGACGGCTATGGGGACGGCTTTGGGGACGGCTATGGGGACGGCTTTGGGGACGGCTTTGGGGACGGCTTTGGGGACGGCTATGGGGACGGCTTTGGGGACGGCTATGGGGACGGCTTTGGGGACGGCTTTGGGGACGGCTTTGGGGACGGCTTTGGGGACGGCTTTGGGGACGGCTTTGGGGACGGCTTTGGGGACGGCTTTGGGTACGGCTTTGGGGACGGCTATGGGGACGGCTTTGGGGACGGCTTTGGGGACGGCTTTGGGGACGGCTTTGGGGACGGCTTTGGGTACGGCTTTGGGGACGGCTATGGGGACGGCTTTGGGGACGGCTATGGGGACGGCTTTGGGGACGGCTTTGGGGACGGCTTTGGGGACGGCTTTGGGGATGGCTTTGGGGACGGCTTTGGGGACGGCTATGGGGACGGCTTTGGGGACGGCTTTGGGGACGGCTTTGGGGACGGCTATGGGGACGGCTTTGGGGACGGCTATGGGGACGGCTATGAGCACGGCTTTGGGGACGGCTTTGGGGACGGCTTTGGGGACGGCTTTGGGGACGGCTTTGGGGACGGCTTTGGGGACGGCTTTGGGGACGGCTATGGGGACGGCTTTGGGGACGGCTTTGGGGACGGCTTTGGGGACGGCTTTGGGGACGGCTTTGGGGACGGCTTTGGGTACGGCTTTGGGGACGGCTATGGGGACGGCTTTGGGGACGGCTATGGGGACGGCTATGGGGACGGCTTTGGGGACGGCTTTGGGGACGGCTTTGGGGACGGCTTTGGGGACGGCTTTGGGTACGGCTTTGGGGACGGCTATGGGGACGGCTATGGGGACGGCTATGGGGACGGCTTTGGGGACGGCTTTGGGGACGGCTTTGGGGACGGCTTTGGGGACGGCTATGGGGACGGCTTTGGGTACGGCTTTCGGGACGGCTATGGGGACGGCTTTGGGGACGGCTTTGGGGACGGCTTTGGGGACGGCTTTGGGGACGGCTTTGGGGACGGCTTTGGGGACGGCTATGGGGACGGCTTTGGGGACGGCTATGGGGACGGCTTTGGGGACGGCTTTGGGGACGGCTTTGGGGACGGCTATGGGGACGGCTTTGGGGACGGCTATGGGGACGGCTTTGGGGACGGCTATGGGGACGGCTTTGGGGACGGCTATGGGGACGGCTTTGGGGACGGCTATGGGGACGGCTTTGGGGACGGCTTTGGGGACGGCTATGGGGACGGCTATGGGGACGGCTATGGGGACGGCTATGGGGACGGCTATGAGCACGGCTTTGGGGACGGCTTTGGGGACGGCTTTGGGGACGGCTTTGGGGACGGCTTTGGGGACGGCTTTGGGGACGGCTTTGGGGACGGCTATGGGGACGGCTTTGGGGACGGCTTTGGGGACGGCTTTGGGGACGGCTTTGGGGACGGCTTTGGGGACGGCTTTGGGTACGGCTTTCGGGACGGCTATGGGGACGGCTATGGGGACGGCTTTGGGGACGGCTTTGGGGACGGCTTTGGGGACGGCTTTGGGGACGGCTATGGGGACGGCTTTGGGGACGGCTTTGGGGACGGCTATGGGGACGGCTTTGGGGACGGCTTTGGGGACGGCTATGGGGACGGCTATGAGCACGGCTTTGGGGACGGCTTTGGGGACGGCTTTGGGGACGGCTATGGGGACGGCTTTGGGGACGGCTTTGGGGACGGCTATGGGGACGGCTTTGGGGACGGCTTTGGGGACGGCTTTGGGGACGGCTTTGGGTACGGCTTTGGGGACGGCTATGGGGACGGCTTTGGGGACGGCTATGGGGACGGCTATGGGGACGGCTTTGGGGACGGCTTTGGGGACGGCTTTGGGGACGGCTTTGGGGACGGCTTTGGGGACGGCTTTGGGTACGGCTTTGGGGACGGCTATGGGGACGGCTTTGGGGACGGCTTTGGGGACGGCTTTGGGGACGGCTTTGGGGACGGCTTTGGGGACGGCTTTGGGTACGGCTTTGGGGACGGCTATGGGGACGGCTTTGGGGACGGCTATGGGGACGGCTTTGGGGACGGCTTTGGGGACGGCTTTGGGGACGGCTTTGGGGATGGCTTTGGGGACGGCTTTGGGGACGGCTATGGGGACGGCTTTGGGGACGGCTTTGGGGACGGCTTTGGGGACGGCTATGGGGACGGCTTTGGGGACGGCTATGGGGACGGCTATGAGCACGGCTTTGGGGACGGCTTTGGGGACGGCTTTGGGGACGGCTTTGGGGACGGCTTTGGGGACGGCTTTGGGGACGGCTTTGGGGACGGCTATGGGGACGGCTTTGGGGACGGCTTTGGGGACGGCTTTGGGGACGGCTTTGGGGACGGCTTTGGGGACGGCTTTGGGTACGGCTTTGGGGACGGCTATGGGGACGGCTTTGGGGACGGCTATGGGGACGGCTATGGGGACGGCTTTGGGGACGGCTTTGGGGACGGCTTTGGGGACGGCTTTGGGGACGGCTTTGGGTACGGCTTTGGGGACGGCTATGGGGACGGCTATGGGGACGGCTATGGGGACGGCTTTGGGGACGGCTTTGGGGACGGCTTTGGGGACGGCTTTGGGGACGGCTATGGGGACGGCTTTGGGTACGGCTTTCGGGACGGCTATGGGGACGGCTTTGGGGACGGCTATGGGGACGGCTTTGGGGACGGCTTTGGGGACGGCTTTGGGGACGGCTTTGGGGACGGCTATGGGGACGGCTTTGGGGACGGCTTTGGGGACGGCTATGGGGACGGCTATGGTGACGGCTATGGGGACGGCTATGGGGACGGCTATGAGCACGGCTTTGGGGACGGCTATGGGGACGGCTTTGGGTACGGCTTTGGGGACGGCTATGGGGACGGCTTTGGGGACGGCTTTGGGGACGGCTTTGGGGACGGCTTTGGGGACGGCTTTGGGGACGGCTTTGGGTACGGCTTTGGGGACGGCTATGGGGACGGCTATGGGGACGGCTATGGGGACGGCTATGGGGACGGCTTTGGGGACGGCTTTGGGGACGGCTTTGGGGACGGCTTTGGGGACGGCTATGGGGACGGCTTTGGGGACGGCTATGGGGACGGCTTTGGGGACGGCTTTGGGGACGGCTTTGGGGACGGCTATGGGGACGGCTTTGGGGACGGCTATGGGGACGGCTTTGGGGACGGCTTTGGGGACGGCTATGGGGACGGCTTTGGGGACGGCTTTGGGGACGGCTTTGGGGACGGCTTTGGGTACGGCTATGGGGACGGCTTTGGGGACGGCTTTGGGGACGGCTTTGGGGACGGCTTTGGGGACGGCTTTGGGGACGGCTTTGGGGACGGCTTTGGGGACGGCTATGGGGACGGCTATGGGGACGGCTTTGGGGACGGCTTTGGGGACGGCTTTGGGGACGGCTTTGGGGACGGCTTTGGGGATGGCTTTGGGGACGGCTTTGGGGACGGCTATGGGGACGGCTTTGGGGACGGCTTTGGGGACGGCTTTGGGGACGGCTTTGGGGACGGCTTTGGGGACGGCTATGGGGACGGCTTTGGGGACGGCTTTGGGGACGGCTTTGGGGACGGCTTTGGGGACGGCTTTGGGGACGGCTTTGGGGACGGCTTTGGGGACGGCTTTGGGGACGGCTTTGGGGACGGCTATGGGGACGGCTATGGGGACGGCTTTGGGGACGGCTTTGGGGACGGCTTTGGGGACGGCTTTGGGGACGGCTTTGGGGACGGCTATGGGGACGGCTTTGGGTACGGCTTTCGGGACGGCTATGGGGACGGCTTTGGGGACGGCTATGGGGACGGCTTTGGGGACGGCTTTGGGGACGGCTTTGGGGACGGCTTTGGGGACGGCTATGGGGACGGCTTTGGGGACGGCTTTGGGGACGGCTATGGGGACGGCTATGGTGACGGCTATGGGGACGGCTATGGGGACGGCTATGAGCACGGCTTTGGGGACGGCTATGGGGACGGCTTTGGGGACGGCTTTGGGGACGGCTATGGGGACGGCTATGGGGACGGCTTTGGGGACGGCTTTGGGGACGGCTTTGGGGACGGCTTTGGGGACGGCTTTGGGGACGGCTTTGGGTACGGCTTTGGGGACGGCTATGGGGACGGCTTTGGGGACGGCTTTGGGGACGGCTTTGGGGACGGCTTTGGGGACGGCTTTGGGGACGGCTTTGGGTACGGCTTTGGGGACGGCTATGGGGACGGCTTTGGGGACGGCTATGGGGACGGCTTTGGGGACGGCTTTGGGGACGGCTTTGGGGACGGCTTTGGGGATGGCTTTGGGGACGGCTTTGGGGACGGCTATGGGGACGGCTTTGGGGACGGCTTTGGGGACGGCTTTGGGGACGGCTATGGGGACGGCTTTGGGGACGGCTATGGGGACGGCTATGAGCACGGCTTTGGGGACGGCTTTGGGGACGGCTTTGGGGACGGCTTTGGGGACGGCTTTGGGGACGGCTTTGGGGACGGCTTTGGGGACGGCTATGGGGACGGCTTTGGGGACGGCTTTGGGGACGGCTTTGGGGACGGCTTTGGGGACGGCTTTGGGGACGGCTTTGGGTACGGCTTTGGGGACGGCTATGGGGACGGCTTTGGGGACGGCTATGGGGACGGCTATGGGGACGGCTTTGGGGACGGCTTTGGGGACGGCTTTGGGGACGGCTTTGGGGACGGCTTTGGGTACGGCTTTGGGGACGGCTATGGGGACGGCTATGGGGACGGCTATGGGGACGGCTTTGGGGACGGCTTTGGGGACGGCTTTGGGGACGGCTTTGGGGACGGCTATGGGGACGGCTTTGGGTACGGCTTTCGGGACGGCTATGGGGACGGCTTTGGGGACGGCTATGGGGACGGCTTTGGGGACGGCTTTGGGGACGGCTTTGGGGACGGCTTTGGGGACGGCTATGGGGACGGCTTTGGGGACGGCTTTGGGGACGGCTATGGGGACGGCTATGGTGACGGCTATGGGGACGGCTATGGGGACGGCTATGAGCACGGCTTTGGGGACGGCTATGGGGACGGCTTTGGGTACGGCTTTGGGGACGGCTATGGGGACGGCTTTGGGGACGGCTTTGGGGACGGCTTTGGGGACGGCTTTGGGGACGGCTTTGGGGACGGCTTTGGGTACGGCTTTGGGGACGGCTATGGGGACGGCTATGGGGACGGCTATGGGGACGGCTATGGGGACGGCTTTGGGGACGGCTTTGGGGACGGCTTTGGGGACGGCTTTGGGGACGGCTATGGGGACGGCTTTGGGGACGGCTATGGGGACGGCTTTGGGGACGGCTTTGGGGACGGCTTTGGGGACGGCTATGGGGACGGCTTTGGGGACGGCTATGGGGACGGCTTTGGGGACGGCTTTGGGGACGGCTATGGGGACGGCTTTGGGGACGGCTTTGGGGACGGCTTTGGGGACGGCTTTGGGTACGGCTATGGGGACGGCTTTGGGGACGGCTTTGGGGACGGCTTTGGGGACGGCTTTGGGGACGGCTTTGGGGACGGCTTTGGGGACGGCTTTGGGGACGGCTATGGGGACGGCTATGGGGACGGCTTTGGGGACGGCTTTGGGGACGGCTTTGGGGACGGCTTTGGGGACGGCTTTGGGGATGGCTTTGGGGACGGCTTTGGGGACGGCTATGGGGACGGCTTTGGGGACGGCTTTGGGGACGGCTTTGGGGACGGCTTTGGGGACGGCTATGGGGACGGCTTTGGGGACGGCTTTGGGGACGGCTTTGGGGACGGCTTTGGGGACGGCTTTGGGGACGGCTTTGGGGACGGCTTTGGGGACGGCTTTGGGGACGGCTTTGGGGACGGCTATGGGGACGGCTTTGGGGACGGCTATGGGGACGGCTATGGGGACGGCTTTGGGGACGGCTTTGGGGACGGCTTTGGGGACGGCTATGGGGACGGCTTTGGGGACGGCTTTGGGGACGGCTTTGGGGACGGCTTTGGGGACGGCTATGGGGACGGCTTTGGGGACGGCTATGGGGACGGCTTTGGGGACGGCTTTGGGGACGGCTATGGGGACGGCTTTGGGGACGGCTTTGGGGACGGCTATGGGGACGGCTTTGGGGACGGCTATGGGGACGGCTTTGGGGACGGCTTTGGGGACGGCTATGGGGACGGCTTTGGGGACGGCTTTGGGGACGGCTTTGGGGACCGCTTTGGGGACGGCTATGGGGACGGCTATGGGGACGGCTTTGGGGACGGCTATGGGGACGGCTTTGGGGACGGCTATGGGGACGGCTTTGGGGACGGCTATGGGGACGGCTTTGGGGACGGCTATGGGGACGGCTTTGGGGACGGCTTTGGGGACGGCTTTGGGGACGGCTTTGGGGACGGCTTTGGGGACGGCTTTGGGGACGGCTTTGGGGACGGCTTTGGGTACGGCTTTGGGGACGGCTATGGGGACGGCTTTGGGGACGGCTTTGGGGACGGCTTTGGGGACGGCTTTGGGGACGGCTTTGGGGACGGCTTTGGGTACGGCTTTGGGGACGGCTATGGGGACGGCTTTGGGGACGGCTATGGGGACGGCTTTGGGGACGGCTATGGGGACGGCTTTGGGGACGGCTTTGGGGATGGCTTTGGGGACGGCTTTGGGGACGGCTATGGGGACGGCTTTGGGGACGGCTTTGGGGACGGCTTTGGGGACGGCTATGGGGACGGCTTTGGGGACGGCTATGGGGACGGCTATGGGGACAGCTTTGGGGACGGCTTTGGGGACGGCTTTGGGGACGGCTTTGGGGACGGCTTTGGGGACGGCTTTGGGTACGGCTTTCGGGACGGCTATGGGGACAGCTTTGGGGACGGCTATGGGGACGGCTTTGGGGACGGCTTTGGGGACGGCTTTGGGGACGGCTTTGGGGACGGCTATGGGGACGGCTTTGGGGACGGCTATGGGGACGGCTATGGTGACGGCTATGGTGACGGCTATGGGGACGGCTATGGGGACGGCTATGGGGACGGCTTTGGGGACGGCTTTGGGGACGGCTTTGGGGACGGCTTTGGGGACGGCTTTGGGGACGGCTTTGGGGACGGCTTTGGGGACGGCTATGGGGACGGCTTTGGGGACGGCTTTGGGGACGGCTTTGGGGACGGCTTTGGGGACGGCTTTGGGGACGGCTTTGGGTACGGCTTTGGGGACGGCTATGGGGACGGCTTTGGGGACGGCTATGGGGACGGCTATGGGGACGGCTATGGGGACGGCTATGGGGACGGCTTTGGGGACGGCTTTGGGGACGGCTTTGGGGACGGCTTTGGGGACGGCTATGGGGACGGCTTTGGGGACGGCTATGGGGACGGCTTTGGGGACGGCTTTGGGGACGGCTTTGGGGACGGCTATGGGGACGGCTTTGGGGACGGCTATGGGGACGGCTTTGGGGACGGCTTTGGGGACGGCTTTGGGGACGGCTATGGGGACGGCTTTGGGGACGGCTTTGGGGACGGCTTTGGGTACGGCTTTGGGGACGGCTATGGGGACGGCTATGGGGACGGCTTTGGGGACGGCTTTGGGGACGGCTATGGGGACGGCTTTGGGGACGGCTATGGGGACGGCTTTGGGGACGGCTTTGGGGACGGCTTTGGGGACGGCTATGGGGACGGCTTCGGGGACGGCTTTGGGGACGGCTTTGGGGACGGCTTTGGGTACGGCTTTGGGGACGGCTATGGGGACGGCTTTGGGGACGGCTTTGGGGACGGCTTTGGGGACGGCTTTGGGGACGGCTATGGGGACGGCTTTGGGGACGGCTTTGGGGACGGCTTTGGGGACGGCTTTGGGGACGGCTTTGCGTACGGCTTTGGGGACGGCTATGGGGACGGCTTTGGGGACGGCTTTGGGGACGGCTTTGGGGACGGCTTTGGGGACGGCTTTGGGGACGGCTTTGGGGACGGCTTTGGGGACGGCTATGGGGACGGCTTTGGGGACGGCTATGGGGACGGCTTTGGGGACGGCTTTGGGGACGGCTTTGGGGACGGCTTTGGGGATGGCTTTGGGGACGGCTTTGGGGACGGCTATGGGGACGGCTTTGGGGACGGCTTTGGGGACGGCTTTGGGGACGGCTATGGGGACGGCTTTGGGGACGGCTATGGGGACGGCTATGGGGACGGCTTTGGGGACGGCTTTGGGGACGGCTTTGGGGACGGCTTTGGGGACGGCTATGGGGACGGCTTTGGGGACGGCTTTGGGGACGGCTATGGGGACGGCTTTGGGGACGGCTTTGGGGACGGCTTTGGGGACGGCTATGGGGACGGCTTTGGGGACGGCTATGGGGACGGCTATGGGGACGGCTTTGGGGACGGCTTTGGGGACGGCTTTGGGGACGGCTTTGGGGACGGCTATGGGGACGGCTTTGGGGACGGCTTTGGGGACGGCTATGGGGACGGCTTTGGGGACGGCTATGGGGACGGCTTTGGGGACGGCTATGGGGACGGCTTTGGGGACGGCTTTGGGGACGGCTTTGGGGACGGCTATGGGGACGGCTTTGGGGACGGCTATGGGGACGGCTTTGGGGACGGCTTTGGGGACGGCTATGGGGACGGCTTTGGGGACGGCTTTGGGGACGGCTATGGGGACGGCTTTGGGGACGGCTATGGGGACGGCTTTGGGGACGGCTTTGGGGACGGCTATGGGGACGGCTTTGGGGACGGCTTTGGGGACGGCTTTGGGGACCGCTTTGGGGACGGCTTTGGGGACGGCTTTGGGGACGGCTTTGGGGACGGCTTTGGGGACGGCTTTGGGGACGGCTATGGGGACGGCTATGAGCAAGGCTTTGGGGACGGCTTTGGGGACGGCTTTGGGGACGGCTTTGGGGACGGCTTTGGGGACGGCTATGGGGACGGCTTTGGGGACGGCTTTGGGGACGGCTTTGGGGACGGCTTTGGGGACGGCTATGGGGACGGCTTTGGGGACGGCTATGGGGACGGCTTTGGGGACGGCTTTGGGGACGGCTTTGGGGACGGCTTTGGGGACGGCTTTGGGGACGGCTATGGGGACGGCTTTGGGGACGGCTTTGGGGACGGCTTTGGGGACGGCTATGGGGACGGCTTTGGGGACGGCTTTGGGGACGGCTTTGGGGACGGCTTTGGGGACGGCTTTGGGGACGGCTTTGGGGACGGCTATGGGGACGGCTTTGGGGACGGCTTTGGGGACGGCTATGGGGACGGCTATGGGGACGGCTTTGGGGACGGCTTTGGGGACGGCTTTGGGGACGGCTTTGGGGACGGCTTTGGGGACGGCTTTGGGGACGGCTATGGGGACGGCTATGGGGACGGCTATGGGGACGGCTATGGGGACGGCTTTGGGGACGGCTTTGGGGACGGCTATGGGGACGGCTATGGGGACGGCTTTGGGGACGGCTATGGGGACGGCTTTGGGGACGGCTATGGGGACGGCTATGGGGACGGCTTTGGGGACGGCTTTGGGGACGGCTTTGGGGACGGCTTTGGGGACGGCTTTGGGGACGGCTTTGGGGACGGCTATGGGGACGGCTTTGGGGACGGCTTTGGGGACGGCTTTGGGGACGGCTTTGGGGACGGCTTTGGGGACGGCTATGGGGACGGCTTTGGGGACGGCTATGGGGACGGCTTTGGGGACGGCTTTGGGGACGGCTTTGGGGACGGCTATGGGGACGGCTTTGGGGACGGCTTTGGGGACGGCTTTGGGGACGGCTTTGGGGACGGCTTTGGGGACGGCTTTGGGGACGGCTTTGGGGACGGCTTTGGGGACGGCTTTGGGGACGGCTTTGGGGACGGCTTTGGGGACGGCTTTGGGGACGGCTATGGGGACGGCTTTGGGGACGGCTTTGGGGACGGCTTTGGGGACGGCTTTGGGGACGGCTTTGGGGACGGCTTTGGGGACGGCTATGGGGACGGCTTTGGGGACGGCTATGGGGACGGCTTTGGGGACGGCTTTGGGGACGGCTTTGGGGACGGCTTTGGGGACGGCTTTGGGGACGGCTTTGGGGACGGCTTTGGGGACGGCTATGGGGACGGCTATGGGGACGGCTTTGGGGACGGCTTTGGGGACGGCTTTGGGGACGGCTTTGGGGACGGCTTTGGGGACGGCTTTGGGGACGGCTATGGGGACGGCTTTGGGGACGGCTATGGGGACGGCTATGGGGACGGCTTTGGGGACGGCTATGGGGACGGCTTTGGGGACGGCTTTGGGGACGGCTATGGGGACGGCTTTGGGGACGGCTTTGGGGACGGCTTTGGGGACGGCTTTGGGGACGGCTTTGGGGACGGCTTTGGGGACGGCTATGGGGACGGCTTTGGGGACGGCTTTGGGGACGGCTATGGGGACGGCTTTGGGGACGGCTTTGGGGACGGCTTTGGGGACGGCTTTGGGGACGGCTTTGGGGACGGCTATGGGGACGGCTATGGGGACGGCTTTGGGGACGGCTATGGGGACGGCTATGGGGACGGCTTTGGGGACGGCTATGGGGACGGCTTTGGGGACGGCTTTGGGGACGGCTATGGGGACGGCTTTGGGGACGGCTTTGGGGACGGCTTTGGGGACGGCTTTGGGGACGGCTTTGGGGACGGCTATGGGGACGGCTATGGGGACGGCTATGGGGACGGCTTTGGGGACGGCTTTGGGGACGGCTTTGGGGACGGCTTTGGGGACGGCTTTGGGGACGGCTATGGGGACGGCTTTGGGGACGGCTTTGGGGACGGCTTTGGGGACGGCTTTGGGGACGGCTTTGGGGACGGCTTTGGGGACGGCTTTGGGGACGGCTTTGGGGACGGCTATGGGGACGGCTTTGGGGACGGCTTTGGGGACGGCTTTGGGGACGGCTTTGGGGACGGCTTTGGGGACGGCTTTGGGGACGGCTTTGGGGACGGCTTTGGGGACGGCTTTGGGGACGGCTTTGGGGACGGCTTTGGGGACGGCTATGGGGACGGCTTTGGGGACGGCTATGGGGACGGCTTTGGGGACGGCTTTGGGGACGGCTTTGGGGACGGCTTTGGGGACGGCTATGGGGACGGCTTTGGGGACGGCTTTGGGGACGGCTTTGGGGACGGCTATGGGGACGGCTTTGGGGACGGCTTTGGGGACGGCTATGGGGACGGCTTTGGGGACGGCTTTGGGGACGGCTTTGGGGACGGCTATGGGGACGGCTTTGGGGACGGCTTTGGGGACGGCTTTGGGGACGGCTTTGGGGACGGCTTTGGGGACGGCTTTGGGGACGGCTATGGGGACGGCTTTGGGGACGGCTTTGGGGACGGCTTTGGGGACGGCTATGGGGACGGCTATGGGGACGGCTTTGGGGACGGCTATGGGGACGGCTTTGGGGACGGCTTTGGGGACGGCTATGGGGACGGCTTTGGGGACGGCTTTGGGGACGGCTTTGGGGACGGCTTTGGGGACGGCTTTGGGGACGGCTATGGGGACGGCTATGGGGACGGCTTTGGGGACGGCTATGGGGACGGCTTTGGGGACGGCTATGGGGACGGCTTTGGGGACGGCTATGGGGACGGCTTTGGGGACGGCTTTGGGGACGGCTTTGGGGATGGCTATGCGGACGGCTTTGGGGACGGCTTTGGGGACGGCTTTGGGGACGGCTATGGGGACGGCTTTGGGGACGGCTTTGGGGACGGCTATGGGGACGGCTTTGGGGACGGCTTTGGGGACGGCTTTGGGGACGGCTTTGGGGACGGCTTTGGGGACGGCTTTGGGGACGGCTATGGGGACGGCTTTGGGGACGGCTTTGGGGACGGCTTTGGGGACGGCTTTGGGGACGGCTTTGGGGACGGCTTTGGGGACGGCTTTGGGACGGCTTTGGGGACGGCTATGGGGACGGCTTTGGGGACGGCTTTGGGGACGGCTTTGGGGACGGCTTTGGGGACGGCTTTGGGGACGGCTTTGGGGACGGCTTTGGGGACGGCTATGGGGACGGCTTTGGGAACGGCTATGGGGACGGCTATGGGGACGGCTTTGGGGACGGCTTTGGGGACGGCTTTGGGGACGGCTATGGGGACGGCTTTGGGGACGGCTTTGGGGACGGCTTTGGGGACGGCTTTGGGGACGGCTATGGGGACGGCTATGGGGACGGCTTTGGGGACGGCTTTGGGGACGGCTTTGGGGACGGCTATGGGGACGGCTATGGGGACGGCTTTGGGGACGGCTTTGGGGACGGCTTTGGGGACGGCTATGGGGACGGCTATGGGGACGGCTTTGGGGACGGCTTTGGGGACGGCTTTGGGGACGGCTTTGGGGACGGCTTTGGGGACGGCTTTGGGGACGGCTTTGGGGACGGCTTTGGGGACGGCTATGGGGACGGCTTTGGGGACGGCTTTGGGGACGGCTTTGGGGACGGCTTTGGGGACGGCTATGGGGACGGCTTTGGGGACGGCTTTGGGGACGGCTTTGGGGACGGCTATGGGGACGGCTATGGGGACGGCTTTGGGGACGGCTTTGGGGACGGCTTTGGGGACGGCTTTGGGGACGGCTTTGGGGACGGCTTTGGGGACGGCTTTGGGGACGGCTTTGGGGACGGCTATGGGGACGGCTTTGGGGACGGCTTTGGGGACGGCTTTGGGGACGGCTTTGGGGACGGCTTTGGGGACGGCTTTGGGGACGGCTTTGGGGACGGCTTTGGGTACGGCTTTGGGGACGGCTTTGGGGACGGCTTTGGGGACGGCTTTGGGGACGGCTTTGGGGACGGCTTTGGGGACGGCTATGGGGACGGCTTTGGGGACGGCTATGGGGACGGCTTTGGGGACGGCTTTGGGGACGGCTTTGGGGACGGCTATGGGGACGGCTTTGGGGACGGCTATGGGGACGGCTTTGGGGACGGCTTTGGGGACGGCTTTGGGTACGGCTTTGGGGACGGCTATGGGGACGGCTTTGGGGACGGCTTTGGGGACGGCTTTGGGGACGGCTATGGGGACGGCTATGGTGACGGCTATGGGGACGGCTATGGGGACGGCTATGAGCACGGCTTTGGGGACGGCTTTGGGGACGGCTTTGGGGACGGCTTTGGGGACGGCTTTGGGGACGGCTTTGGGGACGGCTTTGGGGACGGCTATGGGGACGGCTTTGGGGACGGCTTTGGGGACGGCTTTGGGGACGGCTTTGGGGACGGCTTTGGGGACGGCTTTGGGTACGGCTTTGGGGACGGCTATGGGGACGGCTTTGGGGACGGCTTTGGGGACGGCTATGGGGACGGCTTTGGGGACGGCTATGGGGACGGCTTTGGGGACGGCTTTGGGGACGGCTTTGGGGACGGCTATGGGGACGGCTTTGGGGACGGCTATGGGGACGGCTTTGGGGACGGCTTTGGGGACGGCTTTGGGGACGGCTATGGGGACGGCTATGGGGACGGCTTTGGGGACGGCTTTGGGGACGGCTTTGGGGACGGCTTTGGGGACGGCTATGGGGACGGCTTTGGGGACGGCTTTGGGGACGGCTTTGGGGACGGCTTTGGGGACGGCTATGGGGACGGCTTTGGGGACGGCTTTGGGGACGGCTTTGGGGACGGCTATGGGGACGGCTATGGGGACGGCTTTGGGGACGGCTTTGGGGACGGCTTTGGGGACGGCTTTGGGGACGGCTATGGGGACGGCTTTGGGGACGGCTTTGGGGACGGCTTTGGGGACGGCTTTGGGGACGGCTATGGGGACGGCTTTGGGGACGGCTATGGGGACGGCTTTGGGGACGGCTTTGGGGACGGCTTTGGGGACGGCTTTGGGGACGGCTTTGGGGACGGCTTTGGGGACGGCTTTGGGTACGGCTTTGGGGACGGCTATGGGGACGGCTTTGGGGACGGCTTTGGGGACGGCTTTGGGGACGGCTTTGGGGACGGCTTTGGGGACGGCTTTGGGGACGGCTTTGGGGACGGCTTTGGGGACGGCTATGGGGACGGCTTTGGGGACGGCTATGGGGACGGCTTTGGGGACGGCTTTGGGGACGGCTTTGGGGACGGCTTTGGGGATGGCTTTGGGGACGGCTTTGGGGACGGCTATGGGGACGGCTTTGGGGACGGCTTTGGGGACGGCTTTGGGGACGGCTATGGGGACGGCTTTGGGGACGGCTATGGGGACGGCTATGGGGACGGCTTTGGGGACGGCTTTGGGGACGGCTTTGGGGACGGCTATGGGGACGGCTTTGGGGACGGCTTTGGGGACGGCTTTGGGGACGGCTTTGGGGACGGCTATGGGGACGGCTTTGGGGACGGCTTTGGGGACGGCTATGGGGACGGCTTTGGGGACGGCTTTGGGGACGGCTTTGGGGACGGCTATGGGGACGGCTATGGGGACGGCTTTGGGGACGGCTTTGGGGACGGCTTTGGGGACGGCTTTGGGGACGGCTTTGGGGACGGCTATGGGGACGGCTTTGGGGACGGCTTTGGGGACGGCTATGGGGACGGCTTTGGGGACGGCTTTGGGGACGGCTATGGGGACGGCTTTGGGGACGGCTATGGGGACGGCTTTGGGGACGGCTTTGGGGACGGCTATGGGGACGGCTTTGGGGACGGCTTTGGGGACGGCTTTGGGGACCGCTTTGGGGACGGCTATGGGGACGGCTATGGGGACGGCTATGAGCACGGCTTTGGGGACGGCTTTGGGGACGGCTTTGGGGACGGCTTTGGGGACGGCTTTGGGGACGGCTTTGGGGACGGCTATGGGGACGGCTATGGGGACGGCTATGGGGACGGCTTTGGGGACGGCTTTGGGGACGGCTTTGGGGACGGCTTTGGGGACGGCTATGCAGACGGCTATGGGGACGGCTATGGGGACGGCTTTGGGGACGGCTTTGGGGACGGCTTTGGGGACGGCTTTGGGGACGGCTATGGGGACGGCTTTGGGGACGGCTATGGGGACGGCTTTGGGGACGGCTTTGGGGACGGCTATGGGGACGGCTTTGGGGACGGCTATGGGGACGGCTTTGGGGACGGCTTTGGGGACGGCTTTGGGGACGGCTATGGGGACGGCTATGGGGACGGCTTTGGGGACGGCTATGGGGACGGCTTTGGGGACGGCTATGGGGACGGCTATGGGGACGGCTTTGGGGACGGCTTTGGGGACGGCTTTGGGGACGGCTTTGGGGACGGCTATGGGGACGGCTATGGGGACGGCTTTGGGGACGGCTTTGGGGACGGCTTTGGGGACGGCTTTGGGGACGGCTTTGGGGACGGCTTTGGGGACGGCTATGGGGACGGCTTTGGGGACGGCTATGGGGACGGCTTTGGGGACGGCTATGGGGACGGCTTTGGGGACGGCTTTGGGGACGGCTATGAGCACGGCTTTGGGGACGGCTTTGGGGACGGCTTTGGGGACGGCTTTGGGGACGGCTATGAGCACGGCTTTGAAGACGGCTTTGGAAACGGCTATGAGCACGGCTTTGGGGACGGCTATGGGGACGGCTTTGGGGACGGCTATGGGGACGGCTATGGGGACGGCTTTGGGGACGGCTTTGGGGACGGCTTTGGGGACGGCTTTGGGGACGGCTTTGGGGACGGCTATGGGGACGGCTATGGGGATGGCTTTGGGGACGGCTTTGGGGGCGGCTCTGGGGACGGCTTTGGGGACGGCTATGGGGACGGCTTTGGGGACGGCTTTGGGGACGGCTTTGGGGACGGCTTTGGGGACGGCTATGGGGACGGCTATGGGGACGGCTATGGGGACGGCTTTGGGGACGGCTTTGGGGACGGCTATGGGGACGGCTATGGGGACGGCTATGGGGACGGCTATGAGCACGGCTTTGGGGACGGCTTTGGGGACGGCTTTGGGGACGGCTGTGGGGACGGCTATGAGCACGGCTTTGGGGACGGCTATGGGTACGGCTATGGGGACGGCTTTGGGGACGGCTTTGGGGACGGCTATGGGGACGGCTTTGGGGACGGCTATGGGGACGGCTTTGGGGACGGCTATGGGGACGGCTTTGGGGACGGCTTTGGGGACGGCTTTGGGGACGGCTTTGGGGACGGCTTTGGGGACGGCTTTGGGGACGGCTATGGGGACGGCTTTGGGGACGGCTTTGGGGACGGCTTTGGGGACGGCTATGAGCACGGCTTTGGGGACGGCTATGGGGACGGCTTTGGGGACGGCTATGGGGACGGCTTTGGGGACGGCTTTGGGGACGGCTTTGGGGACGGCTATGGGGACGGCTATGGGGACGGCTTTGGGGACGGCTATGGGGACGGCTTTGGGGACGGCTTTGGGGACGGCTATGGGGACGGCTTTGGGGACGGCTATGGGGACGGCTTTGGGGACGGCTTTGGGGACGGCTATGGGGACGGCTATGGGGACGGTTTTGGGGACGGCTTTGGGGACGGCTATGGGGACGGCTATGGGGACGGCTATGAGCACGGCTTTGGGGACGGCTTTGGGGACGGCTTTGGGGACGGCTTTGGGGACGGCTTTGGAGACGGCTTTGGGGACGGCTTTGGGGACGGCTTTGGGGACGGCTTTGGGGACGGCTATGGGGACGGCTTTGGGGACGGCTTTGGGGACGGCTTTGGGGACGGCTTTGGGGACGGCTTTGGGGACGGCTTTGGGGACGGCTTTGGGGACGGCTTTGGGGACGGCTATGAGCACGGCTTTGGGGACGGCTTTGGGGACGGCTTTGGGGACGGCTATGGGGACGGCTATGGGGACGGCTTTGGGGACGGCTTTGGGGACGGCTTTGGGGACGGCTATGGGGACGGCTTTGGGGACGGCTTTGGGGACGGCTTTGGGGACGGCTATGGGGACGGCTTTGGGGACGGCTTTGGGGACGGCTTTGGGGACGGCTATGGGGACGGCTTTGGGGACGGCTTTGGGGACGGCTTTGGGGACGGCTATGGGGACGGCTTTGAGGACGGCTTTGGGGACGGCTTTGGGGACGGCTATGGGGACGGCTTTGGGGACGGCTATGGGGACGGCTTTGGGGACGGCTTTGGGGACGGCTATGGGGACGGCTTTGGGGACGGCTTTGGGGACGGCTATGGGGACGGCTTTGGGGACGGCTATGGGGACGGCTTTGGGGACGGCTTTGGGGACGGCTATGGGGACGGCTTTGGGGACGGCTTTGGGGACGGCTTTGGGGACCGCTTTGGGGACGGCTATGGGGACGGCTATGGGGACGGCTATAAGCACGGCTTTGGGGACGGCTTTGGGGACGGCTTTGGGGACGGCTTTGGGGACGGCTTTGGGGACGGCTTTGGGGACGGCTTTGGGGACGGCTATGGGGACGGCTATGGTGACGGCTATGGGGACGGCTATGGGGACGGCTATGAGCACGGCTTTGGGGACGGCTTTGGGGACGGCTTTGGGGACGGCTTTGGGGACGGCTTTGGGGACGGCTTTGGGGACGGCTATGGGGACGGCTTTGGGGACGGCTTTGGGGACGGCTTTGGGGACGGCTTTGGGGACGGCTTTGGGGACGGCTTTGGGTACGGCTTTGGGGACGGCTATGGGGACGGCTTTGGGGACGGCTATGGGGACGGCTATGGGGACGGCTTTGGGGACGGCTTTGGGGACGGCTTTGGGGACGGCTATGGGGACGGCTTTGGGGACGGCTATGGGGACGGCTTTGGGGACGGCTTTGGGGACGGCTTTGGGGACGGCTATGGGGACGGCTTTGGGGACGGCTATGGGGACGGCTTTGGGGACGGCTTTGGGGACGGCTTTGGGGACGGCTTTGGGGACGGCTTTGGGGACGGCTTTGGGGACGGCTTTGGGTACGGCTTTGGGGACGGCTATGGGGACGGCTTTGGGGACGGCTTTGGGGACGGCTTTGGGGACGGCTTTGGGGACGGCTTTGGGGACGGCTTTGGGGACGGCTTTGGGGACGGCTTTGGGGACGGCTTTGGGGACGGCTTTGGGGACGGCTTTGGGGATGGCTTTGGGGACGGCTTTGGGGACGGCTATGGGGACGGCTTTGGGGACGGCTTTGGGGACGGCTTTGGGGACGGCTTTGGGGACGGCTTTGGGGACGGCTTTGGGGACGGCTTTGGGTACGGCTTTGGGGACGGCTATGGGGACGGCTTTGGGGACGGCTTTGGGGACGGCTTTGGGGACGGCTTTGGGGACGGCTTTGGGGACGGCTTTGGGGACGGCTTTGGGGACGGCTATGGGGACGGCTTTGGGGACGGCTATGGGGACGGCTTTGGGGACGGCTTTGGGGACGGCTTTGGGGACGGCTTTGGGGATGGCTTTGGGGACGGCTTTGGGGACGGCTATGGGGACGGCTTTGGGGACGGCTTTGGGGACGGCTTTGGGGACGGCTTTGGGGACGGCTTTGGGGACGGCTATGGGGACGGCTATGGGGACGGCTTTGGGGACGGCTTTGGGGACGGCTTTGGGGACGGCTATGGGGACGGCTTTGGGGACGGCTTTGGGGACGGCTTTGGGGACGGCTTTGGGGACGGCTTTGGGGACGGCTTTGGGGACGGCTTTGGGTACGGCTTTGGGGACGGCTATGGGGACGGCTTTGGGGACGGCTTTGGGGACGGCTTTGGGGACGGCTTTGGGGACGGCTTTGGGGACGGCTTTGGGGACGGCTTTGGGGACGGCTATGGGGACGGCTTTGGGGACGGCTATGGGGACGGCTTTGGGGACGGCTTTGGGGACGGCTTTGGGGACGGCTTTGGGGATGGCTTTGGGGACGGCTTTGGGGACGGCTATGGGGACGGCTTTGGGGACGGCTTTGGGGACGGCTTTGGGGACGGCTTTGGGGACGGCTTTGGGGACGGCTATGGGGACGGCTATGGGGACGGCTTTGGGGACGGCTTTGGGGACGGCTTTGGGGACGGCTATGGGGACGGCTTTGGGGACGGCTATGGGGACGGCTATGGGGACGGCTTTGGGGACGGCTTTGGGGACGGCTTTGGGGACGGCTATGGGGACGGCTTTGGGGACGGCTTTGGGGACGGCTTTGGGGACGGCTTTGGGGACGGCTATGGGGACGGCTTTGGGGACGGCTTTGGGGACGGCTATGGGGACGGCTTTGGGGACGGCTTTGGGGACGGCTTTGGGGACGGCTATGGGGACGGCTTTGGGGACGGCTTTGGGGACGGCTTTGGGGACGGCTTTGGGGACGGCTTTGGGGACGGCTATGGGGACGGCTTTGGGGACGGCTATGGGGACGGCTTTGGGGACGGCTTTGGGGACGGCTATGGGGACGGCTTTGGGGACGGCTATGGGGACGGCTTTGGGGACGGCTTTGGGGACGGCTTTGGGGACGGCTTTGGGGATGGCTTTGGGGACGGCTTTGGGGACGGCTTTGGGGATGGCTTTGGGGACGGCTTTGGGGACGGCTATGGGGACGGCTTTGGGGACGGCTATGGGGACGGCTTTGGGGACGGCTATGGGGACGGCTTTGGGGACGGCTATGGGGACGGCTATGGGGACGGCTTTGGGGACGGCTTTGGGGACGGCTTTGGGGACGGCTTTGGGGACGGCTTTGGGGACGGCTTTGGGGACGGCTTTGGGGACGGCTTTGGGGACGGCTTTGGGGACGGCTATGGGGACGGCTTTGGGGACGGCTTTGGGGACGGCTATGGGGACGGCTTTGGGGACGGCTTTGGGGACGGCTTTGGGGACGGCTATGGGGACGGCTTTGGGGACGGCTTTGGGGACGGCTTTGGGGACGGCTATGGGGACGGCTTTGGGGACGGCTTTGGGGACGGCTATGGGGACGGCTTTGGGGACGGCTATGGGGACGGCTTTGGGGACGGCTTTGGGGACGGCTATGGGGACGGCTTTGGGGACGGCTTTGGGGACGGCTTTGGGGACGGCTATGGGGACGGCTATGGGGACGGCTATGAGCACGGCTTTGGGGACGGCTTTGGGGACGGCTTTGGGGACGGCTTTGGGGACGGCTTTGGGGACGGCTTTGGGGACGGCTATGGGGACGGCTATGGGGACGGCTATGGGGACGGCTTTGGGGACGGCTTTGGGGACGGCTTTGGGGACGGCTTTGGGGACGGCTATGGGGACGGCTATGGGGACGGCTATGGGGACGGCTTTGGGGACGGCTTTGGGGACGGCTTTGGGGACGGCTTTGGGGACGGCTATGGGGACGGCTTTGGGGACGGCTATGGGGACGGCTTTGGGGACGGCTTTGGGGACGGCTATGGGGACGGCTTTGGGGACGGCTATGGGGACGGCTTTGGGGACGGCTTTGGGGACGGCTTTGGGGACGGCTATGGGGACGGCTTTGGGGACGGCTTTGGGGACGGCTATGGGGACGGCTTTGGGGACGGCTATGGGGACGGCTATGGGGACGGCTTTGGGGACGGCTTTGGGGACGGCTTTGGGGACGGCTTTGGGGACGGCTATGGGGACGGCTATGGGGACGGCTTTGGGGACGGCTATGGGGGCGGCTCTGGGGACGGCTTTGGGGACGGCTATGGGGACGGCTTTGGGGACGGCTATGGGGACGGCTTTGGGGATGGCTTTGGGGACGGCTTTGGGGACGGCTATGGGGACGGCTTTGGGGACGGCTATGGGGACGGCTTTGGGGACGGCTATGGGGACGGCTTTGGGGACGGCTTTGGGGACGGCTATGAGCACGGCTTTGGGAACGGCTTTGGGGACGGCTTTGGGGACGGCTTTGGGGACGGCTATGAGCACGGCTTTGGGGACGGCTTTGGAAACGGCTATGAGCACGGCTTTGGGGACGGCTTTGGGGACGGCTATGGGGACGGCTTTGGGGACGGCTTTGGGGACGGCTATGGGGACGGCTTTGGGGACGGCTATGGGGACGGCTATGGGGACGGCTTTGGGGACGGCTTTGGGGACGGCTTTGGGGACGGCTTTGGGGACGGCTATGGGGACGGCTATGGGGATGGCTTTGGGGACGGCTTTGGGGACGGCTTTGGGGACGGCTTTGGGGACGGCTATGGGGACGGCTTTGGGGACGGCTTTGGGGACGGCTTTGGGGACGGCTATGGGGACGGCTATGGGGACGGCTATGGGGACGGCTATGGGGACGGCTTTGGGGACGGCTTTGGGGACGGCTATGGGGACGGCTATGGGGACGGCTATGGGGACGGCTATGAGCACGGCTTTGGGGACGGCTTTGGGGACGGCTTTGGGGACGGCTTTGGGGACGGCTATGAGCACGGCTTTGGGGACGGCTATGGGTACGGCTATGGGGACGGCTTTGGGGACGGCTTTGGGGACGGCTTTGGGGACGGCTTTGGGGACGGCTATGGGGACGGCTTTGGGGACGGCTATGGGGACGGCTTTGGGGACGGCTTTGGGGACGGCTTTGGGGACGGCTTTGGGGACGGCTTTGGGGACGGCTTTGGGGACGGCTATGGGGACGGCTTTGGGGACGGCTTTGGGGACGGCTTTGGGGACGGCTATGGGGACGGCTTTGGGGACGGCTATGGGGACGGCTTTGGGGACGGCTATGGGGACGGCTTTGGGGACGGCTATGGGGACGGCTTTGGGGACGGCTTTGGGGACGGCTATGGGGACGGCTTTGGGGACGGCTTTGGGGACGGCTTTGGGGACCGCTTTGGGGACGGCTATGGGGACGGCTATGGGGACGGCTATGAGCACGGCTTTGGGGACGGCTTTGGGGACGGCTTTGGGGACGGCTTTGGGGACGGCTTTGGGGACGGCTTTGGGGACGGCTATGGGGACGGCTATGGGGACGGCTATGGGGACGGCTTTGGGGACGGCTTTGGGGACGGCTTTGGGGACGGCTTTGGGGACGGCTATGGGGACGGCTATGGGGACGGCTATGGGGACGGCTTTGGGGACGGCTTTGGGGACGGCTTTGGGGACGGCTATGGGGACGGCTTTGGGGACGGCTATGGGGACGGCTTTGGGGACGGCTTTGGGGACGGCTATGGGGACGGCTTTGGGGACGGCTATGGGGACGGCTTTGGGGACGGCTTTGGGGACGGCTTTGGGGACGGCTATGGGGACGGCTTTGGGGACGGCTTTGGGGACGGCTATGGGGACGGCTTTGGGGACGGCTATGGGGACGGCTATGGGGACGGCTTTGGGGACGGCTTTGGGGACGGCTTTGGGGACGGCTTTGGGGACGGCTATGGGGACGGCTATGGGGACGGCTTTGGGGACGGCTTTGGGGGCGGCTCTGGGGACGGCTTTGGGGACGGCTATGGGGACGGCTTTGGGGACGGCTATGGGGACGGCTTTGGGGATGGCTTTGGGGACGGCTTTGGGGACGGCTATGGGGACGGCTTTGGGGACGGCTATGGGGACGGCTTTGGGGACGGCTTTGGGGACGGCTTTGGGGACGGCTTTGGGGACGGCTATGGGGACGGCTATGGGGACGGCTATGGGGACGGCTATGGGGACGGCTTTGGGGACGGCTTTGGGGACGGCTATGGGGACGGCTATGGGGACGGCTATGGGGACGGCTATGAGCACGGCTTTGGGGACGGCTTTGGGGACGGCTTTGGGGACGGCTTTGGGGACGGCTATGAGCACGGCTTTGGGGACGGCTATGGGTACGGCTATGGGGACGGCTTTGGGGACGGCTTTGGGGACGGCTTTGGGGACGGCTTTGGGGACGGCTATGGGGACGGCTTTGGGGACGGCTTTGGGACGGCTATGGGGACGGCTTTGGGGACGGCTATGGGGACGGCTTTGGGGACGGCTTTGGGGACGGCTTTGGGGACGGCTTTGGGGACGGCTTTGGGGACGGCTTTGGGGACGGCTATGGGGACGGCTTTGGGGACGGCTTTGGGGACGGCTTTGGGGACGGCTATGGGGACGGCTTTGGGGACGGCTATGGGGACGGCTTTGGGGACGGCTATGGGGACGGCTTTGGGGACGGCTATGGGGACGGCTTTGGGGACGGCTTTGGGGACGGCTATGGGGACGGCTTTGGGGACGGCTTTGGGGACGGCTTTGGGGACCGCTTTGGGGACGGCTATGGGGACGGCTATGGGGACGGCTATGAGCACGGCTTTGGGGACGGCTTTGGGGACGGCTTTGGGGACGGCTTTGGGGACGGCTTTGGGGACGGCTTTGGGGACGGCTATGGGGACGGCTATGGGGACGGCTATGGGGACGGCTTTGGGGACGGCTTTGGGGACGGCTTTGGGGACGGCTTTGGGGACGGCTATGGGGACGGCTATGGGGACGGCTATGGGGACGGCTTTGGGGACGGCTTTGGGGACGGCTTTGGGGACGGCTATGGGGACGGCTTTGGGGACGGCTATGGGGACGGCTTTGGGGACGGCTTTGGGGACGGCTATGGGGACGGCTTTGGGGACGGCTATGGGGACGGCTTTGGGGACGGCTTTGGGGACGGCTTTGGGGACGGCTATGGGGACGGCTTTGGGGACGGCTTTGGGGACGGCTATGGGGACGGCTTTGGGGACGGCTATGGGGACGGCTATGGGGACGGCTTTGGGGACGGCTTTGGGGACGGCTTTGGGGACGGCTTTGGGGATGGCTTTGGGGACGGCTATGGGGACGGCTTTGGGGACGGCTTTGGGGACGGCTTTGGGGACGGCTATGGGGACGGCTTTGGGGACGGCTTTGGGGACGGCTATGGGGACGGCTTTGGGGACGGCTATGGGGACGGCTATGGGGACGGCTATGGGGACGGCTTTGGGGACGGCTTTGGGGACGGCTTTGGGGACGGCTTTGGGGACGGCTATGGGGACGGCTATGGGGACGGCTTTGGGGACGGCTTTGGGGGCGGCTCTGGGGACGGCTTTGGGGACGGCTATGGGGACGGCTTTGGGGACGGCTATGGGGACGGCTTTGGGGATGGCTTTGGGGACGGCTTTGGGGACGGCTTTGGGGACGGCTATGGGGACGGCTTTGGGGACGGCTATGGGGACGGCTTTGGGGACGGCTATGGGGACGGCTTTGGGGACGGCTATGGGGACGGCTTTGGGGACGGCTTTGGGGACGGCTATGGGGACGGCTTTGGGGACGGCTTTGGGGACGGCTTTGGGGACCGCTTTGGGGACGGCTATGGGGACGGCTATGGGGACGGCTTTTGGGGACGGCTTTGGGGACGGCTTTGGGGACGGCTATGGGGACGGCTATGGGGACGGCTATGGGGACGGCTTTGGGGACGGCTTTGGGGACGGCTTTGGGGACGGCTTTGGGGACGGCTATGGGGACGGCTATGGGGACGGCTATGGGGACGGCTTTGGGGACGGCTTTGGGGACGGCTTTGGGGACGGCTATGGGGACGGCTTTGGGGACGGCTATGGGGACGGCTTTGGGGACGGCTTTGGGGACGGCTATGGGGACGGCTTTGGGGACGGCTATGGGGACGGCTTTGGGGACGGCTTTGGGGACGGCTTTGGGGACGGCTATGGGGACGGCTTTGGGGACGGCTTTGGGGACGGCTATGGGGACGGCTTTGGGGACGGCTATGGGGACGGCTATGGGGACGGCTTTGGGGACGGCTTTGGGGACGGCTTTGGGGACGGCTTTGGGGACGGCTATGGGGACGGCTATGGGGACGGCTTTGGGGACGGCTTTGGGGGCGGCTCTGGGGACGGCTTTGGGGACGGCTATGGGGACGGCTTTGGGGACGGCTATGGGGACGGCTTTGGGGATGGCTTTGGGGACGGCTTTGGGGACGGCTATGGGGACGGCTTTGGGGACGGCTATGGGGACGGCTTTGGGGACGGCTATGGGGACGGCTTTGGGGACGGCTTTGGGGACGGCTATGAGCACGGCTTTGGGGACGGCTTTGGGGACGGCTTTGGGGACGGCTTTGCAGACGGCTATGAGCACGGCTTTGGGGACAGCTTTGGAAACGGCTATGAGCACGGCTTTGGGGACGGCTTTGGGGACGGCTATGGGGACGGCTTTGGGGACGGCTTTGGGGACGGCTATGGGGACGGCTTTGGGGACGGCTATGGGGACGGCTATGGGGACGGCTTTGGGGACGGCTTTGGGGACGGCTTTGGGGACGGCTTTGGGGACGGCTATGGGGACGGCTATGGGGACGGCTTTGGGGACGGCTTTGGGGACGGCTTTGGGGACGGCTTTGGGGACGGCTATGGGGACGGCTTTGGGGACGGCTTTGGGGACGGCTTTGGGGACGGCTTTGGGGACGGCTATGGGGACGGCTATGGGGACGGCTATGGGGACGGCTTTGGGGACGGCTTTGGGGACGGCTATGGGGACGGCTATGGGGACGGCTATGGGGACGGCTATGAGCACGGCTTTGGGGACGGCTTTGGGGACGGCTTTGGGGACGGCTTTGGGGACGGCTATGAGCACGGCTTTGGGGACGGCTATGGGTACGGCTATGGGGACGGCTTTGGGGACGGCTTTGGGGACGGCTTTGGGGACGGCTTTGGGGACGGCTATGGGGACGGCTTTGGGGACGGCTATAGGGACGGCTTTGGGGACGGCTTTGGGGACGGCTTTGGGGACGGCTTTGGGGACGGCTTTGGGGACGGCTTTGGGGACGGCTATGGGGACGGCTTTGGGGACGGCTTTGGGGACGGCTTTGGGGACGGCTATGGGGACGGCTTTGGGGACGGCTATGGGGACGGCTTTGGGGACGGCTATGGGGACGGCTTTGGGGACGGCTTTGGGGACGGCTTTGGGGACGGCTTTGGGGACGGCTATGGGGACGGCTTTGGGGACGGCTATGGGGACGGCTTTGGGGACGGCTTTGGGGACGGCTATGGGGACGGCTTTGGGGACGGCTTTGGGGACGGCTATGGGGACGGCTTTGGGGACGGCTATGGGGACGGCTTTGGGGACGGCTTTGGGGACGGCTTTGGGGACGGCTTTGGGGACGGCTTTGGGGACGGCTTTGGGGACGGCTATGGGGACGGCTTTGGGGACGGCTATGGGGACGGCTATGGGGACGGCTATGAGCACGGCTTTGGGGACGGCTTTGGGGACGGCTTTGGGGACGGCTTTGGGGACGGCTATGAGCACGGCTTTGGGGACGGCTATGGGTACGGCTATGGGGACGGCTTTGGGGACGGCTTTGGGGACGGCTTTGGGGACGGCTTTGGGGACGGCTATGGGGACGGCTTTGGGGACGGCTATGGGGACGGCTTTGGGGACGGCTTTGGGGACGGCTTTGGGGACGGCTTTGGGGACGGCTTTGGGGACGGCTTTGGGGACGGCTATGGGGACGGCTTTGGGGACGGCTTTGGGGACGGCTTTGGGGACGGCTATGGGGACGGCTTTGGGGACGGCTATGGGGACGGCTTTGGGGACGGCTATGGGGACGGCTTTGGGGACGGCTATGGGGACGGCTTTGGGGACGGCTTTGGGGACGGCTATGGGGACGGCTTTGGGGACGGCTTTGGGGACGGCTTTGGGGACCGCTTTGGGGACGGCTATGGGGACGGCTATGGGGACGGCTATGAGCACGGCTTTGGGGACGGCTTTGGGGACGGCTTTGGGGACGGCTTTGGGGACGGCTTTGGGGACGGCTTTGGGGACGGCTATGGGGACGGCTATGGGGACGGCTATGGGGACGGCTTTGGGGACGGCTTTGGGGACGGCTTTGGGGACGGCTTTGGGGACGGCTATGGGGACGGCTATGGGGACGGCTATGGGGACGGCTTTGGGGACGGCTTTGGGGACGGCTTTGGGGACGGCTATGGGGACGGCTTTGGGGACGGCTATGGGGACGGCTTTGGGGACGGCTTTGGGGACGGCTATGGGGACGGCTTTGGGGACGGCTATGGGGACGGCTTTGGGGACGGCTTTGGGGACGGCTTTGGGGACGGCTATGGGGACGGCTTTGGGGACGGCTTTGGGGACGGCTATGGGGACGGCTTTGGGGACGGCTATGGGGACGGCTATGGGGACGGCTTTGGGGACGGCTTTGGGGACGGCTTTGGGGACGGCTTTGGGGACGGCTATGGGGACGGCTATGGGGACGGCTTTGGGGACGGCTTTGGGGGCGGCTCTGGGGACGGCTTTGGGGACGGCTATGGGGACGGCTTTGGGGACGGCTATGGGGACGGCTTTGGGGATGGCTTTGGGGACGGCTTTGGGGACGGCTATGGGGACGGCTTTGGGGACGGCTATGGGGACGGCTTTGGGGACGGCTATGGGGACGGCTTTGGGGACGGCTATGGGGACGGCTTTGGGGACGGCTTTGGGGACGGCTATGGGGACGGCTTTGGGGACGGCTTTGGGACGGCTTTGGGGACCGCTTTGGGGACGGCTATGGGGACGGCTATGGGGACGGCTATGAGCACGGCTTTGGGGACGGCTTTGGGGACGGCTTTGGGGACGGCTTTGGGGACGGCTTTGGGGACGGCTTTGGGGACGGCTATGGGGACGGCTATGGGGACGGCTATGGGGACGGCTTTGGGGACGGCTTTGGGGACGGCTTTGGGGACGGCTTTGGGGACGGCTATGGGGACGGCTATGGGGACGGCTATGGGGACGGCTTTGGGGACGGCTTTGGGGACGGCTTTGGGGACGGCTATGGGGACGGCTTTGGGGACGGCTATGGGGACGGCTTTGGGGACGGCTTTGGGGACGGCTATGGGGACGGCTTTGGGGACGGCTATGGGGACGGCTTTGGGGACGGCTTTGGGGACGGCTTTGGGGACGGCTATGGGGACGGCTTTGGGGACGGCTTTGGGGACGGCTATGGGGACGGCTTTGGGGACGGCTATGGGGACGGCTATGGGGACGGCTTTGGGGACGGCTTTGGGGACGGCTTTGGGGACGGCTTTGGGGACGGGTATGGGGACGGCTATGGGGACGGCTTTGGGGACGGCTTTGGGGGCGGCTCTGGGGACGGCTTTGGGGACGGCTATGGGGACGGCTTTGGGGACGGCTATGGGGACGGCTTTGGGGATGGCTTTGGGGACGGCTTTGGGGACGGCTATGGGGACGGCTTTGGGGACGGCTATGGGGACGGCTTTGGGGACGGCTATGGGGACGGCTTTGGGGACGGCTTTGGGGACGGCTATGAGCACGGCTTTGGGGACGGCTTTGGGGACGGCTTTGGGGACGGCTTTGCAGACGGCTATGAGCACGGCTTTGGGGACAGCTTTGGAAACGGCTATGAGCACGGCTTTGGGGACGGCTTTGGGGACGGCTATGGGGGCGGCTTTGGGGACGGCTTTGGGGACGGCTATGGGGACGGCTTTGGGGACGGCTATGGGGACGGCTATGGGGACGGCTTTGGGGACGGCTTTGGGGACGGCTTTGGGGACGGCTTTGGGGACGGCTTTGGGGACGGCTATGGGGACGGCTATGGGGATGGCTTTGGGGACGGCTTTGGGGACGGCTTTGGGGACGGCTTTGGGGACGGCTATGGGGACGGCTTTGGGGACGGCTTTGGGGACGGCTTTGGGGACGGCTTTGGGGACGGCTATGGGGACGGCTATGGGGACGGCTATGGGGACGGCTATGAGCACGGCTTTGGGGACGGCTTTGGGGACGGCTTTGGGGACGGCTTTGGGGACGGCTATGAGCACGGCTTTGGGGACGGCTATGGGTACGGCTATGGGGACGGCTTTGGGGACGGCTTTGGGGACGGCTTTGGGGACGGCTTTGGGGACGGCTATGGGGACGGCTTTGGGGACGGCTATAGGGACGGCTTTGGGGACGGCTTTGGGGACGGCTTTGGGGACGGCTTTGGGGACGGCTTTGGGGACGGCTTTGGGGACGGCTATGGGGACGGCTTTGGGGACGGCTTTGGGGACGGCTTTGGGGACGGCTATGGGGACGGCTTTGGGGACGGCTATGGGGACGGCTTTGGGGACGGCTATGGGGACGGCTTTGGGGACGGCTTTGGGGACGGCTTTGGGGACGGCTTTGGGGACGGCTATGGGGACGGCTTTGGGGACGGCTATGGGGACGGCTTTGGGGACGGCTTTGGGGACGGCTATGGGGACGGCTTTGGGGACGGCTTTGGGGACGGCTATGGGGACGGCTTTGGGGACGGCTATGGGGACGGCTTTGGGGACGGCTTTGGGGACGGCTATGGGGACGGCTTTGGGGACGGCTTTGGGGACGGCTTTGGGGACGGCTTTGGGGACGGCTATGGGGACGGCTATGGGGACGGCTATGAGCACGGCTTTGGGGACGGCTTTGGGGACGGCTTTGGGGACGGCTTTGGGGACGGCTTTGGAGACGGCTTTGGGGACGGCTTTGGGGACGGCTTTGCGGACGGCTTTGGGGACGGCTATGGGGACGGCTTTGGGGACGGCTTTGGGGACGGCTTTGGGGACGGCTATGGGGACGGCTTTGGGGACGGCTTTGGGGACGGCTTTGGGGACGGCTATGAGCACGGCTTTGGGGACGGCTTTGGGGACGGCTTTGGGGACGGCTATGGGGACGGCTATGGGGACGGCTTTGGGGACGGCTTTGGGGACGGCTTTGGGGACGGCTATGGGGACGGCTTTGGGGACGGCTTTGGGGACGGCTTTGGGGACGGCTATGGGGACGGCTTTGGGGACGGCTTTGGGGACGGCTTTGGGGACGGCTATGGGGACGGCTTTGGGGACGGCTTTGGGGACGGCTTTGGGGACGGCTATGGGGACGGCTTTGGGGACGGCTTTGGGGACGGCTTTGGGGACGGCTATGGGGACAGCTTTGGGGACGGCTATGGGGACGGCTTTGGGGACGGCTTTGGGGACGGCTATGGGGACGGCTTTGGGGACGGCTTTGGGGACGGCTATGGGGACGGCTTTGGGGACGGCTATGGGGACGGCTTTGGGGACGGCTTTGGGGACGGCTATGGGGACGGCTTTGGGGACGGCTTTGGGGACGGCTTTGGGGACGGCTATGGGGACGGCTTTGGGGACGGCTTTGGGGACGGCTTTGGGGACGGCTATGGGGACAGCTTTGGGGACGGCTATGGGGACGGCTATGGGGACGGCTTTGGGGACGGCTATGGGGACGGCTTTGGGGACGGCTTTGGGGACGGCTATGGGGACGGCTTTGGGGACGGCTATGGGGACGGCTTTGGGGACGGCTTTGGGGACGGCTATGGGGACGGCTTTGGGGACGGCTTTGGGGACGGCTTTGGGGACCGCTTTGGGGACGGCTATGGGGACGGCTATGGGGACGGCTATAAGCACGGCTTTGGGGACGGCTTTGGGGACGGCTTTGGGGACGGCTTTGGGGACGGCTTTGGGGACGGCTTTGGGGACGGCTTTGGGGACGGCTATGGGGACGGCTATGGTGACGGCTATGGGGACGGCTACGGGGACGGCTATGAGCACGGCTTTGGGGACGGCTTTGGGGACGGCTTTGGGGACGGCTTTGGGGACGGCTTTGGGGACGGCTTTGGGGACGGCTTTGGGGACGGCTATGGGGACGGCTATGGGGACGGCTTTGGGGACGGCTTTGGGGACGGCTTTGGGGACGGCTTTGGGGACGGCTATGGGGACGGCTTTGGGGACGGCTTTGGGGACGGCTTTGGGGACGGCTATGGGGACGGCTTTGGGGACGGCTATGGGGACGGCTTTGGGGACGGCTTTGGGGACGGCTTTGGGGACGGCTATGGGGACGGCTTTGGGGACGGCTATGTGGACGGCTTTGGGGACGGCTTTGGGGACGGCTTTGGGGACGGCTTTGGGGACGGCTTTGGGGACGGCTTTGGGGACGGCTTTGGGTACGGCTTTGGGGACGGCTATGGGGACGGCTATGGGGACGGCTTTGGGGACGGCTATGGGGACGGCTATGGGGACGGCTTTGGGGACGGCTTTGGGGACGGCTTTGGGGACGGCTATGGGGACGGCTTTGGGGACGGCTATGGGGACGGCTTTGGGGACGGCTTTGGGGACGGCTTTGGGGACGGCTATGGGGACGGCTTTGGGGACGGCTATGTGGACGGCTTTGGGGACGGCTTTGGGGACGGCTTTGGGGACGGCTTTGGGGACGGCTTTGGGGACGGCTTTGGGGACGGCTTTGGGTACGGCTTTGGGGACGGCTATGGGGACGGCTTTGGGGACGGCTTTGGGGACGGCTTTGGGGACGGCTTTGGGGACGGCTTTGGGGACGGCTTTGGGGACGGCTTTGGGGACGGCTATGGGGACGGCTTTGGGGACGGCTATGGGGACGGCTATGGGGACGGCTATGGGGACGGCTTTGGGGACGGCTTTGGGGACGGCTTTGGGGACGGCTATGGGGACAGCTTTGGGGACGGCTATGGGGACGGCTTTGGGGACGGCTTTGGGGACGGCTATGGGGACGGCTTTGGGGACGGCTTTGGGGACGGCTATGGGGACGGCTTTGGGGACGGCTATGGGGACGGCTTTGGGGACGGCTTTGGGGACGGCTATGGGGACGGCTTTGGGGACGGCTTTGGGGACGGCTTTGGGGACGGCTATGGGGACGGCTTTGGGGACGGCTTTGGGGACGGCTTTGGGGACGGCTATGGGGACAGCTTTGGGGACGGCTATGGGGACGGCTATGGGGACGGCTTTGGGGACGGCTATGGGGACGGCTTTGGGGACGGCTTTGGGGACGGCTATGGGGACGGCTTTGGGGACGGCTATGGGGACGGCTTTGGGGACGGCTTTGGGGACGGCTATGGGGACGGCTTTGGGGACGGCTTTGGGGACGGCTTTGGGGACCGCTTTGGGGACGGCTATGGGGACGGCTATGGGGACGGCTATAAGCACGGCTTTGGGGACGGCTTTGGGGACGGCTTTGGGGACGGCTTTGGGGACGGCTTTGGGGACGGCTTTGGGGACGGCTTTGGGGACGGCTATGGGGACGGCTATGGTGACGGCTATGGGGACGGCTACGGGGACGGCTATGAGCACGGCTTTGGGGACGGCTTTGGGGACGGCTTTGGGGACGGCTTTGGGGACGGCTTTGGGGACGGCTTTGGGGACGGCTTTGGGGACGGCTATGGGGACGGCTTTGGGGACGGCTTTGGGGACGGCTTTGGGGACGGCTTTGGGGACGGCTTTGGGGACGGCTATGGGGACGGCTTTGGGGACGGCTTTGGGGACGGCTTTGGGGACGGCTATGGGGACGGCTTTGGGGACGGCTATGGGGACGGCTTTGGGGACGGCTTTGGGGACGGCTTTGGGGACGGCTATGGGGACGGCTTTGGGGACGGCTATGTGGACGGCTTTGGGGACGGCTTTGGGGACGGCTTTGGGGACGGCTTTGGGGACGGCTTTGGGGACGGCTTTGGGGACGGCTTTGGGTACGGCTTTGGGGACGGCTATGGGGACGGCTATGGGGACGGCTTTGGGGACGGCTATGGGGACGGCTATGGGGACGGCTTTGGGGACGGCTTTGGGGACGGCTTTGGGGACGGCTATGGGGACGGCTTTGGGGACGGCTATGGGGACGGCTTTGGGGACGGCTTTGGGGACGGCTTTGGGGACGGCTATGGGGACGGCTTTGGGGACGGCTATGTGGACGGCTTTGGGGACGGCTTTGGGGACGGCTTTGGGGACGGCTTTGGGGACGGCTTTGGGGACGGCTTTGGGGACGGCTTTGGGTACGGCTTTGGGGACGGCTATGGGGACGGCTTTGGGGACGGCTTTGGGGACGGCTTTGGGGACGGCTTTGGGGACGGCTTTGGGGACGGCTTTGGGGACGGCTTTGGGGACGGCTATGGGGACGGCTTTGGGGACGGCTATGGGGACGGCTTTGGGGACGGCTATGGGGACGGCTTTGGGGACGGCTTTGGGGATGGCTTTGGGGACGGCTTTGGGGACGGCTATGGGGACGGCTTTGGGGACGGCTTTGGGGACGGCTTTGGGGACGGCTATGGGGACGGCTTTGGGGACGGCTTTGGGGACGGCTTTGGGGACGGCTATGGGGACGGCTTTGGGGACGGCTTTGGGGATGGCTTTGGGGACGGCTTTGGGGACGGCTATGGGGACGGCTTTGGGGACGGCTTTGGGGACGGCTTTGGGGACGGCTATGGGGACGGCTTTGGGGACGGCTTTGGGGACGGCTTTGGGGACGGCTATGGGGACGGCTTTGGGGACGGCTATGGGGACGGCTTTGGGGACGGCTTTGGGGACGGCTATGGGGACGGCTTTGGGGACGGCTATGGGGACGGCTTTGGGGACGGCTTTGGGGACGGCTATGGGGACGGCTTTGGGGACGGCTTTGGGGACGGCTATGGGGACGGCTTTGGGGACGGCTATGGGGACGGCTTTGAGGACGGCTTTGGGGACGGCTATGGGGACGGCTTTGGGGACGGCTTTGGGGACGGCTTTGGGGACCGCTTTGGGGACGGCTATGGGGACGGCTATGGGGACGGCTATGAGCACGGCTTTGGGGACGGCTTTGGGGACGGCTTTGGGGACGGCTTTGGGGACGGCTTTGGGGACGGCTTTGGGGACGGCTATGGGGACGGCTACGGGGACGGCTATGAGCACGGCTTTGGGGACGGCTTTGGGGACGGCTTTGGGGACGGCTTTGGGGACGGCTATGGGGACGGCTATGGGGACGGCTATGGGGACGGCTTTGGGGACGGCTTTGGGGACGGCTATGGGGACGGCTTTGGGGACGGCTATGGGGACGGCTTTGGGGACGGCTATGGGGACGGCTTTGGGGACGGCTTTGGGGACGGCTATGGGGACGGCTTTGGGGACGGCTATGGGGACGGCTTTGGGGACGGCTTTGGGGACGGCTTTGGGGACGGCTATGGGGACGGCTATGGGGACGGCTATGGGGACGGCTTTGGGGACGGCTATGGTGACGGCTTTGGGGACGGCTATGGGGACGGCTATGGGGACGGCTTTGGGGACGGCTTTGGGGACGGCTTTGGGGACGGCTTTGGGGACGGCTATGGGGACGGCTATGGGGACGGCTTTGGGGACGGCTTTGGGGGCGGCTCTGGGGACGGCTTTGGGGACGGCTATGGGGACGGCTTTGGGGACGGCTATGGGGACGGCTTTGGGGACGGCTTTGGGGACGGCTTTGGGGACGGCTATGGGGACGGCTTTGGGGACGGCTATGGGGACGGCTTTGGGGACGGCTATGGGGACGGCTTTGGGGACGGCTTTGGGGACGGCTATGAGCACGGCTTTGGGGACGGCTTTGGGGACGGCTTTGGGGACGGCTTTGGGGACGGCTATGAGCACAGCTTTGGGGACGGCTTTGGGGACGGCTATGAGCACGGCTTTGGGGACGGCTTTGGGGACGGCTATGGGGACGGCTTTGGGGACGGCTTTGGGGACGGCTATGGGGACGGCTTTGGGGACGGCTATGGGGACGGCTATGGGGACGGCTTTGGGGACGGCTTTGGGGACAGCTTTGGGGACGGCTTTGGGGACGGCTTTGGGGACGGCTATGGGGACGGCTATGGGGATGGCTTTGGGGACGGCTTTGGGGGCGGCTCTGGGGACGGCTTTGGGGACGGCTATGGGGACGGCTTTGGGGACGGCTATGGGGACGGCTTTGGGGACGGCTTTGGGGACGGCTATGGGGACGGCTATGGGGACGGCTATGGGGACGGCTTTGGGGACGGCTTTGGGGACGGCTTTGGGGACGGCTATGAGCACGGCTTTGGGGACGGCTTTGGGGACGGCTTTGGGGACGGCTTTGGGGACGGCTTTGGGGACGGCTATGAGCACGGCTTTGGGGACGGCTATGGGGACGGCTATGGGGACGGCTTTGGGGACGGCTTTGGGGACGGCTGTGGGGACGGCTTTGGGGACGGCTATGGGGACGGCTATGGGGACGGCTTTGGGGACGGCTTTGGGGACGGCTTTGGGGACGGCTTTGGGGACGGCTTTGGGGACGGCTATGGGGACGGCTTTGGGGACGGCTATGGGGACGGCTTTGGGGACGGCTTTGGGGACGGCTATGGGGACGGCTTTGGGGACGGCTTTGGGGACGGCTATGGGGACGGCTTTGGGGACGGCTTTGGGGACGGCTTTGGGGACGGCTTTGGGGACGGCTATGGGGACGGCTTTGGGGACGGCTATGGGGACGGCTTTGGGGACGGCTTTGGGGACGGCTATGGGGACGGCTTTGGGGACGGCTTTGGGGACGGCTATGGGGACGGCTATGGGGACGGCTATGGGGACGGCTTTGGGGACGGCTTTGGGGACGGCTATGGGGACGGCTTTGGGGCCGGTTATGGGGACGGCTTTGGGGACGGCTTTGGGGACGGCTATGGGGACGGCTATGGGGACGGCTATGAGCACGGCTTTGGGGACCGCTTTGGGGACGGCTTTGGGGACGGCTTTGGGGACGGCTTTGGGGACGGCTTTGGGGACGGCTTTGGGGACGGCTTTGGGGACGGCTTTGGGGACGGCTATGGGGACGGCTTTGGGGACGGCTCTGGGGACGGCTTTGGGGACGGCTTTGGGGACGGCTTTGGGGACGGCTTTGGGGACGGCTTTGGGGACGGCTATGAGCACGGCTTTGGGGACGGCTTTGGGGACGGCTTTGGGGGCGGCTTTGGGGACGGCTATGGGGACGGCTTTGGGGACGGCTTTGGGGACGGCTTTGGGGACGGCTATGGGGACGGCTTTGGGGACGGCTATGGGGACGGCTTTGGGGACGGCTATGGGGACGGCTTTGGGGACGGCTTTGTGGACGGCTTTGGGGCCGGCTTTGGGGACGGCTTTGGGGACGGCTATGGGGACGGCTATGGGGACGGCTTTGGGGACGGCTTTGGGGACGGCTTTGGGGACGGCTTTGGGGACGGCTTTGGGGACGGCTTTGGGGACGGCTTTGGGGACGGCTAACCCTAACCCTAACCCTAACCCTAACCCTAACCCTAACCTGTGAGGGGGCCGCAGGCCCAGCCTCCGTTGCATACCATACGCTCAGTCAAAGCATTCCTGAGAGAAAAGGTTCACAATGTGGCCTTTTGGGCCATGTACCGCAGCGGCAATGCAGCCTGCCGTTGCCCTGAAGACGTGAGTTCGAGTCCTCGCTGAGGAGGACTACGAGGAGGAGATGCGCTTCCGGAGGCGCAAGCGGCCCCGGTGGTGGAGCGCGCTGCTGCAGGTGTGTGGTGGGCGGGGCTTTGCTTGTTTTTCTGATTTCCTGATAGCAAACTCGATACAGTCAAACTAATCATACATTGCAACTGGACAATAGAAAACTATGAGACCACCATGAAACTGGACAAAAAAAACGACGAGGAGACACGCCACCCGACGCACCGGCGGTACCGGTGGTGGAGCGGGATGCTGAAGGGGGCGGTGGCGGGGGCCTCGCCAACGGGCCCCTGGACGGACAGACGAACCGGGGTTCGAACCCCCGACCACGACGAGCGCCAGCCATGGCGCATACCACTAGACCGTCCATGCCTCTTACCCAAAATGGCGCTTGGGTCCTTTATGCCTCGAAGCAAAATTTGCCAGAAAAAAGGCAATGGCGTGGTTCAAGCATTCATGCTTGCAAAATGAGACACATGTCTACTGAGACTGTTGCTATGGCGAGTCCTCAGACATCGGGGACTGGGGCTGAGACCCCCCCGAGGCTTTGGGGACAGCTATGGGGACGGCTTTGGGGACGGCTATGGGGACGGCTTTGGAAACGGCTATGGGGACGGCTATGGGGACGGCTTTGGGGACGGCTTTGGGGACGGCTTTGGGGACGGCTATGGGGACGGCTATGGGGACGGCTTTGGGGACGGCTATGGGGACGGCTTTGGGGACGGCTATGGGGACGGCTATGGGGACGGCTTTGGGGACGGCTTTGGGGAGGGCTAGGGGGACGGCTATGGGAACGGCTATGGGGACGGCTATGGGGACGGCTTTGGGGACGGCTTTGGGGACGGCTATGGGGACGGCTATGGGGACGGCTTTGGGGACGGCTATGGGGACGGCTTTGGGGACGGCTTTGGGGACGGCTTTGGGGACGGCTTTGGGGACGGCTATGGGGACGGCTATGGGGACGGCTTTGGGGACGGCTTTGGGGACGGCTTTGGGGACGGCTTTGGGGACGGCTTTGGGGACGGCTTTGGGGACGGCTATGGGGACGGCTATGGGGACGGCTATGGGGACGGCTATGGGGACGGCTATGGGGACGGCTTTGGGGACGGCTATGGGGACGGCTATGGGGACGGCTATGGGGACGGCTTTGGGGACGGCTTTGGGGACGGCTATGGGGACGGCTATGGGGACGGCTTTGGGGACGGCTTTGGGGACGGCTTTGGGGACGGCTATGGGGACGGCTATGGGGACGGCTTTGGGGACGGCTATGGGGACGGCTTTGGGGACGGCTATGGGGACGGCTATGGGGACGGCTTTGGGGACGGCTTTGGGGAGGGCTAGGGGGACGGCTATGGGAACGGCTATGGGGACGGCTATGGGGACGGCTTTGGGGACGGCTTTGGGGACGGCTATGGGGACGGCTATGGGGACGGCTTTGGGGACGGCTATGGGGACGGCTTTGGGGACGGCTATGGGGACGGCTATGGGGACGGCTATGGGGACGGCTATGGGGACGGCTATGGGGACGGCTTTGGAGACGGCTATGGGGACGGCTATGGGGACGGCTTTGGGGACGGCTATGGGGACGTCTATGGGGACGGCTATGGGGACGGCTTTGGGGACGGCTTTGGGGACGGCTTTGGGGAGGGCTAGGGGGACGGCTATGGGGACGGCTATGGGGACGGCAATGGGGACGGCTTTGGGGACGGCTTTGGGGACGGCTATGGGGACGGCTATGGGGACGGCTTTGGGGACGGCTATGGGGACGGCTTTGGGGACGGCTATGGGGACGGCTATGGGGACGGCTATGGGGACGGCTATGGGGACGGCTTTGGGGACGGCTTTGGGGACGGCTTTGGGGACGGCTATGGGGACGGCTTTGGGGACGGCTATGGGGACGGCTATGGGGACGGCTATGGGGACGGCTTTGGGGACGGCTTTGGGGACGGCTTTGGGGACGGCTTTGGGGACGGCTATGGGGACGGCTTTGGGGACGGCTTTGGGGACGGCTATGGGGAGGGCTATGGGGACGGCTATGGGGACGGCTATGGGGACGGCTTTGGGGACGGCTTTGGGGACGGCTTTGGGGACGGCTTTGGGGACGGCTATGGGGACGGCTATGGGGACGGCTTTGGGGACGGCTATGGGGACCGCTTTGGGGACGGCTTTGGGGACGGCTTTGGGGACGGCTTTGGGGACGGCTATGGGGACGGCTTTGGGGACGGCCATGGGGACGGCTATGGGGACGGCTATGGGGACGGCTATGGGGACGGCTATGGGGACGGCTATGGGGACGGCTATGGGGACGGCTATGGGGACGGCTTTGGGGACGGCTTTGGGGACGGCTATGGGGACGGCTATGGGGACGGCTTTGGGGACGGCTTTGGGGACGGCTTTGGGGACGGCTTTGGGGACGGCTTTGGGGACGGCTTTGGGGACGGCTTTGGGGACGGCTTGGGGGACGGCTATGGGGACGGCTTTGGGAACGGCTATGGGGACGGCTTTGGGGACGGCTATGGGGACGGCTATGGGGACGGCTTTGGGGACGGCTTTGGGGACGGCTTTGGGGACGGCTATGGGGACGGCTTTGGGGACGGCTTTGGGGACGGCTTTGGGGACGGCTTTGGGGACGGCTATGGGGACGGCTATGGGGACGGCTATGGGGACGGCTTTGGGGACGGCTTTGGGGACGGCTTTGGGGACGGCTTTGGGGACGGCTATGGGGACGGCTATGGGGACGGCTATGGGGACGGCTATGGGGACGGCTTTGGGGACGGCTTTGGGGACGGCTTTGGGGACGGCTATGGGGACGGCTTTGGGGACGGCTATGGGGACGGCTTTGGGGACGGCTTTGGGGACGGCTTTGGGGACGGCTTTGGGGACGGCTATGGGGACGGCTTTGGGGACGGCTATGGGGACGGCTTTGGGGACGGCTTTGGGGACGGCTTTGGGGACGGCTATGGGGACGGCTATGGGGACGGCTATGGGGACGGCTATGGGGACGGCTATGGGGACGGCTTTGGGGACGGCTTTGGGGACGGCTATGGGGACGGCTATGGGGACGGCTTTGGGGACGGCTATGGGGACGGCTATGGGGACGGCTATGGGTACGGCTTTGGGGACGGCTTTGGGGACGGCTTTGGGGACGGCTTTGGGGACGGCTATGGGGACGGCTTTGGGGACGGCTTTCGGGACGGCTATGGGGACGGCTTTGGGGACGGCTTTGGGGACGGCTTTGGGGACGGCTATGGGGACGGCTTTGGGGACGGCTTTGGGGACGGCTTTGGGGACGGCTATGGGGACGGCTATGGGGACGGCTATGGGGACGGCTATGGGGACGGCTTTGGGGACGGCTTTGGGGACGGCTTTGGGGACGGCTATGGGGACGGCTTTGGGGACGGCTATGGGGACGGCTTTGGGGACGGCTTTGGGGACGGCTTTGGGGACGGCTTTGGGGACGGCTATGGGGACGGCTTTGGGGACGGCTATGGGGACGGCTTTGGGGACGGCTTTGGGGACGGCTTTGGGGACGGCTATGGGGACGGCTATGGGGACGGCTATGGGGACGGCTATGGGAACGGCTATGGGGACGGCTTTGGGGACGGCTTTGGGGACGGCTATGGGGACGGCTATGGGGACGGCTTTGGGGACGGCTATGGGGACGGCTATGGGGACGGCTATGGGTACGGCTTTGGGGACGGCTTTGGGGACGGCTTTGGGGACGGCTTTGGGGACGGCTATGGGGACGGCTTTGGGGACGGCTTTCGGGACGGCTATGGGGACGGCTTTGGGGACGGCTTTGGGGACGGCTTTGGGGACGGCTATGGGGACGGCTTTGGGGACGGCTTTGGGGACGGCTTTGGGGACGGCTTTGGGGACGGCTATGGGGACGGCTTTGGGGACGGCTATGGGGACGGCTTTGGGGACGGCTATGGGGACGGCTATGGGGACGGCTTTGGGGACGGCTTTGGGGACGGCTTTGGGGACGGCTATGGGGACGGCTATGGGGACGGCTTTGGGGACGGCTTTGGGGACGGCTATGGGGACGGCTATGGGGACGGCTTTGGGGACGGCTATGGGGACGGCTATGGGGACGGCTTTGGGGACGGCTTTGGGGACGGCTTTGGGGACGGCTATGGGGACGGCTATGGGGACGGCTTTGGGGACGGCTTTGGGGACGGCTTTGGGGACGGCTTTGGGGACGGCTTTGGGGACGGCTTTGGGGACGGCTATGGGGACGGCTTTGGGGATGGCTATGGGGACGGCTTTGGGGACGGCTTTGGGGACGGCTTTGGGGACGGCTATGGGGACGGCTATGGGGACGGCTATGGGGACGGCTATGGGGACGGCTATGGGGACGGCTTTAAGGACGGCTATGGGGACGGCTATGGGGACGGCTTTGGGGACGGCTTTGGGGACGGCTTTGGGGACGGCTTTGGGGACGGCTATGGGGACGGCTTTGGGGACGGCTATGGGGACGGCTTTGGGGACGGCTATGGGGACGGCTTTGGGGACGGCTTTGGGGACGGCTTTGGGGACGGCTTTGGGGACGGCTATGGGGACGGCTTTGGGGACGGCTATGGGGACGGCTTTGGGGACGGCTTTGGGGACGGCTTTGGGGACGGCTATGGGGACGGCTATGGGGACGGCTATGGGGACGGCTATGGGGACGGCTATGGGGACGGCTTTGGGGACGGCTTTGGGGACGGCTATGGGGACGGCTATGGGGACGGCTTTGGGGACGGCTATGGGGACGGCTATGGGGACGGCTATGGGTACGGCTTTGGGGACGGCTTTGGGGACGGCTTTGGGGACGGCTTTGGGGACGGCTATGGGGACGGCTTTGGGGACGGCTTTGGGGACGGCTATGGGGACGGCTTTGGGGACGGCTTTGGGGACGGCTTTGGGGACGGCTATGGGGACGGCTTTGGGGACGGCTTTGGGGACGGCTTTGGGGACGGCTTTGGGGACGGCTATGGGGACGGCTTTGGGGACGGCTATGGGGACGGCTTTGGGGACGGCTATGGGGACGGCTATGGGGACGGCTTTGGGGACGGCTTTGGGGACGGCTTTGGGGACGGCTATGGGGACGGCTATGGGGACGGCTTTGGGGACGGCTTTGGGGACGGCTATGGGGACGGCTATGGGGACGGCTTTGGGGACGGCTATGGGGACGGCTATGGGGACGGCTTTGGGGACGGCTTTGGGGACGGCTTTGGGGACGGCTATGGGGACGGCTATGGGGACGGCTTTGGGGACGGCTTTGGGGACGGCTTTGGGGACGGCTTTGGGGACGGCTTTGGGGACGGCTTTGGGGACGGCTATGGGGACGGCTTTGGGGATGGCTATGGGGACGGCTTTGGGGACGGCTTTGGGGACGGCTTTGGGGACGGCTATGGGGACGGCTATGGGGACGGCTATGGGGACGGCTATGGGGACGGCTATGGGGACGGCTTTGGGGACGGCTATGGGGACGGCTATGGGGACGGCTTTGGGGACGGCTTTGGGGACGGCTTTGGGGACGGCTTTGGGGACGGCTATGGGGACGGCTTTGGGGACGGCTATGGGGACGGCTTTGGGGACGGCTATGGGGACGGCTTTGGGGACGGCTTTGGGGACGGCTTTGGGGACGGCTATGGGGACGGCTATGGGGACGGCTTTGGGGACGGCTTTGGGGACGGCTTTGGGGACGGCTTTGGGGACGGCTATGGGAACGGCTATGGGGACGGCTTTGGGGACGGCTATGGGGACGGCTTTGGGGACGGCTTTGGGGACGGCTTCGGGGACGGCTTTGGGGACGGCTATGGGGACGGCTTTGGGGACGGCTATGGGGACGGCTTTGGGGACGGCTATGGGGACGGCTATGGGGACGGCTATGGGGACGGCTTTGGGGACGGCTTTGGGGACGGCTTTGGGGACGGCTTTGGGGACGGCTTTGGGGACGGCTATGGGGACGGCTATGGGGACGGCTTTGGGGACGGCTTTGGGGACGGCTATGGGGACGGCTTTGGGGACGGCTTTGGGGACGGCTTTGGGGACGGCTTTGGGGACGGCTTTGGGGACGGCTATGGGGACGGCTATGGGGACGGCTTTGGGGACGGCTATGGGGACGGCTATGGGGACGGCTATGGGGACGGCTTTGGCCGCAAGCATGTCAACAAAGCGCTCCACACATGCACGTCCTGGTATGCATATGCAGCAATGTTCGGCAGTTCCAATGATACGATGGTTCCACAAGCACTTGAGCGTATGTACAGGTTGCACTGATGTTTGCCATGCTACCCTTCTTTCTGGCCGTGTTTTGTCGGCCATAACCTCTAGCCTTCATGTTACCATACTGGGATTGGAGGTCTACAGGCGGCTGGACAGGCTTGCAGTATGCTGGCTCTCAATCGGCCAACCTGTCATGTCGTCCCACAGCACTCTTAGGGAGGAGGTCAGTGGTGTGTGTGTGTATTAGGCTCACTCTCATTCACTTGACAACACAAATTGGCGATAATGTGGCTGTGAGGGGGCCGCAGGCCCAGCCTCCGTTGCATACCATACGCTCAGTCAAAGCATTCCTGAGAGAAAAGGTTCACAATGTGGCCTTTTGGGCCATGTACCGCAGCGGCAATGCAGCCTGCCGTTGCCCTGAAGACGTGAGTTCGAGTCCTCGCTGAGGAGGACTACGAGGAGGAGATGCGCTTCCCGAGGCGCAAGCGGCCCCGGTGGTGGAGCGCGCTGCTGCAGGTGTGTGGTGGGCGGGGCTTTGCTTGTTTTTCTGATTTCCTGATAGCAAACTCAATACAGTCAAACTAATCATACATTGCAACTGGACAATAGAAAACTATGAGACCACCATGAAACTGGACAAAAAAAACGATGAGGAGACACGCCACCCGACGCACCGGCGGTACCGGTGGTGGAGCGGGATGCTAAAGGGGGCGGTGGCGGGGGCCTCGCCAACGGGCCCCTGGACGGACAGACGAACCGGGGTTCGAACCCCCGACCACGACGAGCGCCAGGCATGGCGCATACCACTAGACCGTCCATGCCTCTTACCCAAAATGGCGCTTGGGTCCTTTATGCCTCGAAGCAAAATTTGCCAGAAAAAAGGCAATGGCGTGGTTCAGGCATTCATGCTTGCAAAATGAGACACATGAGTACTGAGACTGTTGCTATGGCGAGTCCTCAGACATCGGGGACTGGGGCTGAGACCCCCCCGAGGCTTTGGGGACAGCTATGGGGACGGCTATGGGGACGGCTATGGGGACGGCTTTGGGGACGGCTATGGGGACGGCTATGGGGACGGCTTTGGGGACGGCTTTGGGGACGGCTTTGGGGACGGCTTTGGGGACGGCTATGGGGACGGCTATGGGGACGGCTTTGGGGACGGCTATGGGGACGGCTATGGGGACGGCTTTGGGGACGGCTTTGGGGACGGCTTTGGGGACGGCTATGGGGACGGCTATGGGGACGGCTTTGGGGACGGCTTTGGGGACGGCTTTGGGGACGGCTTTGGGGACGGCTCTGGGGACGGCTATGGGGACGGCTTTGGGGACGGCTATGGGGACGGCTTTGGGGACGGCTTTGGGGACGGCTTTGGGGACGGCTATGTAGACGGCTTTGGGGACGGCTTTGGGGACGGCTTTGGGGACGGCTTTGGGGACGGCTATGGGGACGGCTTTGGGGACGGCTATGGGGACGGCTATGGGGACGGCTATGGGGACGGCTTTGGGGACGGCTTTGGGGACGGCTTTGGGGACGGCTTTGGGGACGGCTATGGGGACGGCTTTGGGGACGGCTATGGGGACGGCTATGGGGACGGCTTTGGGGACGGCTTTGGGGACGGCTACGGGGACGGCTTTGGGGACGGCTATGGGGACGGCTTTGGGGACGGCTTTGGGGACGGCTATGGGGACGGCTTTGGGGACGGCTATGAGCACGGCTTTGGGGACGGCTATGGGGACGGCTTTGGGGACGGCTTTGGGGACGGCTATGGGGACGGCTATGGGGACGGCTATGGGGACGGCTTTGGGGACGGCTTAGGGGACGGCTATGGGGACGGCTGTGGGGACGGCAATGGGGACGGCTATGGGGACGGCTATGGGGACGGCTATGGGGACGGCTATGGGGACGGCTTTGGGGACGGCTATGGGAACGGCTATGGGGACGGCTATGGGGACGGCTTTGGGGACGGCTATGGGGACGGCTATGGGGACGGCTTTGGGGACGGCTTTGGGGACGGCTATGGGGACGGCTTTGGGGACGGCTTTGGGGACGGCTTTGGGGACGGCTATGGGGACGGCTATGGGGACGGCTTTGGGGACGGCTATGGGGACGGCTTTGGGGACGGCTTTGGGGACGGCTATGGGGACGGCTATGGGGACGGCTTTGGGGACGGCTTTGGGGACGGCTTTGGGGACGGCTATGGGGACGGCTATGGGGACGGCTATGGGGACGGCTTTGGGGACGGCTATGGGGACGGCTATGGGGACGGCTTTGGGGACGGCTATGGGGACGGCTTTGGGGACGGCTTTGGGGACGGCTATGGGGACGGCTATGGGGACGGCTTTGGGGACGGCTTTGGGGACGGCTATGGGGACGGCTTTGGGGACGGCTTTGGGGACGGCTATGGTGACGGCTATGGGGACGGCTATGGGGACGGCTTTGGGGACGGCTTTGGGGACGGCTATGGGGACGGCTTTGGGGACGGCTATGGGGACGGCTATGGGGACGGCTTTGGGGACGGCTTTGGGGACGGCTATGGGGACGGCTTTGGGGACGGCTTTGGGGACGGCTATGGGGACGGCTTTGGGGACGGCTTTGGGGACGGCTTTGGGGACGGCTTTGGGGACGGCTTTGGGGACGGCTATGGGGACGGCTTTGGGGACGGCTTTGGGGACGGCTATGGGGACGGCTTTGGGGACGGCTTTGGGGACGGCTATGGGGACGGCTTTGGGGACGGCTTTGGGGACGGCTATGGGGACGGCTATGGGGACGGCTTTGGGGACGGCTATGGGGACGGCTTTGGGGACGGCTTTGGGGACGGCTTTGGGGACGGCTTTGGGGACGGCTACGGGGACGGCTTTGGGGACGGCTATGGGGACGGCTTTGGGGACGGCTTTGGGGACGGCTTTGGGGACGGCTATGGGGACGGCTATGGGGACGGCTATGGGGACGGCTATGGGGACGGCTTTGGGGACGGCTTTGGGGACGGCTATGGGGACGGCTATGGGGACGGCTTTGGGGACGGCTATGGGGACGGCTACGGGGACGGCTATGGGGACGGCTATGGGGACGGCTTTGGGGACGGCTATGGGGACGGCTTTGGGGACGGCTTTGGGGACGGCTATGGGGACGGCTTTGGGGACGGCTTTGGGGACGGCTTTGGGGACGGCTTTGCGGACGGCTATGGGGACGGCTTTGGGGACGGCTATGGGGACGGCTATGGGGACGGCTATGGGGACGGCTTTGGGGACGGCTTTGGGGACGGCTATGGGGACGGCTTTGGGGACGGCTATGGGGACGGCTTTGGGGACGGCTTTGGGGACGGCTTTGGGGACGGCTTTGGGGACGGCTATGGGGACGGCTTTGGGGACGGCTATGGGGACGGCTATGGGGACGGCTATGGGGACGGCTTTGGGGACGGCTTTGGGGACGGCTTTGGGGACGGCTTTGGGGACGGCTGTGGGGACGGCTTTGGGGACGGCTATGGGGACGGCTATGGGGACGGCTTTAGGGACGGCTATGGGGACGGCTATGGGGACGGCTATGGGGACGGCTATGGGGACGGCTTTGGGGACGGCTATGGGGACGGCTTTGGGGACGGCTATGAGCACGGCTTTGGGGACGGCTATGGGGACGGCTATGGGGACGGCTTTGGGGACGGCTATGGGGACGGCTATGGGGACGGCTATGGGGACGGCTTTGGGGACGGCTTTGGGGACGGCTTAGGGGACGGCTATGGGGACGGCTGTGGGGACGGCAATGGGGACGGCTATGGGGACGGCTATGGGGACGGCTATGGGGACGGCTATGGGGACGGCTTTGGGGACGGCTATGGGGACGGCTATGGGGACGGCTATCGGGACGGCTATGGGGACGGCTATGGGGACGGCTATGGGGACGGCTTTGGGGACGGCTTTGGGGACGGCTTTGGGGACGGCTATGGGGACGGCTTTGGGGACGGCTTTGGGGACGGCTTTGGGGACGGCTATGGGGACGGCTATGGGGACGGCTTTGGGGACGGCTATGGGGACGGCTTTGGGGACGGCTTTGGGGACGGCTATGGGGACGGCTATGGGGACGGCTTTGGGGACGGCTATGGGGACGGCTTTGGGGACGGCTTTGGGGACGGCTATGGGGACGGCTTTGGGGACGGCTTTGGGGACGGCTTTGGGGACGGCTATGGGGACGGCTTTGGGGACGGCTATGGGGACGGCTTTGGGGAAGGCTTTGGGGACGGCTTTGGGGACGGCTATGGGGACGGCTATGGGGACGGCTTTGGGGACGGCTATGGGGACGGCTTTGGGGACGGCTATGGGGACGGCTATGGGGACGGCTTTGGGGACGGCTTTGGGGACGGCTATGGGGACGGCTATGGGGACGGCTTTGGGGACGGCTATGGGGACGGCTTTGGGGACGGCTTTGGGGACGGCTATGGGGACGGCTTTGGGGACGGCTTCGGGGACGGCTTTGGGGAAGGCTTTGGGGACGGCTATGGGGACGGCTATGGGGACGGCTTTGGGGACGGCTATGGGGACGGCTATGGGGACGGCTTTGGGGACGGCTTTGGGGACGGCTATGGGGACGGCTTTGGGGACGGCTATGGGGACGGCTTTGGGGACGGCTTTGGGGACGGCTATGGGGACGGCTTTGGGGACGGCTATGGGGACGGCTTTGGGGACGGCTTTGGGGACGGCTATGGGGACGGCTTTGGGGACGGCTTTGGGGACGGCTTTGGGGACGGCTTTGGGGACGGCTTTGGGGACGGCTTTGGGGACGGCTTTGGGGACGGCTATGGGGACGGCTTTGGGGACGGCTTTGGGGACGGCTTTGGGGACGGCTTTGGGGACGGCTTTGGGGACGGCTTTGGGGACGGCTTTGGGGACGGCTATGGGGACGGCTTTGGGGACGGCTATGGGGACGGCTTTGGGGACGGCTTTGGGGACGGCTTTGGGGACGGCTTTGGGGACGGCTTTGGGGACGGCTTTGGGGACGGCTTTGGGGACGGCTTTGGGGACGGCTTTGGGGACGGCTTTGGGGACGGCTTTGGGGACGGCTTTGGGGACGGCTATGGGGACGGCTTTGGGGACGGCTTTGGGGACGGCTTTGGGGACGGCTTTGGGGACGGCTTTGGGGACGGCTTTGGGGACGGCTTTGGGGACGGCTATGGGGACGGCTTTGGGGACGGCTTTGGGGACGGCTTTGGGGACGGCTTTGGGGACGGCTTTGGGGACGGCTTTGGGGACGGCTTTGGGGACGGCTTTGGGGACGGCTTTGGGGACGGCTTTGGGGACGGCTTTGGGGACGGCTTTGGGGACGGCTTTGGGGACGGCTATGGGGACGGCTATGGGGACGGCTATGGGGACGGCTTTGGGGACGGCTATGGGGACGGCTATGGGGACGGCTTTGGGGACGGCTATGGGGACGGCTTTGGGGACGGCTATGGGGACGGCTTTGGGGACGGCTTTGGGGACGGCTATGGGGACGGCTTTGGGGACGGCTTTGGGGACGGCTATGGGGACGGCTTTGGGGACGGCTTTGGGGACGGCTTTGGGGACGGCTTTGGGGACGGCTTTGGGGACGGCTATGGGGACGGCTTTGGGGACGGCTTTGGGGACGGCTATGGGGACGGCTTTGGGGACGGCTTTGGGGACGGCTTTGGGGACGGCTTTGGGGACGGCTTTGGGGACGGCTATGGGGACGGCTTTGGGGACGGCTTTGGGGACGGCTTTGGGGACGGCTTTGGGGACGGCTTTGGGGACGGCTATGGGGACGGCTTTGGGGACGGCTATGGGGACGGCTTTGGGGACGGCTTTGGGGACGGCTATGGGGACGGCTTTGGGGACGGCTATGGGGACGGCTTTGGGGACGGCTTTGGGGACGGCTATGGGGACGGCTTTGGGGACGGCTTTGGGGACGGCTATGGGGACGGCTTTGGGGACGGCTTTGGGGACGGCTTTGGGGACGGCTTTGGGGACGGCTTTGGGGACGGCTATGGGGACGGCTTTGGGGACGGCTTTGGGGACGGCTATGGGGACGGCTTTGGGGACGGCTTTGGGGACGGCTATGGGGACGGCTTTGGGGGCGGCTTTGGGGACGGCTATGGGGACGGCTATGGGGACGGCTTTGGGGACGGCTATGGGGACGGCTTTGGGGACGGCTTTGGGGACGGCTTTGGGGACGGCTTTGAAGACGGCTACGGGGACGGCTTTGGGGACGGCTATGGGGACGGCTTTGGGGACGGCTTTGCGGACGGCTATGGGGACGGCTATGGGGACGGCTATGGGGACGGCTATGGGGACGGCTATGGGGACGGCTTTGGGGACGGCTTTGGGGACGGCTATGGGGACGGCTTTGGGGACGGCTTTGGGGACGGCTATGGGGACGGCTTTGGGGACGGCTATGGGGACGGCTATGGGGACGGCTTTGGGGAAGGCTTTGGGGACGGCTATGGGGACGGCTATGGGGACGGCTTTGCGGACGGCTATGGGGACGGCTATGGGGACGGCTATGGGGACGGCTATGGGGACGGCTTTGGGGACGGCTATGGGGACGGCTTTGGGGACGGCTTTGCGGACGGCTATGGGGACGGCTATGGGGACGGCTATGGGGACGGCTATGGGGACGGCTATGGGGACGGCTTTGGGGACGGCTTTGGGGACGGCTATGGGGACGGCTATGGGGACGGCTTTGGGGACGGCTATGGGGACGGCTATGGGGACGGCTATGGGGACGGCTATGGGGACGGCTTTGGGGACGGCTATGGGGACGGCTTTGGGGACGGCTTTGGGGACGGCTATGGGGACGGCTTTGGGGACGGCTTTGGGGACGGCTTTGGGGACGGCTTTGCGGACGGCTATGGGGACGGCTTTGGGGACGGCTATGGGGACGGCTATCGGGACGGCTTTGGGGACGGCTTTGGGGACGGCTTTGGGGACGGCTTTGGGGACGGCTATGGGGACGGCTTTGGGGACGGCTATGGGGACGGCTATGGGGACGGCTTTGGGGAAGGCTTTGGGGACGGCTATGGGGACGGCTATGGGGACGGCTTTGGGGACGGCTATGGGGACGGCTATGGGGACGGCTTTGGGGACGGCTTTGGGGACGGCTATGGGGACGGCTATGGGGACGGCTTTGGGGACGGCTATGGGGACGGCTTTGGGGACGGCTTTGGGGACGGCTATGGGGACGGCTTTGGGGACGGCTATGGGTACGGCTATGGGGACGGCTTTGGGGACGGCTTTGGGGACGGCTATGGGGACGGCTTTGGGGACGGCTTTGGGGACGGCTATGGGGACGGCTTTGGGGACGGCTTTGGGGACGGCTTTGGGGACGGCTTTGGGGACGGCTTTGGGGACGGCTATGGGGACGGCTTTGGGGACAGCTTTGGGGACGGCTATGGGGACGGCTTTGGGGACGGCTTTGGGGACGGCTATGGGGACGGCTTTGGGGACGGCTTTGGGGACGGCTATGGGGACGGCTATGGGGACGGCTTTGGGGACGGCTATGGGGACGGCTTTGGGGACGGCTTTGGGGACGGCTTTGGGGACGGCTTTGAAGACGGCTACGGGGACGGCTTTGGGGACGGCTATGGGGACGGCTTTGGGGACGGCTTTGGGGACGGCTTTGGGGACGGCTATGGGGACGGCTTTGGGGACGGCTATGGGGACGGCTATGGGGACGGCTTTGGGGACGGCTTTGGGGACGGCTATGGGGACGGCTATGGGGACGGCTTTGGGGACGGCTATGGGGACGGCTATGGGGACGGCTATGGGGACGGCTATGGGGACGGCTTTGGGGACGGCTATGGGGACGGCTTTGGGGACGGCTTTGGGGACGGCTATGGGGACGGCTATGGGGACGGCTTTGGGGACGGCTTTGGGGACGGCTTTGCGGACGGCTATGGGGACGGCTTTGGGGACGGCTATGGGGACGGCTATGGGGACGGCTATGGGGACGGCTTTGGGGACGGCTTTGGGGACGGCTATGGGGACGGCTTTGGGGACGGCTATGGGGACGGCTATGGGGACGGCTTTGGGGACGGCTTTGGGGACGGCTATGGGGACGGCTTTGGGGACGGCTTTGGGGACGGCTATGGGGACGGCTTTGGGGACGGCTTTGGGGACGGCTTTGGGGACGGCTTTGGGGACGGCTTTGGGGACGGCTTTGGGGACGGCTATGGGGACGGCTTTGGGGACGGCTATGGGGACGGCTATGGGGACGGCTTTGGGGACGGCTTTGGGGACGGCTATGGGGACGGCTATGGGGACGGCTTTGGGGACGGCTATGGGGACGGCTTTGGGGACGGCTTTGGGGACGGCTTTGGGGACGGCTATGGGGACGGCTTTGGGGACGGCTATGGGGACGGCTTTGGGGACGGCTACGGGGACGGCTATGGGGACGGCTATGGGGACGGCTATGGGGACGGCTTTGGGGACGGCTTTGGGGACGGCTATGGGGACGGCTATGGGGACGGCTATGGGGACGGCTACGGGGACGGCTATGGGGACGGCTATGGGGACGGCTTTGAGGACGGCTATGGGGACGTCTTTGGGGACGGCTTTGGGGACGGCTATGGGGACGGCTTTGGGGACGGCTATGGGGACGGCTACGGGGACGGCTATGGGGACGGCTATGGGGACGGCTTTGAGGACGGCTATGCGGACGGCTTTGGGGACGGCTTTGGGTACGGCTTTGGGGACGGCTTTGGGGACGGCTATGGGGACGGCTATGGGGACGGCTTTGGGGACGGCTTTGGGGACGGCTTTGGGGACGGCTTTGGGGACGGCTATGGGGACGGCTATGGGGACGGCTTTGGGGACGGCTTTGGGGACAGCTTTGGGGACGGCTTTGGGGACGGCTTTGGGGACGGCTATGGGGACGGCTATGTGGACGGCTATGGGGACGGCTTTGGGGACGGCTTTGGGGACGGCTTTGGGGACGGCTTTGGGGACGGCTATGGGGACGGCTATGGGGACGGCTATGGGGACGGCTATGGGGACGGCTTTGGGGACGGCTATGGGGACGGCTTTGGGGACGGCTATGGGGACGGCTATGGGGACGGCTTTGGGGACGGCTATGGGGACGGCTTTGGGGACGGCTTTGGGGACGGCTATGGGGACGGCTATGGGGACGGCTTTGGGGACGGCTATGGGGACGGCTATGGGGACGGCTTTGGGGACGGCTTTGGGGACGGCTATGGGGACGGCTATGGGGACGGCTTTGGGGACGGCTATGGGGACGGCTTTGGGGACGGCTTTGGGGACGGCTATGGGGACGGCTTTGGGGACGGCTATGGGGACGGCTATGGGGACGGGTTCGGGGACGGCTTTGGGGACGGCTATGGGGACGGCTTTGGGGACGGCTATGGGGACGGCTTTGGGGACGGCTATGGGGACGGCTATGGGGACGGCTTTGGGGACGGCTTTGGGGACAGCTATGGGGACGGCTATGGCGACGGCTATGGGGACGGCTTTGGGGACTTATGGGGACGGCTTTGGGGACGGCTTTGGGGACGGCTATGGGGACGGCTTTGGGGACGGCTATGGGGACGGCTATGGGGACGGCTTCGGGGACGGCTATGGAACGGCTATGGGGACGGCTTTGGGGACGGCTATGGGGACGGCTTTGGGGACGGCTATGGGGACGGCTTTGGGGACGGCTTTGGGGACGGCTTTGGGGACGGCTTTGGGGACGGCTTTGGGGACAGCTATGGGGACGGCTATGGCGACGGCTATGGGGACGGCTTTGGGGACGGCTTTGGGGACGGCTTTGGGGACGGCTATGGGGACGGCTTTGGGGACGGCTTTGGGGACGGCTTTGGGGACGGCTTTGGGGACGGCTATGGGGACGGCTTTGGGGACGGCTATGGGGACGGCTTTGGGGACGGCTATGGGGACGGCTATGGGGACGGCTTTGGGGACGGCTTTGCAGACGGCTATGGGGACGGCTATGGGGACGGCTTTGGGGACGGCTATGGTGACGGCTTTGGGGACGGCTTTGGGGACGGCTTTGGGGACGGCTTTGGGGACGGCTTTGGGGACGGCTTTGGGGACGGCTTTGGGGACGGCTATGGGGACGGCTTTGGGGACGGCTATGGGGACGGTTTTGGGGACGGCTATGGGGACGGCTATGGGGACGGCTTCGGGGACGGCTTTGGGGACGGCTTTGGGGACGGCTTTGGGGACAGCTATGGGGACGGCTATGGCGACGGCTATGGGGACGGCTTTGGGGACGGCTTTGGGGACGGCTTTGGGGACGGCTATGGGGACGGCTTTGGGGACGGCTTTGGGGACGGCTTTGGGGACGGCTTTGGGGACGGCTATGGGGACGGCTTTGGGGACGGCTATGGGGACGGCTTTGGGGACGGCTATGGGGACGGCTATGGGGACGGCTTTGGGGACGGCTTTGCAGACGGCTATGGGGACGGCTATGGGGACGGCTTTGGGGACGGCTATGGTGACGGCTTTGGGGACGGCTTTGGGGACGGCTTTGGGGACGGCTTTGGGGACGGCTTTGGGGACGGCTTTGGGGACGGCTTTGGGGACGGCTATGGGGACGGCTTTGGGGACGGCTATGGGGACGGTTTTGGGGACGGCTATGGGGACGGCTTTGGGGACGGCTTTGGGGACGGCTTTGGGGACGGCTATGGGGACGGCTTTGGGGACGGCTATGGGGACGGCTATGGGGACGGCTTTGGGGACGGCTATGGGGACGGCTATGGGGACGGCTTTGGGGACGGCTATGGGGACGGTTTTGGGGACGGCTATGGGGACGGCTTTGGGGACGGCTTTGGGGACGGCTTTGGGGACGGCTATGGGGACGGCTTTGGGGACGGCTTTGGGGACGGCTTTGGGGACGGCTATGGGGACGGCTTTGGGGACGGCTATGGGGACGGTTTTGGGGACGGCTATGGGGACGGCTTTGGGGACGGCTTTGGGGACGGCTTTGGGGACGGCTATGGGGACGGCTTTGGGGACGGCTATGGGGACGGCTATGGGGACGGCTTTGGGGACGGCTATGGGGACGGCTATGGGGACGGCTTTGGGGACGCCTTTGGGGACGGCTATGGGGACGGCTATGGGGACGGCTTTGGGGACGGCTATGGGGACGGCTTTGGGGACGGCTATGGCGACGGCTATGGGGACGGCTATGGGGACGGCTATGGGGACGGCTTTGGGGACGGCTTTGGGGACGGCTATGGGGACGGCTATGGGGTCGGCTTTGGGGACGGCTATGGGGACGGCTATGGCGACGGCTATGGGGACGGCTTTGGGGACGGCTATGGGGACGGCTTTGGGGTCGGCTATGGGGACGGCTTTGGGGACGGCTTTGGGGACGGCTTTGGGGACGGCTATGGGGACGGCTATGGGGACGGCTTTGGGGACAGCTATGGGGACGGCTTTGGGGACGGCTATGGGGACGGCTTTGGGGACGGCTATGGGGACGGCTATGGGGACGGCTTTGGGGACGGCTTTGGGGACAGCTATGGGGACGGCTATGGCGACGGCTTTGGGGACGGCTTTGGGGACGGCTTTGGGGACGGCTATGGGGACGGCTATGGGGACGGCTTTGGGGACGGCTTTGGGAACGGCTTTGGGGACGGCTATGGGGACGGCTTTGGGGACGGCTATGGGGACGGCTTTGGGGACGGCTTTGGGGACGGCTTTGGGGACGGCTATGGGGACGGCTTTGGGGACGGCTTTGGGGACGGCTTTGGGGACGGCTTTGGGGACGGCTATGGGGACGGCTTTGGGGACGGCTATGGGGACGGCTTTGGGGACGGCTATGGGGACGGCTATGGGGACGGCTTTGGGGACGGCTTTGCAGACGGCTATGGGGACGGCTTTGGGGACGGCTATGGGGACGGCTTTGGGGACGGCTTTGGGGACGGCTATGGGGACGGCTATGGGGACGGCTTTGGGGACGGCTATGGGGACGGCTTTGGGGACGGCTATGGGGACGGCTATGGGGACGGCTATGGGGACGGCTATGGGGACGGCTTTGGGGACGGCTTTGGGGACGTCTATGGGGACGGCTATGGGGTCGGCTTTGGGGACGGCTATGGGGACGGCTATGGGGACGGCTATGGGGACGGCTTTGGGGGCGGCTATGGGGACGGCTTTGGGGTCGGCTATGGGGACGGCTTTGGGGACGGCTTTGGGGACGGCTTTGGGGACGGCTATGGGGACGGCTATGGGGACGGCTTTGGGGACGGCTTTGGGGACGGCTTTGGGGACGGCTATGGGGACGGCTATGGGGACGGCTTTGGGGACGGCTTTGGGAACGGCTTTGGGGACGGCTATGGGGACGGCTTTGGGGACGGCTATGGGGACGGCTTTGGGGACGGCTTTGGGGACGGCTTTGGGGACGGCTATGGGGACGGCTATGGGGACGGCTATGGGGACGGCTATGGGGACGGCTTTGGGGACGGTTTTGGGGACGGCTTTGGGGACGGCTATGGGGACGGCTATGGGGACGGCTATGGGGATGGCTATGGGGACGGCTTTGGGGACGGCTTTGGGGACGGCTATGGGGACGGCTATGGGGTCGGCTTTGGGGACGGCTATGGGGACGGCTATGGGGACGGCTATGGGGACGGCTTTGGGGACGGCTATGGGGACGGCTTTGGGGTCGGCTATGGGGACGGCTTTGGGGACGGCTTTGGGGACGGCTTTGGGGACGGCTATGGGGACGGCTATGGGGACGGCTATGGGGACGGCTTTGGGGACGGCTTTGGGGACGGCTATGGGGACGGCTATGGGGTCGGCTTTGGGGACGGCTATGGGGACGGCTATGGGGACGGCTATGGGGACGGCTTTGGGGACGGCTATGGGGACGGCTTTGGGGTCGGCTATGGGGACGGCTTTGGGGACGGCTTTGGGGACGGCTTTGGGGACGGCTATGGGGACGGCTATGGGGACGGCTTTGGGGACGGCTTTGGGGACGGCTTTGGGGACGGCTATGGGGACGGCTTTGGGGACGGCTTTGGGGACGGCTATGGGGACGGCTTTGGGGACGGCTATGGGGACGGCTTTGGGGACGGCTTTGGGGACGGCTTTGGGGACGGCTATGGGGACGGCTTTGGGGACGGCTATGGGGACGGCTTTGGGGACGGCTATGGGGACGGCTATGGGGACGGCTTTGGGGACGGCTTTGGGGACGGCTATGGCGACGGCTATGGAGACGGCTATGGGGACGGCTTTGGGGACGGCTTTGGGGACGGCTATGGGGACGGCTATGGGGACGGCTATGGGGACGGCTTTGGGGACGGCTTTGGGGACGGCTTTGGGGACGGCTATGGGGACGGCTATGGGGATGGCTTTGGGGACGGCTATGGGGACGGCTATGGGGACGACTATGGGGACGGCTTTGGGGACGGCTTTGGGGACGGCTTTGGGGACGGCTATGGGGACGGCTTTGGGGACGGCTATGGGGACGGCTTTGGGGACGGCTATGGGGACGGCTATGGGGACGGCTTTGGGGACGGCTTTGGGGACGGCTTTGGGGACGGCTATGGGGACGGCTATGGGGACGGCTTTGGGGACGGCTTTGGGGACGGCTTTGGGGACGGCTTTGGGGACGGCTTTGGGGACGGCTATGGGGACGGCTTTGGGGACGGCTATGGGGACGGCTTTGGGGACGGCTTTGGGGACGGCTTTGGGGACGGCTTTGGGGACGGCTATGGGGACGGCTTTGGGGACGGCTATGGGGACGGCTTTGGGGACGGCTATGGGGACGGCTATGGGGACGGCTTTGGGGACGGCTTTGGGGACGGCTTTGGGGACGGCTATGGGGACGGCTTTGGGGACGGCTTTGGGGACGGCTATGGGGACGGCTTTGGGGACGGCTTCGGGGACGGCTATGGGGACGGCTTTGGGGACGGCTTTGGGGACGGCTTTGGGGACGGCTTTGGGGACGGCTTTGGGGACGGCTTTGGGGACGGCTTTGGGGACGGCTTTGGGGACGGCTTTGGCCGCAAGCATGTCAACAAAGCGCTCCACACATGCACGTCCTGGTATGCATATGCAGCAATGTTCGGCAGTTCCAATGATACGATGGTTCCACAAGCACTTGAGCGTATGTACAGGTTGCACTGATGTTTGCCATGCTACCCTTCTTTCTGGCCGTGTTTTGTCGGCCATAACCTCTAGCCTTCATGTTACCATACTGGGATTCGAGGTCTACAGGCGGCTGGACAGGCTTGCAGTATGCTGGCTCTCAATCGGCCAACCTGTCATGTCGTCCCACAGCACTCTTAGGGAGGAGGTCAGTGGTGTGTGTGTGTATTAGGCTCACTCTCATTCACTTGACAACACAAATTGGCGATAATGTGGCTGTGAGGGGGCCGCAGGCCCAGCCTCCGTTGCATACCATACGCTCAGTCAAAGCATTCCTGAGAGAAAAGGTTCACAATGTGGCCTTTTGGGCCATGTACCGCAGCGGCAATGCAGCCTGCCGTTGCCCTGAAGACGTGAGTTCGAGTCCTCGCTGAGGAGGACTACGAGGAGGAGATGCGCTTCCGGAGGCGGAAGCGGCCCCGGTGGTGGAGCGCGCTGCTGCAGGTGTGTGGTGGGCGGGGCTTTGCTTGTTTTTCTGATTTCCTGATAGCAAACTCAATACAGTCAAACTAATCATACATTGCAACTGGACAATAGAAAACTATGAGACCACCATGAAACTGGACAAAAAAAAACGATGAGGAGACACGCCACCCGACGCACCGGCGGTACCGGTGGTGGAGCGGGATGCTGAAGGGGGCGGTGGCGGGGGCCTCGCCAACGGGCCCCTGGACGGACAGACGAACCGGCGTTCGAACCCCCGACCACGACGAGCGCCAGCCATGGCGCATACCACTAGACCGTCCATGCCTCTTACCCAAAATGGCGCTTGGGTCCTTTATGCCTCGAAGCAAAATTTGCCAGAAAAAAGGCAATGGCGTAGTTCAGGCATTCATGCTTGCAAAATGAGACACATGTCTACTGAGACTGTTGCTATGGCGAGTCCTCAGACATCGGGGACTGGGGCTGAGACCCCCCCCGAGGCTTTGGGGACAGCTATGGGGACGGCTTTGGGGACGGCTATGGGGACGGCTTTGGGGACGGCTATGGGGACGGCTATGGGGACGGCTTTGGGGACGGCTTTGAAGACGGCTATGGGGACGGCTATGGGGACGGCTTTGGGGACGGCTTTGGGGACGGCTTTGGGGACGGCTTTGGGGACGGCTCTGGGGACGGCTATGGGGACGGCTTTGGGGACGGCTATGGGGACGGCTATGGGGACGGCTTTCGGGACGGCTTTGGGGACGGCTTTGGGGACGGCTATGGGGACGGCTATGGGGACGGTTTTGTAGACGGCTTTGGGGACGGCTTTGGGGACGGCTTTGCGGACGGCTCTGGGGACGGCTATGGGGACGGCTATGGGGACGGCTATGGGGACGGCTTTGGGGACGGCTTTGGGGACGGCTTTGGGGACGGCTATGGGGACGGCTTTGGGGACGGCTATGGGGACGGCTTTGGGGACGGCTATGGGGACGGCTATGGGGACGGCTTTGGGGACGGCTTTGGGGACGGCTTTGGGGACGGCTATGGGGACGGCTATGGGGACGGCTTTGGGGACGGCTTTGGGGACGGCTTTGGGGACGGCTTTGGGGACGGCTCTGGGGACGGCTATGGGGACGGCTTTGGGGACGGCTATGGGGACGGCTTTTGGGACGGCTTTGGGGACGGCTTTGGGGACGGCTTTGGGGACGGCTATGGGGACGGCTTTGGGGACGGCTATGGGGACGGCTTTGGGGACGGCTTTGGGGACGGCTTTGGGGACGGCTATGGGGACGGCTTTGGGGACGGCTATGGGGACGGCTTTGGGGACGGCTTTGGGGACAGCTTTGGGGACGGCTATGGGGACGGCTTTGGGGACGGCTTTGGGGACGGCTTTGGGGACGGCTTTGGGGACGGCTATGGGGACGGCTTTGGGGACGGCTTTGGGGACGGCTTTGGGGACGGCTTTGGGGACGGCTTTGGGGACGGCTTTGGGGACGGCTTTGGGGACAGCTATGGGGACGGCTTTGGGGACGGCTATGGGGACGGCTATGGGGACGGCTTTGGGGACGGCTATGGGGACCGCTATGGGGACGGCTTTGGGGACGGCTATGGGGACGGCTTTGGGGACGGCTTTGGGGACGGCTATGGGGACGGCTATGGGGACGGCTATGGGGACGGCTTTGGGGACGGCTATGGCGACGGCTTTGGGGACGGCTTTGGGGACGGCTTTGGGGACGGCTTTGGGGACGGCTATGGGGACGGCTTTGGGGACGGCTATGGGGACGGCTTTGGGGACGGCTATGGGGACGGCTATGGGGACGGCTTTGGGGACGGCTTTGGGGACGGCTTTGGGGACGGCTATGGGGACGGCTTTGGGGACAGCTTTGGGGACGGCTTTGGGGACGGCTTTGGGGACGGCTATGGGGACGGCTTTGGGGACGGCTTTGGGGACGGCTATGGGGACGGCTTTGGGGACGGCTATGGGGACGGCTTTGGGGACGGCTTTGGGGACGGCTATGGGGACGGCTATGGGGACGGCTATGGGGACGGCTTTGGGGACGGCTTTGGGGACGGCTATGGGGTCGGCTTTGGGGACGGCTTTGGGGACGGCTATGGGGACGGCTTTGGGGACGGCTTTGGGGACGGCTATGGGGACGGCTTTGGGGACGGCTTTGGGGACGGCTTTGGGGACGGCTATGGGGACGGCTATGGGGACGGCTTTGGGGACGGCTTTGGGGACGGCTATGGGGACGGCTTTGGGGACGGCTATGGGGACGGGTTTGGGGACGGCTATGGGGACAGCTTTGCGGACGGCCTTGGGGACGGCTTTGGGGACGGCTTTGGGGACGGCTATGGGGACGGCTGTGGGGACGGCTTTGGGGACGGCTATGGGGACAGCTATGGGGACGGCTTTGGGGACGGCTTTGGGGACGGCTTTGGGGACGGCTATGGGGACGGCTTTGGGGACGGCTTTGGGGACGGCTTTGGGGACGGCTATGCAGACGGCTATGGGGACGGCTTTGGGGACGGCTTTGGGGACAGCTATGGGGACGGCTTTGGGGACGGCTATGGGGACGGCTATGGGGACGGCTTTGGGGACGGCTATGGGGACGGCTATGGGGACGGCTATGGGGACGGCTTTGGGGACGGCTTTGGGGACGGCTATGGGGACGGCTATGGGGACGGCTTTGGGGACGGCTATGGGGACGGCTATGGGGACGGCTTTGGGGACGGCTATGGGGACGGCTATGGGGACAGCTTTGGGGACGGCTATGGGGACGGCTTTGGCGACGGCTATGGGGACGGCTATGGGGACGGCTTTGGGGACGGCTTTGGGGACAACTTTGGGGACGGCTATGGGGACGGCTATGGGGACGGCTATGGGGACGGCTTTGGGGACGGCTATGGGGACGGCTATGGGGACGGCTATGGGGACGGCTATGGGGACGGCTTTGGGGACGGCTTTGGGGACGGCTATGGGGAAGGCTTTGGGGACGGCTTTGGGGACGGCTATGGGGACGGCTTTGGGGACGGCTATGGGGACGGCTTTGGGGACAGCTTTGGGGACGGCTTTGGGGACGGCTATGGGGACGGCTATGGGGACGGCTTTGGGGACGGCTATGGGGACGGCTATGGGGACGGCTATGGGGACGGCTTTGGGGACGGCTTTGGGGACGGCTATGGGGACGGCTATGGGGACGGCTTTGGGGACGGCTATGGGGACGGCTATGGGGACGGCTTTGGGGACGGCTATGGGGACGGCTATGGGGACAGCTTTGGGGACGGCTATGGGGACGGCTATGGGGACGGCTTTGGCGACGGCTATGGGGACGGCTATGGGGACGGCTTTGGGGACGGCTTTGGGGACAGCTTTGGGGACGGCTATGGGGACGGCTATGGGGACGGCTATGGGGACGGCTTTGGGGACGGCTATGGGGACGGCTATGGGGACGGCTATGGGGACGGCTATGGGGACGGCTTTGGGGACGGCTTTGGGGACGGCTATGGGGAAGGCTTTGGGGACGGCTTTGGGGACGGCTATGGGGACGGCTTTGGGGACGGCTATGGGGACGGCTTTGGGGACGGCTTTGGGGACGGCTATGGGGACGGCTATGGGGACGGCTATGGGGACGGCTTTGGGGACGGCTTTGGGGACGGCTATGGGGACGGCTTTGGGGACGGCTGTGGGGACAGCTTTGGGGACGGCTTTGGGGACGGCTTTGGGGACGGCTATGGGGACGGCTATGGGGACGGCTTTGGGGACGGCTTTGGGGACGGCTTTGGGGACGGCTATGGGGACGGCTTTGGGGACGGCTTTGGGGACGGCTATGGGGACGGCTATGGGGACGGCTTTGGGGACGGCTATGGGGACGGCTTTGGGGACGGCTTTGGGGACGGCTTTGGGGACGGCTATGGGGACGGCTTTGGGGACGGCTTTGGGGACGGCTTTGGGGACGGCTTTGGGGACGGCTTTGGGGACGGCTTTGGGGACGGCTATGGGGACGGCTTTGGGGACGGCTATGGGGACGGCTATGGGGACGGCTTTGGGGACGGCTATGGGGACGGCTTTGGGGACGGCTATGGGGACAGCTTTGGGGACGGCTTTGGGGACAGCTTTGCGGACGGCTTTGGGGACGGCTATGGGGACGGCTATGGGGACGGCTTTGGGGACGGCTATGGGGACAGCTATGGGGACGGCTTTGGGGACGGCTTTGGGGACGGCTTTGGGGACGGCTATGGGGACGGCTTTGGGGACGGCTTTGGGGACGGCTTTGGGGACGGCTATGCAGACGGCTATGGAGACGGCTTTGGGGACGGCTTTGGGGACGGCTTTGGGGACAGCTATGGGGACGGCTTTGGGGACGGCTATGGGGACGGCTATGGGGACGGCTTTGGGGACGGCTATGGGGACGGCTATGGGGACGGCTATGGGGACGGCTTTGGGGACGGCTTTGGGGACGGCTATGGGGACGGCTATGGGGACGGCTATGGGGACGGCTTTGGGGACGGCTATGGGGACGGCTATGGGGACGGCTATGGGGACGGCTTTGGGGACGGCTATGGGGACGGCTATGGGGACGGCTTTGGGGACGGCTATGAGACGGCTATGGGGACGGCTTTGGGGACGGCTATGGGGACGGCTATGGGGACGGCTTTGGCGACGGCTATGGGGATGGCTATGGGGACGGCTATGGGGACGGCTTTGGGGACGGCTTTGGGGACGGCTATGGAGACTGCTTTGGGGACGGCTATGGGGACGGCTATGGGGACGGCTATGGGGACGGCTTTGGGGACGGCTTTGGGGACGGCTTTGGGGACGGCTATGGGGACGGCTTTGGGGACGGCTATGGGGACGGCTATGGGGACGGCTATGGGGACGGCTTTGGGGACGGCTTTGGGGACGGCTATGGGGACGGCTTTGGGGACGGCTATGGGGACGGCTATGGGGACGGCTTTGGGGACGGTTATGGGGACGGCTTTGGGGACGGCTATGGGGACGGCTATGGGGACGGCTATGGGGACGGCTTTGGGGACGGCTTTGGGGACGGCTATGGGGACGGCTTTGGGGACGGCTTTGGGGACGGCTATGGGAACGGCTTTGGGGACGGCTTTGGGGACAGCTATGGGGACGGCTTTGGGGGCGGCTATGGGGACGGCTATGGGGACGGCTTTGGGGACGGCTATGGGGACGGCTATGGGGACGGCTATGGGGACGGCTTTGGGGACGGCTTTGGGGACGGCTATGGGGACGGCTATGGGGACGGCTTTGGGGACGGCTATGGGGACGGCTATGGGGACGGCTTTGGGAACGGCTATGGGGACGGCTTTGGGGACGGCTTTGGGGACGGCTATGGGGACGGCTATGGGGACGGCTTTGGCGACGGCTATGGGGACGGCTTTGGGGACGGCTTTGGGGACGGCTTTGGGGACGGCTATGGAGACTGCTTTGGGGACGGCTATGGGGACAGCTATGGGGACGGCTATGGGTACGGCTTTGGGGACGGCTTTGGGGACGGCTATGGGGACGGCTATGGGGACGGCTTTGGGGACGGCTATGGGGACGGCTATGGGGACGGCTATGGGGACGGCTATGGGGACGGCTTTGGGGACGGCTTTGGGGACGGCTATGGGGACGGCTATGGGGACGGCTTTGGGGACGGCTATGGGAACGGCTTTGGGGACGGCTTTGGGGACAGCTATGGGGACGGCTTTGGGGACGGCTATGGGGACGGCTATGGGGACGGCTTTGGGGACGGCTATGGGGACGGCTATGGGGACGGCTATGGGGACGGCTTTGGGGACGGCTTTGGGGACGGCTATGGGGACGGCTATGGGGACGGCTTTGGGGACGGCTATGGGGACGGCTATGGGGACGGCTTTGGGAACGGCTATGGGGACGGCTTTGGGGACGGCTTTGGGGACGGCTATGGGGACGGCTATGGGGACGGCTTTGGCGACGGCTATGGGGACGGCTATGGGGACGGCTATGGGGACGGCTTTGGGGACGGCTTTGGGGACGGCTATGGAGACTGCTTTGGGGACGGCTATGGGGACAGCTATGGGGACGGCTATGGGTACGGCTTTGGGGACGGCTTTGGGGACGGCTATGGGGACGGCTATGGGGACGGCTTTGGGGACGGCTATGGGGACGGCTATGGGGACGGCTATGGGGACGGCTTTGGGGACGGCTTTGGGGACGGCTATGGGGACGGCTTTGGGGACGGCTATGGGGACGGCTATGGGGACGGCTATGGGGACGGCTTTGGGGACGGCTTTGAGGACGGTTATGGGGACGGCTTTGGGGACGGCTATGGGGACGGCTTTGGGGACGGCTATGGGGACGGCTATGGGGACGGCTATGGGGACGGCTATGGGGACGGCTATGGGGACGGCTATGGGGACGGCTTTGGGGACGGCTTTGGGGACGGCTTTGGGGACGGCTTTGGGGACGGTTATGGGGACGGCTTTGGGGACGGCTTTGGGGACGGCTATGGGGACGGCTTTGGGGACGGCTTTGGGGACGGCTTTGGGGACGGCTTTGGGGACGGCTATGGGGACGGCTATGGGGACGGCTTTGGGGACGGCTTTGGGGACGGCTATGGGGACGGCTATGGGGACGGCTATGGGGACGGCTATGGGGACGGCTTTGGGGACGGCTTTGGGGACGGCTTTGGGGACGGCTATGGGGACGGCTATGCGGACGGCTTTGGGGACGGCTATGGGGACGGCTATGGGGACGGCTATGGGGACGGCTATGGGGACGGCTATGGGGACGGCTATGGGGACGGCTATGGGGACGGCTATGGGGACGGCTTTGGGGACGGTTATGGGGACGGCTATGGGGACGGCTTTGGGGACGGCTTTGGGGACGGCTATGGGGACGGCTATGGGGACGGCTATGGGGACCTCTTTTGGGACGGCTTTGGGGACGGCTATGGGGACGGCTTTGGGGACGGCTATGGGGACGGCTATGGGGACGGCTATGGGGACGGCTTTGGGGACGGCTTTGGGGACGGCTTTGGGGACGGCTATGGGGACGGCTATGGGGACGGCTTTGGGGACGGCTTTGAGGACGGCTATGGGGACGGCCATGGGGACGGCTATGGGGACGGCTTTGGGGACGGCTATGGGGACGGCTATGGGAACGGCTATGGGGACGGCTATGGGGACGGCTATGGGGACAGCTATGGGGACGGCTATGGGGACGGCTATGGGGACGGCTTTGGGGACGGCTTTGGGGACGGCTATGGGGACGGCTTTGGGGACGGCTTTGGGGACGGCTATGGGGACGGCTATAGGGACGGCTTTGGGGACGGCTTTGGGGACGGCTATGGGGACGGCTATGGGGACGGCTTTGGGGACGGCTTTGGGGACGGCTATGGGGACGGCTATGGGGACGGCTATGGGGACGGCTATGGGGACGGCTTTGGGGACGGCTTTGGGGACGGCTTTGGGGACGGCTATGGGGACGGCTATGCGGACGGCTTTGGGGACGGCTATGGGGACGGCTTTGGGGACGGCTATGGGGACGGCTATGGGGACGGCTATGGGGACGGCTATGGGGACGGCTATGGGGACGGCTATGGGGACGGCTTTGGGGACGGTTAAGGGGACGGCTATGGGGACGGCTTTGGGGACGGCTTTGGGGACGGCTATGGGGACGGCTATGGGGACGGCTATGGGGACCTCTTTTCGGACGGCTTTGGGGACGGCTATGGGGACGGATTTGGGGACGGCTATGGGGACGGCTATGGGGACGGCTATGGGGACGGCTATGGGGACGGCTATGGGAACGGCTTTGGGGACGGCTATGGGGACGGCTATGGGGACGGCTTTGGGGACGGCTATGGGGACGGCTATGGGGACGGCTATGGGGACGGCTATGGGGACCTCTTTTGGGACGGCTTTGGGGACGGCTATGGGGACGGCTTTGGGGACGGCTTTGGGGACGGCTTTGGGGACGGCTATGGGGACGGCTTTGGGGACGGCTATGGGGACGGCTATGGGGACGGCTATGGGGACGGCCATGGGGACGGCTGTGGGGACGGCTATGGGGACGGCTATGGGGACGGCTTTGGGGACGGCTTTGGGGACGGCTATGGGGACGGCTATGGGGACGGCTATGGGGACGGCTATGGGGACGGCTATGGGGACGGCTATGGGGACCTCTTTTGGGACGGCTTTGGGGACGGCTTTGGGGACGGCTTTGGGGACGGCTTTGGGGACGGCTTTGGGGACGGCTATGGGGACGGCTATGGGGAGGGCTTTGGGGACGGCTATGGGGACGGCTATGGGGACGGCTATGGAGACGGCTATGGGGACGGCTATGGGGACGGCTATGGGGACGGCTATGGGGACGGCTATGGGGACGGCTTTGGGGACGGCTATGGGGACGGCTATGGGGACGGCTTTGGGGACGGCTATGGGGACGGCTATGGGGACGGCTATGGGGACGGCTTTGGGGACGGCTTTGGGGACGGCTATGGGGACGGCTTTGGGGACGGCTATGGGGACGGCTATGGGGACGGCTTTGGGGACGGCTATGGGGACGGCTATGGGGACGGCTTTGGGGACGGCTTTGGGGACGGCTTTGGGGACAGCTATGGGGACGGCTCTGGGGACGGCTTTGGGGACGGCTATGGAGACGACTGTGGGGACGGCTTTGGGGACGGCTTTGGGGACGGCTATGGGGACGGCTTTGGGGACGGCTATGGGGACGGCTATGGGGACGGCTATGGGGACGGCTTTGGGGACGGCTTTGGGGACGGCTATGGGGACGGCTTTGGGGACGGCTTTGGGGACGGCTATGGGGACGGATTTGGGGACGGCTATGGGGACGGCTATGGGGACGGCTATGGGGACGGCTTTGAGGACGGCTTTGGGGACGGCTTTGGGGACGGCTATGGGGACGGCTTTGGGGACGGCTATGGGGACGGCTATGGGGACGGCTATGGGGACGGCTATGGGGACGGCTATGAGCACGGCTTTGGGGACGGCTATGGGGACGGCTTTGGGGACGGCTATGGGGACGGCTTTGGAGACGGCTATGGGGACGGCTATGGGGACAGCTATGGGGACGGCTATGGGGACGGCTATGAGCACGGCTTTGGGGACGGCTATGGGAACGGCTATGGGGACGGCTATGGGGACGGCTATGGGGACGGCTTTGGGGACGGCTATGAGCACGGCTTTGGGGACGGCTTTGGGGACGGCTATGGGGACGGCTTTGGGGACGACTATGGGGACGGCTATGGGGACGGCTATGGGGACGGCTTTGGGGACGGCTTTGGGGACGGCTATGAGGACGGCTATGAGCACGGCTATGGGGACGGCTATGGGGACGGCTTTGGGGACGGCTTTGGGGACGGCTTTGGGGACGGCTTTGGGGACGGCTATGGGGACGGCTATGGGGACGGCTTTGGGGACGGCTATGGGGACGGCTTTGGGGACGGCTATGGGGACGGCTATGGGGACGGCTATGGGGACGGCTTTGGGGACGGCTATGGGGACGGCTATGGGGACGGCTATGGGGACGGCTTTGGGGACGGCTTTGGGGACGGCTTTGGGGACGGCTTTGGGGACGGCTATGGGGACGGCTTTGGGGACGGCTATGGGGACGGCTATGGGGACGGCTATGGGGACGGCTATGGGGATGGCTATGGGGACGGCTTTGGAGACGGCTATGGGGACGGCTATGGGGACGGCTTTGGGGACGGCTTTGGGGACGGCTTTGGGGACGGCTTTGGGGACGGCTATGGGGACGGCTTTGGGGACGGCTTTGAGGACGGCTATGGCGACGGCTTTGGGGACGGCTATGGGGACGGCTATGGGGACGGCTTTGGGGACGGCTATGGGGACGGCTTTGGGGACGGCTATGGGGACGGCTTTGAGGACGGCTATGGGAACGGCTATGGGGACGGCTTTGGGGACGGCTTTGGGGACGGCTTTGGGGACGGCTTTGGGGAAGGCTATGGGGACGGCTATGGGGACGGCTTTGGGGACGGCTTTGGGGACGGCTATGGGGACGGCTTTGGGGACGGCTTTGGAGACGGCTATGGGGACGGCTTTGGGGACGGCTATGGGGACGGCTATGGGGACGGCTTTGGGGACGGCTATGGGGACGGCTATGGGGACGGCTATGGGGACGGCTTTGGGGACGGCTATGGGGACGGCTATGGGGACGGCTTTGGGGACGGCTTTGGGGACGGCTATGGGGACGGCTATGGAGACGGCTTTGGGGACGACTTTGGGGACGGCTATGGGGACGGCTATGGAGACGGCTATGGGGACGGCTATGGGGACGGCTATGGGGACGGCTATGGGGACAGCTATGAGGACGGCTATGGGGACGGCTTTGGGGACGGCTTTGGGGACGGCTTTGGGGACGGCTATGGGGACGGCTATGGGGACGGCTATGGGGACGGCTATGGGGACGGCTATGGGGACGGCTATGGGGACGGCTATGGGGACGGCTATGGGGACGGCTATGAGCACGGCTTTGGGGACGGCTATGGGGATGGCTATGGGGACGGCTATGGGGACGGCTATGGGGACGGCTATGGGGACGGCTATGGGGACGGCTATGGGGACAGCTATGGGGACGGCTATGGGGACGGCTATGAGCACGGCTTTGGGGACGGCTATGGGGACGGCTATGGGGACGGCTATGGGGACGGCTATGGGGACGGCTATGGGGACGGCTATGGGGACGGCTATGGGGACGGCTATGGGGACGGCTATGGGGACGGCTATGAGCACGGCTTTGGGGACGGCTTTGGGGACGGCTTTGGGGACGGCTTTGGGGACGGCTATGGAGACGGCTATGGGGACGGCTATGGGGACGGCTATGGGGACGGCTATGGGGACGGCTATGAGCACGGCTTTGGGGACGGCTATGGGGACGGCTATGGGGACGGCTATGGGGACGGCTATGGGGACGGCTTTGGGGACGGCTATGGGGACGGCTTTGGGGACGGCTATGGGGACGGCTTTGGGGACGGCTATGGGGACGGCTTTGGGGACGGCTATGGGGACGGCTATGGGGACGGCTTTGGGGACGGCTTTGGGGACGGCTTTGGGGACGGCTATGGGGACGGCTTTGGGGACGGCTATGGGGACGGCTTTGGGGACGGCTTTGGGGACGGCTTTGGGGACGGCTTTGGGGACGGCTATGGGGACGGCTATGGGGACGGCTTTGGGGACGGCTTTGGGGACGGCTATGGGGACGGCTTTGGGGACGGCTTTGGGGACGGCTATGGGGACGGCTATGGGGACGGCTTTGGGGACGGCTATGGGGACGGCTATGGGGACGGCTTTGGGGACGGCTATGGGGACGGCTATGGGGACGGCTATGGGGACGGCTTTGGGGACGGCTATGGGGACGGCTATGGGGACGGCTATGGGGACGGCTTTGGGGACGGCTATGGGGACGGCTATGGGGACGGCTTTGGGGACGGCTATGGGGACGGCTTTGGGGACGGCTTTGGGGACGGCTTTGGGGACGGCTTTGGGGACGGCTATGGGGACGGCTATGGGGACGGCTTTGGGGACGGCTTTGGGGACGGCTATGGGGACGGCTTTGGGGACGGCTATGGGGACGGCTATGGGGACGGCTTTGGGGACGGCTTTGGGGACGGCTTTGGGGACGGCTTTGGGGACGGCTATGGGGACGGCTTTGGGGACGGCTATGGGGACGGCTATGGGGACGGCTTTGGGGACGGCTTTGGGGACGGCTTTGGGGACGGCTTTGGGGACGGCTTTGGGGACGGCTTTGGGGACGGCTATGGGGACGGCTATGGGGACGGCTTTGGGGACGGCTTTGGGGACGGCTTTGGGGACGGCTTTGGGGACGGCTATGGGGACGGCTTTGGGGACGGCTATGGGGACGGCTTTGGGGACGGCTTTGGGGACGGCTTTGGGGACGGCTTTGGGGACGGCTATGGGGACGGCTATGGGGACGGCTTTGGGGACGGCTTTGGGGACGGCTTTGGGGACGGCTTTGGGGACGGCTTTGGGGACGGCTTTGGGGACGGCTTTGGGGACGGCTTTGGGGACGGCTATGGGGACGGCTATGGGGACGGCTATGGGGACGGCTTTGGGGACGGCTATGGGGACGGCTTTGGGGACGGCTTTGGGGACGGCTTTGGGGACGGCTTTGGGGACGGCTTTGGGGACGGCTTTGGGGACGGCTATGGGGACGGCTTTGGGGACGGCTATGGGGACGGCTTTGGGGACGGCTTTGGGGACGGCTATGGGGACGGCTTTGGGGACGGCTATGGGGACGGCTTTGGGGACGGCTTTGGGGACGGCTTTGGGGACGGCTATGGGGACGGCTTTGGGGACGGCTTTGGGGACGGCTATGGGGACGGCTTTGGGGACGGCTTTGGGGACGGCTTTGGGGACGGCTATGGGGACGGCTTTGGGGACGACTCTGGGGACGGCTATGGGCACGGCTTTGGGGACGGCTTTGGGGACGGCTTTGGGGACGGCTTTGGGGACGGCTATGGGGACGGCTATGGGGACGGCTTTGGGGACGGCTTTGGGGACGGCTTTGGGGACGGCTTTGGGGACGGCTATGGGGACGGCTTTGGGGACGGCTATGGGGACGGCTTTGGGGACGGCTTTGGGGACGGCTTTGGGGACGGCTATGGGGACGGCTTTGGGGACGGCTATGGGGACGGCTATGGGGACGGCTATGGGGACGGCTTTGGGGACGGCTATGGGGACGGCTTTGGGGACGGCTATGGGGACGGCTTTGGGGACGGCTTTGGGGACGGCTATGGGGACGGCTATGGGGACGGCTTTGGGGACGGCTATGGGGACGGCTATGAGCACGGCTTTGGGGACGGCTTTGGGGACGGCTATGGGGACGGCTTTGGGGACGGCTTTGGGGACGGCTTTGGGGACGGCTTTGGGGACGGCTTTGGGGACGGCTTTGGGGACGGCTATGGGGACGGCTTTGGGGACGGCTATGGGGACGGCTTTGGGGACGGCTATGGGGACGGCTTTGGGGACGGCTATGGGGACGGCTTTGGGGACGGCTTTGGGGACGGCTATGGGGACGGCTTTGGGGACGGCTTTGGGGACGGCTTTGGGGACGGCTTTGGGGACGGCTATGGGGACGGCTATGGGGACGGCTATGGGGACGGTTTTGGGGACGGCTTTGGGGACGGCTTTGGGGACGGCTTTGGGGACGGCTTTGGGGACGGCTTTGGGGACGGCTTTGGGGACGGCTTTGGGGACGGCTATGGGGACGGCTTTGGGGACGGCTATGGGGACGGCTATGGGGACGGCTTTGAGGACGGCTATGGGGACGGCTTTGGGGACGGCTATGGGGACGGCTTTGGGGACGGCTTTGGGGACGGCTTTGGGGACGGCTTTGGGGACGGCTATGGGGACGGCTTTGGGGACGGCTATGGGGACGGCTTTGGGGACGGCTATGGGGACGGCTTTGGGGACGGCTATGGGGACGGCTTTGGGGACGGCTTTGGGGACGGCTATGGGGACGGCTATGGGGACGGCTATGGGGACGGCTATGGGGACGGCTATGAGCACGGCTTTGGGGACGGCTTTGGGGACGGCTTTGGGGACGGCTTTGGGGACGGCTTTGGGGACGGCTTTGGGGACGGCTTTGGGGACGGCTTTGGGGACGGCTATGGGGACGGCTTTGGGGACGGCTTTGGGGACGGCTTTGGGGACGGCTTTGGGGACGGCTTTGGGGACGGCTTTGGGGACGGCTTTGGGGACGGCTATGGCGACGGCTTTGGGGACGGCTATGGGGACGGCTATGGGGACGGCTTTGGGGACGGCTATGGGGATGGCTATGGGGACGGCTATCGGGACGGCTATGAGCACGGCTTTGGGGACGGCTATGGGGACGGCTATGGGGACGCCTATGGGGACGGCTATGGGGACGGCTATGAGCACGGCTTTGGGGACGGCTATGGGGACGGCTATGGGGACGGCCATGGGGACGGCCATGGGGACGGCTATGAGCACGGCTTTGGGGACGGCTATGGGGACGGCTATGGGGACGGCTATGGGGACGGCTATGGGGACGGCTTTGAGGACGGCTATGGGGACGGCTATGGGGACGGCTATGGGGACGGCTATGGGGACGGCTATGAGCACGGCTTTGGGGACGGATTTGGGGACGGCTATGGAGACGGCTATGGGGACGACTATGGGGTCAGTGGCTATAAGGACGGCTATGGGAAAGGCGATGGGGACAGCTATGGGTACGGCTATGGGGACGGCTTTGGGGACGGCTTTGGGGATGGCTATGGGGACGGCTATCGGGACGGCTATGAGCACGGCTTTGGGGACGGCTATGGGGACGGCTATGGGGACGGCTATGGGGACGGCTATGGGGACGGCTTTGAGGACGGCTATGGGGACGGCTATGGGGACGGCTATGGGGACGGCTATGGGGACGGCTATGAGCACGGCTTTGGGGACGGATTTGGGGACGGCTATGGAGACGGCTATGCGGACGACTATGGGGTCAGTGGCTATGAGGACGGCTATGGGGAAGGCGATGGGGACAGCTATGGGGAGAGCTATGGGGACAGCTGTGGGGAGGCCAAGGGGAACGCCTATACGGACGTGTATGGGGACGGCTATGGGGACGGCTATGGCTACGGCTATGGGGACGGCTTTGGGGATGGCTGGAGGGGCGGCTATGAGCGCGGCTTTGGGGACGGCTTTGGGGATGGCTATTGGAACTGCTATGGGGACGGCTATGCGGACGACTATGGGGTCGGTGGCTATGGGGACGGCTATGAGGAACGCTATGGGTACAGCGATGGGGACGGCTATGGGGACAGCTTTGGGGACTGCTTTGGGGACGGCTATGGAGACGGCTATGGCAACAGCTATGCAGACGACTATGGGGTCAGTCGCTATGGCGACGGCTATGGGGACGGCTATGGGGACGCCTCTCGGGACGGCAATGGGAACACTGATGGGGACGGCTATGGGGACGGCTATGGGGACGGCTATGGAGACGGCTTTGGGGACGGCTATGCGGACGGCTATGGGGACAGCTTTGGGGATGGCTATGCGGACATCTATGAGGACGGCTATGCGGACGGCTTTGGGGACGGCTTTGGGGACGGCTATGGGGATGGCTATGGGGACGGCTATGGGGACGGCTTTGGGGACGGCTTTGGGGACGGCTTTTGAGACCGCTTTCGGGACAGCTATGGGGACGGCTATGGGGACAGCTATGGGGACACCTTTGGGGATGGCTATGGGGATGGCTATGGGGACGGCTATTGGCACGCATGTGGGGACGGCTATGCGGACGGCTTTGGGGACGGCTATGGGGACGGCTATGGGGACGGCTTTGGGGACGGCTTTGAGGATGGCTTTGGGGACGGCTTTGGGGACGGCTTTGGGGACGCCTATGGTGACGGCTATGGGGACGGCTATGGGGACGGCTTTGGGGACGGCTATGGGGACGCCTATGGTGACGGATATGCGGACGGCTATGGGGACGGCTATGGGGACGGCTATGGGGACGGCTTTGGGGACGGCTATGCGGACGACTATGGGGTTGGTGGCTATGGGGACGGCTATGGTGACGGCTATGGGGACGGCTATGGGGACGGCTATGGGGACGGCTATGGGGACGGCTATGGGGACGGCTATGGGGACGGCTATGGGGACGGCTATGGGGACGGCTATGGGGACGGCTATGGGGACGGCCATGAGGACGCCTATAGAGACGGCTATGGGGATGGCGACAGCTTTGGGGATGGCTTTGGGGGCGGCTATGGGGACGGCTATGGGCACGCCTGTGGGGACGGCTATGCGGACGGCTATTCGGACGGCTTTGGGGACGGCTATGGGGACAGCTATGGAGACGCCTTTGGGGATGGCTTTGGGGACGGCTTTGGGGACCGTTATGGGGACGGCCATGGGGACGGCTATGGGGAAAGCTATGGGGACCGCTATGAGGACGGCTTTTGGGACGGCTTTGGGGACGGCTATGGGGACGGCTATGGGGAAGGCTATGGGGACGGCTATGGGGAAAGCTATGGGGACGTCTATGCGGACGGCTTTTGGGACGGCTTTGGGGACGGCTATGGGGACGGCCATGGGGACGGCTATGGGGAAAGCTATGGGGACGTCTATGCGGACGGCTTTTGGGACGGCTTTGGGGACGGCTATGGGGACGGCTATGGGGACGGCTTTGGGGATGGCTTTGGGGACGGCTTTGGGCATGGCTTTGGGGACAGCTTTGGGGACGGCTATGGGGACTGCTATGGGGACGGCTATGGGGACGGCTATGGGGACTGCTTTGGGGGCGGCTAGGCCAGATGCAAATAAACAATCAAGCATGGTGGGTCATAGAGGTGCTATACTTGAAAGATACCAATTCCTCATATCAATTTTTATGAATTCTATAGGAATTTTTTGCAAAAAAATATCTTTGTAGGGTTTGGAAGATGGTAGTCTTGAAAATACCCGGTTTTTAACGATTATTTTTACAAAAACAACTGGTTTTGCCGATCAATGGTTTTCAACGTAACTCTTTTGCAACAAATTGTGGAATGTTATCAAGTGGTGTAGTTATTGGTCACCGGCATAGTTATTGGTCACTTTACCTTACCTCGTATGGCCTCTTTTTTCATGGATGGCAAAAAATTGGGCAGTGAAGGTCCATTAATCGGAAAAACCGATTGTTTTGAGTAGGTAGAACCTTGTTATGACGTGTCACGGATAAAACGATATTGTGCAACATTATTTGTGAACTCGTCTCTACCATATCTACTGTTGTATGCCAAAGGAGGACAAAAAGTAGGAAAGACTCATTGTATGGTTCCTATTGTTTAGAACAGTGGGGGTGCAAATAGCACGAGTTTCGTACCCAAAAGTATGAATTCTATTGCCTTCAGCAGTGCACCTCGAAGAGAGGTTGACAGTCAACCAATCAGTCACTTAGCCAGGCCAGCAGTCAGTCAGACAGAATCACACGGTTTGGGTTTTTTGTCAGTGGCAGACTCGGCTCCAAGCAGTGGGGAGGAGAGCTGGGTAGGGCAAGCAGTGGCCGAACGGTAATGCAGCGACCGCGGACTTTTTGGCCGGCGGTTCGAACCCCGGTCGGGTACACATGGCGATGACAACGACCGACAAGAATTCAAACCACCGACCAAAAAGTCTGCATTCGGCTGCGTTACCATTCGACCGGGGTTTGTTGTGACAGCAATGTGCATCCCCACTGCTTGGAGCCTTCTCGCCACAGACTTTTGACCCCCCGCCCCCACCCCCACCCCTCAAAAAAGTGATATCCAGTTTTAGGGGATAGAGGCCTTAGAATCAAAAAATCCATTGGGGAAATGTCTTGTTGGGCAAAATAATGATTTTACAAAGGGTTGGACATCAAATATCATGCCCTGGGGTATGCTGCGCGAATGACCCCCCAAAAAGGGGGGGGGTATACGACGCCCGCGTCTGCGCTTGATCTAACAACCTCTCTTCGAGGTGATTTATTGTTTTTGACTGTGCAAAACTGTTTATTTCATCATTTTGCCTTTGACTGTGGGTGCAAGCCGTGGGCTGGCCCCCAGTGGGGACCAGGAAACAGGGAGGGCGGCTTTTGCCCCCCCCCCCCCCCCCCCACCCGGTGTCAGGTGTTAGTGGCTTCGGCGCGGCACCCCCCCCCCCTAACCTGTACCCGGCTTGCTTTACAGGTTTGGAGGACGAGACAAGCTTGGGGACCAGGTGCCCCAACAAGTGGTCTCCCCCTCTCCCTTAGGGCCAGGTGGCACGCCTGGTGCACAGCACACACACACACACACACACACACACACCCCTGCACCTCCCCCCCCCAACCCCCCCCCCCCCCCCCCCGAGGAGGCTTCCTGGTAAAGGTCGGTAGCCCCCAGGGCGACAGCCGGGTGACACAGGCGGCACCGGCTCAGATTGCTCTGCCATAGGCAGGGGGGGGGGGGGGTGGCTGCTCATGCCCAGGCTACTGCCGGGTGCCAGGATCGGGCGCTAATTAAGCCACGGTGTGGGGTCGGCCCACGGATTCCCGCCAAGAGGCTCTATGAGTAGATTGCTGCCAGTGCCCCCCCCCTCCCCCCTCCCCCTGTGCAGGCGGCGGCTGTGGTATGGCAACAGGCATGCCGGAGCAGATTAAGGAATATCTGTGAGATGCAGATAAACTGGAAAGCTGGAAAGGTCCGGGTTGGTCCATTATTTACAGTCATCCTATTGACAGGTACCGGTACAGCAAATTGGAGTGGAGAACATCCCACTTGCTTCTAAACAGAAATGGACACGAGGTGTATTCTTTGTACAACTGCACCCTCACTTCAGCCCGCGCTGTATTGTTCCTCGTGCCATTCTGTGATACACATGAGACACAAGTATCTGTGACTGCCCACATGAGATTAAACGGCAACATTCATCCCTACGATGAAGAATCATGTGCAAATGCACGCACGCATGCGCGCGCGTGCACCTGTACGCACACCTGGACGCAAGCCAACTTACTCTCTGTGGGAGGAATCAATACCTCATCCATATGACCACCACTAGATCAACGAATCAAGCAAAATACTGCTAACAATGAAATGTCTCACCTTTCACTCGTGTGACATTGACACCGAACATTAATTTCCTGGTGTTCACTGAATCAACACCGAAAAGCCCTGTTACACTCGACACCTCAAGTGTGCCGTGCTGGTATTAGACACCACTGGACTAGGAAGGACACAGTGTCAATCTTGTTGAAGCTAGGGGCAGCGGCAAAAATCCTTGGACGAATCCTGCACAATGGTCGCTCAGCCATGCTAAGAAGGTCCCATGGGCAAGCTCGGGTGGAGGCTTGAGCTTATCGCCAGTCTGGATAGAATGTAGGAGAGTTGTCACTTGACATTCCCAGTGGAAAAAGCCCTGGGTAGAGCACACAGAGCCGTAAATGTAAGGTCCACAAAAATCCTGCCTTTGCGTCTTCCCCCTGTACAACAGGTAAGCACTACTTGGTTCAGAAACAGCCTCGAAGCAATACGCATCAAAGTGTTGAACAACACTGTATGGAGAACTATGTGCACCACCATGTTGCGGGGCTGCCATGATCATTGTACAATTTATGGGCAGGCGACTGACTGTTTTTACTTCTGTACGACATGACAGGGACACCCTCCAAAGAGCGAGCGGATTCATGGCAAAGGCATGGACCACATTTACATGCGGGTCTGCAGGAACAGGCGCATACGCCCACCCGAAATTCCCGAACGGAGGCACAACGGTCCTCAGGACATGCTGTGAAACGCAACTGCATGCAAAGCATGAGTCTGGTCCCACATGCGTGCCAGAGCAACAACCAAGAACAGCAACAGATAGACGAAAAGAGGTCCCGGAAATGGAAAACCCTTGCACACACACACACACACACACACACACACAGAACAACCGAAGCTGCAGCCCCAGACATGGGCTTGACGGGGTCAGGGCACATGGAGGCCAGAGGGTGCAAGCACGATGCATGCCCCGCTAGTCGTGCATGCGCGGTGTACCCACCCGCCCCAGGCTCCTGGTTGTGCTCATGCTGTGGACCCAAAATGGGCGTTCCAGCGCTCCATCGTTGCCATGAGCTCCCGGGATACTGAGGGCCGGATGTTTTTGATGCTCCGGTCAAAGTCCGCAGTCCCTATGGCTCGAATGTCCTCAGTGTCCACCTGCAGGAGTGACGTGTTGTGCTGGCACGCGGGCAAGGGCAACAGGACACACGAATCCGACACCCTGTGAGACCGTCGGTGTAGCGCCTGGCTTGCAATGGCACCAGGCCCTGCCCCAATCCCAGCTCACCTCCAAACGCGGTGCCGATAGTGGCGCCACCACAGCAGAGCGGCAGAGCAGGGTGCTGTGGTGGTACAACGCTGTGGGGGTGGATCAAACCAGGGACTGTTGATGGGGGGGGGGGGGGCTCCAAACACCCACACACCCGAAACAAATCTTGACTCAAAATTGACTCAGCAAAAATCAAATTTGAATAAGCGGCCCCCCACGAAACACACACAGACCCGCCCCCCCCCTCCAACTTAATTCTTTATAGACGGTCCCTGGATCAAACCCCAACAGAACAATGTGCTCCGACTACTCCTGAAGCAATGCCGCCCTTCTTGTTAAGTGTTGCCTGAGTGTGGATCCTCTCGGGTGTCGTACCAGTGTTCGGTACCTGGAGCGCAACCCAAGAGTGGCATTATGCTCCCGAAGTAGGGGTTGTATGGGCCTGTGGAGTGTGGGGCATGTTATGCATTTCATGTGAAACTATGCCTGTGTATGTGTGTGTGTGTGTGTGTGTGTCTGTGTGTGTGCACCAAGGTATCCATTCCAGTCATGCTCAAACTGCGAGGTTCAACGTTCCTACTCGTGTGCGTGGGCGTGGGCGTGGGCGTGGGCGTGTGCTGTGTGTTGTGTGTGGTGTGTGGTGTGTGCGCGCGCGCGTGCGTGCGTGCGTGCGTGCGTGCGTGCGCGCGCGCGCGTGTGTGTGTGTGTGTCTGTGTGTGTGTGTGTGTGCAAAATGCACGGCCTTTGTCTTCGGCATCCGGTTGCCATGAGAACTGAAAAAGTCATTTCCGCAGAGTGTCAGTTGGTGGCAAGGCCAAACTGGCAAGGCCCCGGGCGTTGCGCACGCCCACCCTGTTCAATGCAGCGCGGGTGGACGGCACATGTGCCGCCCACCCCCTCGGGATGCTCACGCGCTCGCCTGACCACTGAGAACATGTACCCAGTCCAGGCGACACACGGACGGCGACTGGCAAGTGAACAACGGCGGTTGAGGCTTGACCCGTTGCCGTTGGCGTACCGCCGATGGCGGATGGCAGCCACACCAACGCCCAGTGCAGTCATTTGCTTACCAATGGGGGGGAGGAGGGGGCGGGGGGTAAAATAGCTTCTCTTTGGATCCACCCACCCCAAAAACCCAGAAAAAAAAATTGTCCCGACTACAGAGCCAAAAGTGATCGGCCGATTGTAGCCACACAAAATCTTTTCTGCCCTCAAACCCCCCCCCCCCCCCCGGGGGGTAGACCCCACCTTCATCAAATCCCTGGCCAAGTGGCCTTGACCAACGGCTGCTGACGCTTCACCGACGAGCACTGAAAGGTCAACGCAAAGCGGGTGACCGCCCACTACCGGCCACGGGGGCTAGAGAGTCACGTCAGCGCCCGGGCCTTTCAGAGTGTCTGGCCTTGAGGGTGGGTGTGTCTGAGGGGCAACGCGGATTTGGAACCAAAAGGCCTGTCTCATCGCTGCTCGAGTGTTGTCCTTCTTTTGCGGGCCGTGGGGCGGGGGCCCTGCCCAGAACAGCGCAGAAACAGCGCATACAATTTCAGAAACTGCACGAGGACAGGGCACAGTGTTCTAAAGCGCATTTTCTGACGGCATCCACAGCGGAGCAGGCGGCGTAGATCACGGGAATGCCGGCTCAGCAGCTACATAACCCCTGCCGTCCCGGGGTCTTCGGACAATGTGGCTACACAACCCCCTGCTGCTTTGGGGTCCCCGCGGTGCGGAAGAGGTGGCCCGAAGGTCTCGGCCACGTGGCACTATCCTGGGCCCCGGAGGGCCCTCCGGGGGGGAGTGGGGGGCTGCCAAAAAGGCTGAAAGAGTATGACGGTGGGTAGAAGGCACCTGTTCGCCTCTTGAGGGGGGAATCCTCCACTTGTGGATGGGGGGGTTGGCTGCCCACCCGTTGGGTTGGGGGTGAAGAGGGAGGGTTCGAAAAAACTGCGAGAGGAGGGCAGGTGGGGGGGGGGGGGGGCTGGGTCCCTGGGGCAGGCGGGCTTTCAATTGAGGGTGTCGATAGAGCCCCCTGGCTGGACCCCCCCCAAAAGGGGCTCAATTGACGGGACCCCCAAAATCCTACCGAGACTGACCCCCGGGCCTCGGAAGTGACCCGGACCGAAAAATCGGCAAAAAATGAAAATGGGATTTTTGGAATCAGCGCGTCGAGGGGGTTCAGAAAAGTCATTATTTGCCATGCATTTGGTGAAAAAAAAATTGACCATTTTCAATGCGCAAAAAAATTCTTGGCGCCTTTGGCGCCAGAGTTCATAGTAACTGATTGATGGTCCTGTCAATTGAGCCCCCAACCCCCCATTTTTTGGGGCTGTATTGCCCCCCCCCCCCCCCCCCCCTCCGTTCAGTTGAAAACCCGCCACCCCCTGCATTGCCAGAGCCGGGATTCCCGTGGGGGGTCGATCCAGCAGAGCTTCGGCGTCGCATCCGACAACGCTCGTGACGGTGCAGGGGGAGGCAATGTGGGTGTCAAAACTTGGAATGGCGGCGGAGGAACACGGCCACCAGGGCGCGTTGGATGTGCAGAGGCAGGGAATACCCCCCCCCCCCCATCGTGCGGGCACAGGCACCGGGGGGGGGGGGGGGGAGAACACCTCAAGCGCCTTCTCCCCCAGCTCTCGCAAGGGCTGCATTGCCATGTCGATACACAACGCAGACAAATCAGACCCACTGTAGCCCTCCGTCTGCTCAATGAACGTCAGCCAGTCTTCATCTGCGACACATGCACGTGCACAGACGTGAAGGTGGATTCATACCGCCCGGGGGGGGGGGGGGGCGAGCGAGGTCCAGTGCGGAGGAAGTTTGGCACCAATTCTTAAATACCACTACAAAATCTGGTACAAATTCCCACATTGTGGCGCAAGAACAAAGCATTGAGACCGTGAATGGTGGTTGTTATTTCCTACGGGCCTTTGGTTGGTTGCTGTTGTTTCCTGGAGGCTTCTGGAGGGTTGCTGTGATTTACAGTTACAGTGCGTGGGCACAAGCGGAATTTACATGCCAAAGGCGCTAGAAATGACGCCTAAAAAATGGCTACCGATCTGAAAATACCGCGGCATGTTTTGGAACACGTTCGTCGTGCCGGATTTTCCCATTCCAAATGTCGCCTGTTCCAAATTGCCCCCCCCCCCCCCCCCCCCGGTATTGTGCTTCAGGTTGGCACAGCAATCAATGAACTCCCATGCGGCCACTGTGCAAGTGGGATGCAACGAGGACCATGAAATCCGCCCGACTGCACTGCACGGCACACGACTCGACTTCCCGGCCACTGCACTGCACTGCACTGCACTGTACCGGACTGCAGTGCATTGCACTGCCCTTGCCACGTCCGCCATCCCGTGCTACCCCACTCCCGCTCCGTCTCCCCTCGGGCTGGAGTAAGATCTGGCGCACACTGTTCAGAGGGCGCGGGGAGGCGTATGCGTGTGACTGCAGCGAATCACGTATCACGTGCAGAGGGATGAAGGGCGCCGAACCGCAGGGGCTTGAGCAGCATTGGCCTCACATCCACACGACGTGCTGGGCTCCGGGGAGGGGGGGGGGGTGGCACACTTCCGGGGGCTGCCGAGGGCTGCTGCTTTCCAGCGCCACCGGCCTTTTGGGGGGCGGAGGTGCCGAGCCTCGCTTCCCATCGCAGCGTGAGAGGTCAGGATTCTGAGGCACTGCACGACCCCCGAATCGCACAGATTTTGACCGTTGGTAATCGGCACGAGGCACCGGGGCCAGCCTGCGCCATGCGGGATCTACAGGGTTTGAGTCGCTGCCGCGTTTGCGCGTGGGCCAGTGTCGTCGCGATGGGTGTGTCCGCTGCAGATCAGTCGACATGAAAGATCACAGAACTTCTGGAAACGTTTGCTGTCAAATACCGAGCAAACTTTTACAATTCGCGAAACCTGCATTTTTGCGAGGGCCCCCGCCTTGTACTTAATTTTTTTTGCGATTTTTTTCAGTTTTGCGCACAGAAATTTGAATGGCCGGCCACAAATCAATTTTTTTGCGATTGTTTTTTCAATTTGCGTTCACAAACAAAAGTAGTGCATCCAATTGAATTGTCCATGCATTCAAATGACACACTGCGGGCCCAGACATGAACAATTGATGCGTAGAATTAATCAATTTTTTGCGATCATTCTGATTGCGTCGACCTTTTTGATTGTACGGCTAGAATTATATTTTTTTTCGGAATTAATTTCTTTTGCGTGGGACTAACTTTATACGCACGACCTACCCCGGAATTAATTAGCTTTAACTTTCCTAAAGTTTGCTCGGTAGCCAGCCTTCCGGCTCGAGGCAGGATCCTGTTTTCGATGCCCATTCCGCCTCCAATACCGTGGCTTCGGCGGGCTCCAGTGCCCCCCCCCCCCCCCCCTCTCCAAATACCAAACGACACACGCCCTCAAGTGTCAGAAACGCAAGGCTTTACCCGAAAAGGAGTAGCGCTGGGTCTTGAGCAGGTTCTGGGCCATGATGCGCCGGGTCCGGCCGTCGGGCATCGGGATGTACACCCGCTTGGTGAACCGGCGGATGGCCGCGTCATCAAGCTCATGAGGCCGGTTGGTGGCGGCCAAGACCAATATCCGGTCGCCAGAGTCCGTCCCGACGCCATCCATCTGCGAAGGCCGGGGACAAGGGGCGTGGACCAGCTGTACAAGGGGGGGTCAACCAGGGATGCATTGGAAGGGGGGGAGGTACCCCCCCCCCCCTCCAGGCCGCCCAGCCTATGCCCAGCTACGCCCCCCTGACGGCAAACGCCGGCTTCAAAGGCATTTGTAACTGACAGTAACCGCCCCCAACCACCTTGGCAACCTCCTCCAACCGCCTGTCCAACCGCTTCTGGGGCCGCCTCTGAGGTCCCTTCCGTTCTAATGCATCCCTGGAGCTGAGAGTGGGTGACCCCCGAGTCGGTAAACCCGGTGGCCAACGAGTCGGCGAGCGAGTCAGCGACGTGTTTTGACCGACTTGGAGGGCGGGATCAAAATTTTGGAGGTTGGCACAAAATAAGGCCTGTTATGCGGTGGTGGCTTCGCAGGTATCGTTCCATTTTGCATGGCACTCAATCAGTGCTGCACCCCAAATTTTGGTTTTTGGCAACTTCGCCACATTTCGCCGACTCGTTGGGCCCCTCACCGACTCGGGGGGGGGGGGGGGGTTGGCACAAGGCCTCGGTATCTGATTGTCTGCCGGGGGGGGGGGGTTTGCACAAGGCCTCGGTATCTGATTGTTTGCCGGGGGGGGGGGGGTTGGCACAAGGCCTCGGTATCTGATTGTTTGCCGGGGGGGGGGGGGTTGGCACAAGGCCTCGGTATCTGATTGTTTGCCGGGGGGGGGGGCAGTTTGCACAAGGCCTCGGTATCTGATTGTTTGCCGGGGGGGGGGGGGGGTTGGCACAAGGCCTCGGTATCTGATTGTTTGCCGGGGGGGGGGGGGGGTTGGCACAAGGCCTCGGTATCTGATTGTTTGCCGGGGGGGGGGGGGGTTGGCACAAGGGCTCGGTATCTGATTGTTTGCCGGGGGGGGCAGTTTGCACAAGGCCTCGGTATCTGATTGTTTGCCGGGGGGGGGGGTTTGCACAAGGCCTCGGTATCTGATTGTTTGCCGGGGGGGGGGGTTGGCACAAGGCCTCGGTATCTGATTGTTTGCCGGGGGGGGGGGGGTGCGCCATGGACGCCACAACGCGGACAACGGCGCGCACACACACGGGGTGTTGGTCAGGCCACACCGTACCGTTACCAGGGGAGCGGGGGGGGCGGAATGGCAGCCTGGGCTCCCCCCGCCTGACCCACCCACCCACACACCCACCCACATCACAAAATGTTTCCTCAGGAAAAAGATGAAATGTATCAAAGGGGCCTGAATTTGGAGGCCGATTTTAGGTACAAACTGTTTTTCTTGGGCCTCTGACCCCCCCCCCCCCACCCACAAGGCCTCGTGCCAAACCCCCCCACCCCCGGTATAGGCCAGGGTCGCCACTAAGCCGTGGCCTGGTGTTGGCACTTGGTGTCTAGCGCCGATCACCGGGTCCCTCATCCCCGCGAAGGCATCCGTCCTTGTGCATGGTACTCCGTCCAACACCAGACAAGATCAACGCAACAACCAACCAAACGGAACCATCTGTGCACATTGATCTGTTTGGACTATCACCCTCCGCGAAGGACCAAGGAAAGACTACAGCCTCGCCCCCTTTTTCGGGGACCAGGATTTGAAGTCCGCACAGGCCGTGCAGCGTTGTTGATGGAAGGATGTTCCCAACATTCGTGGCAAGGGCACACCCACTTGGGGGATGCGGAAACAAATCTCCTCCCGCAGAGTTCGCGGAGATCAAGCGGTCACCCACCCTCTTCCATGCCATGGCGTCGTTGGGGCTCTGGGCATTGTTGTTGACCCACGCAACAGCCTCACGAGCCTCACAAACCTGCTTCGGGTTGGAGTTGTCAACTCCATGTATCTGATGGGCCGATTTCATAAGATACACCCGCACGCGGGATTTACCTGATGAAATGTATCTTATGAAATCGGCCCATAAGATACATCTAGCGCGGAAATTACCTTATGAAAAGGCAGTAAGATAAATCGGCATTCCGGATTTATCTTAGGGTCCTCGGTTGGGGTGCCACGAGGATTCCTCCGGACCCTAAGATAAATTGTGTGCCAATTTATCTTGCTGACTTTTCATAAGATAATTCCGTCATTTGATGCCACGCACTGTGGGCCTCCATAGTGAATTGCAATACATCCCGTTCTGGAATGCTTACCCCCAATACGTGCCATGGGCGCCTGAAGGTAAGTGCTCCCAAAGACGCCGGATCATGGTCTCCGGCTTCGAATGGGGTGCCCGATAGGCAACGGGTGCTCCGTCAGTTTTTTTTGGGGGGGGGTGCCATCAACTTGGGGGAGATGCTGTCAAATGGGTTGGGGGCGAGGCACATTTCCGCCGGATCTGCGCGCCTGGGCGCACAGGAGGCGGGGGGGTTGAGGCGCACAGGAGGGGTTGAGGTTTGGCGCGCAGGAGGCACTCGGGAGGGTGGGGTGTGGCGTGCACAAGGCACTCGCCCAGGGTCGTTTGCGCCTTGTGTACAAGGCTCGCAAATCCAGCGAAACATTCGGGGAAGGGGAGGAGATGCCATCAAGTTTTTTTTTGGGGGGGGTATACCATCAATTGGAGGGGGTAGGCCGTATCGGCACCCTCTGTTTGGCCCATGACAGGCCTTCAGCACCTCAGGCCAATCAATTGTGGATTCTAAATCTGAGCCCTGGTACCGGGCCTGCAGCATTCATGCTCAGCATCACACAGGGGGGGGGGGGGGGGTTCACAAGTTGCGGAAGCGGCTCATACCAATCAAGGCTTCGACACCGAAGCCTGCACCAGATATGACACCCACACGGAGGCTCCAAATCAAGACAAAAGCGGACACACGCAGACCCACAGCACATGTGGAGAGGGCCCGGCAGCTTCCGTCCACCCCCAACTGCCCACAAATCAATTGTGACCCCGAAAACCGGCCTTCCGGACTCCAACATCCACTTTGCCAGACTCCAACATCCACTTTCCAACATCCAACATCCACTTTGGCAACCCCCCCTGAAACCGCACGTGATGCTCCTTCCCCCGCAAGCGCACACACCTGCACGAGATATTCCGTTTTCAGTCGACGAGAGGCCTCGTGCTCGTTGGCAGTTCGCGCGGTCAACAGGGAATCCACCTCATCAATGAATACGACGCTGGGCTGCAAGGCTCTGTGGGTGTGTAGGAATGCGGAGCGAAGGCACCGTGTGTTAAAGAGGGATGCAAATCAAACCACACCGAGGCGCAGCAGCATCCCATACTGACACACAGCACTTGGGCAGCCACAGCGCCGTCACATGCACGGCAACAAATATCAAATATCAACGCAGAGATAGTGCACACGCCGCCAACGGTGACGGCCAGTACCACAAACACAGACGTCAGCACAGCAGTGGCCCCGTGCACGTCCCCACGTCATCAAAGCCATAACTCAACAACAACGACAGCAGAAAGGACCCCATACAAGCGCCGCAGTCAACCACAATCAGAAGGGATGCTGCAATGCACTGCAGCACCTGCAGGTCCCATGCAGACGTGAACAGCCATCACAATTATCGAATTATCGATGCTTCTGGCTCCCTCTGCCTTTCACTGTGTTATGTTGGCACGCCGCTTTTGAGGGGGGGAGATGTGCTTGCTTCTCCGTACCCACGGGGGGGACGTCTCCTCGCTTTTAGACGCGACTCCCCCCCCCCAGTAGAAGTGGGCCGAAGGCCCCCAGGGGGGGGGGAGGGGGGGGGAGTCGCGTACCAGAACCGAGGAGACGTCCCCCCCGTGTCCGTACCACGTTCTACTGGTACAGGGGATCGAACGCGGGACGGTTGGATTGGAGCACGGACAGCCTGGAATTCACAACTCACGGACAGCCTGGAATTCACAACTCACGGACAGCCTGGAATTCACAACTCACGGACAGCTGTGCAATTGCCAGACACGGCCCACATCCCCTCTTCCCATAAGGAGCGGTCCCGGGCAACGGCACAAGCACAACGGTTTGTTGGGGCAGACCTGGCCACGGCAAACATGGCGCGCACGAGCTTCTCGCCCTCGCCGACCCATTTGGACGTGAGGGAACTCGCAGAGATGTTGAAGAAGGTGCTGTCGCATTGACTGGCGACGGCCCTGGCCAGGAGGGTCTTACCGTTGCCCGGGGGGCCAAACAGCAACAGACCTTTGGGGGGCTTGCGGAGACCTGAAGTGCGTGCGGAGATGGTGCACAGGAAACACGAGCGCATGCGGCCGCCATCGGGCAGACATGCCATAGGCTCTATGCTGCACAGAGCACAACGCGCAGGCGCGAGAGACAAACTCGTGCCTGAACAAATTGCTGTTATCTGTGGGACAACTCGTGCCACAAATGGCCGTATCACGTGTGTCCAGACAGGATTTGTCCGGTACTAAGTCCCGCCCTCACTGTAGGAGGTGCCAGCGACGTCGGAAGCGCTGGCCTGCGCAGATAGAGGCGGTGGTTTCAGGCATCGTGCCGTGGGAGCAGGGCATCCACACGAAGGGAGTCTTTTCAAGGGGTGGTGTGGTGTGGTGAGGCGAGTTGAGGGTTTGCGAGTTGTTGGGGGGCTGGCAAGGGCTGGGGCCTGGCGAGGGTCTGGTTCAGGGTGAGACAAAGCGCCGCATTGGTACCAGTAAACAGATCGGGCCTCTTGCTGGGCAGGATAACGCTTTCCTTCAGAATCTGCTTTGCATTTTCCAAGCCACTGATCTCATCCCACTGCACACTCCGGGAGGTGTCCACCACCTCTCGCAGAATCTGCACACAGAGAGACGGCAACAGTGAACAGCGTATTTTGTCACAACCTACACGATGCTGTCACTCCTGGCGAAAATGCGCCTCCGAAAGCTCCCTGAGAAGAGCCTTTGTTGGGCTGGCGTCCACAAAGCAAGGATGATGGCGGGTCGAAAATGTTGAATGGTTTCTTCCCCAAAGAGGACCAGGTACCCTCGGTGATATTCGAAAGAGTGGAATTTGCACCACACGCTTACAAGTGTGTTCGCCGGGGGCCGGGAGCACTTCCAGCAGGTCCGGGTGCAAAAAGTGAGGCGAGGAGACCAGAGAACAACAATTCCACGCAGGTTACCAAGCATCTGTGATTGCATGAATGGACCCCTCCGAAGAAGCACCTACCAGCACCAAATCTCTGCCCACAACCATGGACAACGCGTAAAGATGGGGATGTAACAGCAGCAGAACCCATGGTACAGAAAAGGAGACACACTCACTCTCACTCACACTCACACAAAGCGTCAATGTCTCGAAAATGACATACCGCTGGCCCGTTTGGGTGACATTGCAAAATCCTCATAAAAAATTGTTTTGGAACCAAAAAGGAAGGCCCCAAGTGACCCCTTCTTTGAGGCTTCATGGTTGTCCCTTTGATATGTGTTCAGCATATTGAACATGCAATGAACACACTTGAACCCCCAAATCGGACACATCGCATGGATGTTCAGCAGGGTGGACACTGCATGCCCTGCCTGCACTACCCTCACAACCATAAATGCTCATGCGTCAAAACATTTTGGGGCTGGTGGTTGCATCCGAAAAAAAATAGGGGCGCGGCCTGCGCACCCTCAAGGAAACAGAATGGCTTCACAAACGTGTGAAGCCATGTGTGCTACGGTCGGGTTACCAGGGGCAAACCAGGGGTTGACGTCTGAACATGATCGGGGGGGGGGGGGGTTGGCACAAGGCCTCAGTATTAGGTTGTTTGCCTTTGGCGGAGCCTATTGGCCTCTCGCCACTGCTCATTCTGACCCTCTGTGGGTCCGAACGTCTTTTGGTTGTGTCAACGGAGCCCCTGGATGGGAGGGGGGGGGGGTCTTGGACTGGGGCAACCCAACTATTCACGCACCTCCATCCAGTATCTAAACCTGGTCGAATCCCTTGCACAAACCCAACACAACATCCGTCCCAAAGCAGAAAAATGGACGCAGAAAGCGCGAATGTGTTGTGCTATGCAATTCCTTACATGATTACCGACATGATCACAGCAATGATAAAGATGGGGATTGGATGCCAGCTGTGCGTAAGAACATCCAAAATGGTCGGGGAAATGTACTTCAAAAACGTCTGATTTGCAAAAAGCATCACAGACCGCTGCACTCTATCTGTCGCAGCACACAAAAACAAGAACCTCCTTTTCCACAGGAAGACTGCAGGATCTCAGGCGTCCCTAAAAATGAGCTGAATGCATCCACAAGCGCGCGCGCACAGATGTACACGTATGATTCCGGGTCCACACTTACAACAACCACCGGCACGGATACAGCACACGCCTGCGTTAAAACTCTCGCTTGCTCGCTGCCTTACGCGGACATGCAGGCACGCCCTCGCATACTTGTCTCCAACTGGCTTCATCCACTTTGCCTTTGATGTGCTCGCTGGCCTTCACTTTCTTAACAATCGGGTCCTCTTCGTTGTCCTCCTTCTTTTCCTTCTTCTTGACACCACATGACCTGGTGGCAAGGACCAATAGCATGCAGATAGGACCTGGAAAAAGGTGCTGCTCCTGCAGCACCCGCGCCGCATCGCTCACGGACACTCTGGCGTCTTGTGAGGGGAGTGGGTCGCCTAAGAGTGCAAAGCCCTCGCACGAGCGCTAATCTCCCGGAAACATGATTCAAGTTTGTGGGAGGGTACAGGGATTGGAAATTTGCGACCACTTCCGCCTGGGCCACGACAACTGGTGGGTGGTGTGAAGCGGAACCATCCGACAGTACGGTAAATGACAATGAGGCTGTCCTGCGTATTTTCGTGGCATAACACCAACGCAAACAACGGCCGCAGTACTCAAATTTTGAGCTTCTTGGTGGGGGGTTTTGAAGAGTGCCGCAGCTTGCCGCAGCACCCTAAAGTTTTCCCGGTCGTCCTGCTTGCATCAGGGTGTTGATATTTTGGTTCTGTCTGAGAGGGTTCAATCTCTGAATGATCGCCGTGAAACAGTGGGCAAGGTTGCGATCGTGCTTTGTGGCTCACTATCTGCATGTGTACGACCTGACTAGGGGTTTCCAAAAACACACAGGGGACCTGCCGACCCTTTGGGTTGTTTGGACGAAATCAAGCTAGATATGGGCCGATGAGTTTGACAAATTTGACCAGGCAGTGCAAAGGTATGTGAATTCCGCAGGCTCCCACGATGACAGCACAACTGCAGCAGGTGGCAGACTTGATGTGTGCTAATTGACAATTTGCACAACACATCAGGCTCAGTGATAAATTACAGCGAAAAACAAGGTGGAATGCCATATTTTGATGGCCCCAGATCCAATGGAATGAGTCCCACACCCAATCTTGACCCGTGCACCACCGAACCTCACAACACCCAAAACTATCCAAGGGCAATGATCTACAGGGCAATTGATATGACAACATCAAATAGTATTCGCAAATGCATCAAATGTCGCATGTGAGCAATCATGTCATGACCCATTGCGAATGGCACGAGATGAGTCAGATATTCGCACGCAAATCACGTCCGAGGCAGGGCCGAGGCAGCACTACACCAACATACGATGGCGGGGGCCGACTTGCAGGTGCAGAAGGCCTACCGGCAGGTCCGTGGCTGGCCCTGCGGTTGATGTTGCTGTTGCTGTTGTTCGTGTTGTTGGGCCTAATAGGGCCGCGGCTGGGTACCGACGAACAGGCAGGTCCACGATGCGGCATGGGCCTGGAACATCGGGCTGCAGGCCTGCAAGGCACACATGCATGTGCAGGCCTGTGGCAACTGTCTGCCCCCCCCTTTCGATCTACGACGTCTGCTTTGTGGAAGAGTGGCATCCTTTTGCTTTCGTTATTCACCAGCGATTTTGCACGCTGGAACCTGTATGGATCCACTGCACTGCTGTACTATGATACGGGATGTTTGGGCTGCTGAGTGCTCAGGGCTTCTATGCTTTTGTAGTTCCTTTCAAATAGGCCAGTCTGCCCTAGAAGCACCGGTAGATTGCCCCGCAGGTTGTCTCGCATCTCATGCACGTTGCCCATGGGAATGCAGACATCATCCAGCTCATCCAATTGTGATTGATTTCCCTCCTAACCCTCTTCAGTACAAGTACTTCCACCCATTTGTATGTTGTAGATCGTACGTTTGGTTCAGGTGGTCAATGCGGCAATTGTGTTGTGCATGTGTTCTGTGCCACGTGCTTGTCCGCAACCGTTGGAAAGTCTACATTGGGACAAATAGCAGCAGCCCTATGCCTCTCGGGGCCATGAGAATCCGAAGGACAGCACAACTGCACGTATGAACGCGGAGTCCGGACACGCAATGTGGCACACACTCACAAAAATACAAACCTGGAATGCACGTCGCGGGTGAACCCGACCTTCCTTTGCTCTATGCCAGACCACGCCACATGCCGCGGAGGCTTGCAATCCTCCTTTTCCGAGGTCCCGTCCTTCTCACTGAGGTCCGAGAGACGGCCTGCAGCAGCACAAAGCAGCCAAAACCCAAAGGGACACCGTACGCCCAGCCAACCCCTCCGGACTCCGTGCCTCCCCCTCGGGACGGGGCCCGGGCACGAAAGGACGCGTCGGCGACGCACAACCGCCCAGTGGCCTTCGTTCGGCACAGAGATGGAACTGTGGGTGCTGGCGGTCGGGGGCAACCCCAGCCGAGAACACGTCCTGACGCTCGGTCGCACTTCTACCAACACATCGTGACTGAGACATTAGTGGCCGCTCTGTTGCACCAAGAGCAGTTGTGCAGGCAGTGAGACTTCGGTGCTTTTTGCGCTGCAATTCTGGTGACGTCCCGCAAGGCCACGAGTGCGGGCCGGTTGGTTGTATTGAATGCAGGTACGAGAGCAGCTTGGCAGAGCAGGCGAGGCAGACCGAGGGTGGTTTGGCACAAGGCCATGGGGTTGGTTTGCTTGCCTTTGGCGGCGCCTATTGGCCTCTCGCCATTCCGACCCCCTGTGGGTCCGAACGTGGTTTGGTCGTGTCAACGGAGCCCCCGGAGGACTTGCCCTGTTTGACTAGTCCAGGGTCGGCTGTCCCGGAGACGGGCTGCTGCCCGTGCCGTTTGGCCACATGTGCTGTTCACCAAGCCTCCCCTGACACACTCGTACAGTGCATGCTCTACTCGCCAGCACCGCCGCGTGTGTGTGTCGCTGTCGTCAATCCTTTCATCGGTCCAGGGGGTTTTTTAATTCAAAAAAAAAAAGCTGGTGTGTCCAGTGGTCAGCAAAATCTGCACAGCTCCAACCGATGGCACTTGAGGGGTAACCGACGGCGGTTGGAGGGTAACCGACGGCGGTTGGAGACAAAGTGCTACTAGGCCAAGACCAGGTTTTTTAACTAAAAAAATTTTTTTTGCCCCCTACAAAACCCCCTGCATCGGTCTGTGTTTGCGTCCGCGCCTGCCTGCCCGCGTGCCTGCGCCTGTGCCTGTGCCGTTCTGGCGCATGGCCCAGAGCTTCGCATCCCACTCTTGCATCCATGCGTTGGTGGTCCCAGGTCAGTCACATGCGTCAGGTCTCGGTCCACAATCCGTCATCGTTGGCACGCCCCGGCCTTTTCCGTTTGGTTCCGTCCGGGGCTGATCAGAAAGAAGAATCGGAGGGGAAAGCGTGGGTATCGCAGTGAGTCGGATGGGGGATCATGGCGAAGGTATGGGCCATTGCCGTAATTGTAGGTCAGCGTGGTCTGCCGTGACGGCACGTGTTCCCCTGATACCCGAGCGCTTGAGTCCTGCTGTTGTGGTATTCGGTGTACAGTGTCGCTCTCTCTCTCACGCATGGCACTCATGGCGCACCCACTCACCACGATGACCTTGAGCACACCTGCAGTAGGACTACTGTCGTCTGCAATACTTGTGCTGCTGTTCCACGGCGGCCGCCCACCATGGCCATCCAGGTCTTGTCTGTGCAAAGGTGGACGTTTGCAAACAGGGCGAGGCCCGCTGGCCGCAGAGAGGACTTCACACCCCCCCCCGGGGGGGGGGGGATGGCATCACGCGATACATTCTCGACGTCAATCCATCAGAATAGAAAAACAGAAGCCGTTGGTGCCATTTGTTGCCGCGGACACTGAGGCTGGCCGGAATCGTGCAATGCCGGTCCAGCCGCCGGCTGTGCATCCCCCGCCCGCTTCTCCAAAGAGCACGACCTCCGCAGTGCGGCGGAGCCATGTGCGCCACCCACCACCGCCCGCCCAACAGCAATTCCCAATGCTGCCCATTCCATTCGCAAGCCAAAAGCTCTTTGCCACGACCGGGGGACGGCGGCAGCAGGTCAGTGTGTCAGTCGGTAGGTTGGGGGCGAGGGGCAGAGGTGGTGTGGGCTAACAAGAGCGGCCAGCCCAACGCACCCCGCACTTCAAGAGGCTTGTGCTGGACGTTGACTCATCGTCACGACCGCCGCGTGGACTGTTGTAGGGGGGTGTCCAGTGAGATCGAAGGTGGGCCCTGCATGGCCCTCGGGGGCGTACCGGCAGGGAACGGGGTTCCAGGCAGTCTCCTGACAAAGGTTGGGGAGGCATTGGTGCGCGTGCCAGCGGGCAGCCAGGCCCCACGCAGTGCGTAGGGGCATCAGGGCGAATGGAGCACACTGCCTTCAAAGCCGTCCTTCAAAACACGGGCGGCGCAGGACAGCCTTGAGTATACCTGAAACCTTTCCCCGGCCGACGACGCGAGGACTGATGACTCGATAAGCAAAGGACACATGTACTTGATTGAGAGAAAAGCGAGAGGGAATGGGCACAGACGCACAGCACTCCACAGAGTCTGTCAGAGTACATGCGCCCAACTCCACTGGATCCATCACTCGTGGCATTTGAAAAAGCGAAGGGGGCTGATGAAGGGCTCCAAAGAGGAGGCGCAGCAAAAACACTCCGAGGGGCAGTGCCGACTTCATTCATCAGACCACAATGATGGTATTGAAATGCATGAAACGCCCACTGAGGGATGTTGGATAGCTCGTTGGAAAGCACTCGTTGTGTCATAATTACACGAATGGGAACAAGATTCATAAAACACTCGTGCTCGGGCCACATTTGCCAAAGATACGTGCCCCGTTGTGGCAATGCTCTTTTCCACTTATCTGAGTCCTAAGAGGGAGCCCTTCCACTTTTCTGTGCGGCAGCTGTCAACATTCAACTTCCCATTTGCACCCAGAAACGAACAGTACCTTGAGCCGCAAGTCGGTAAGCGATCAGGTGGGGACTCCAAGCGGCGAGAGATGGCCCCCGGAGGTGGCACGTCCAGCAGGCTGCGGTCCGATTCCATCTCCTACACAAACGGGGAGCATGGGATGTACAAAGAGTGCGGGCCGAAAAGACCCCTGCGGGCCTGGGGATTGCGCTCTGTCCTGCACAGGCTATCGCTTAAAGACCCCGGGGGGAGGGGGGGGGATTGTTTGGGGCCTAACCTGGCCAGCCCCGGCCGACCCACCCACCCACCCACATCAGAAAAATTTTCCTCCGGCAAAAAATGAAATTTATTGAAGGGGCCGGAAAATTGAGGCCGGTTTTACGTACACAAACTTTTCTTTGGCCTCTGACCCTCCCCCCCCCCGGGGGGGTGGGTTTCTTCTCCTTCAGCAATAGCCTGGTCCTGCAGGGAAACTCTGGCAGCGCCTTCTGGGGGGAGGCCCCGGTGGTCCAACGAGTCTGTGAGGACGGACCTATTTGGGCAAAGGTCACTGGACACAACTCACCGTGGAGTCGTCGTGGAGAAGCGCTACACCACCCCAGGGCCCCGCGTCCTGGAACCGACCTTTTGCAGCGGGGCGAAGGGGTTTAGCACGCAGCCGCCCCACCGCCCAAAAGGCCCAGAAAACAGCCTGTGCCTCGCCGACCATGAACCAACCAAAAAGCGGCATGGTACAGGCCCAATCATTTTGTGCCCCGAGGCGGAGGGTATGGCAACAGGAAATGCTTTAATTGGTTGAGTGGCACCAAACGAAGCGACAAATCTGCATGTGCTTGGCTGGCGCGGGGGAGAGGTGTCCGTTGTGGGATCGAGGCGGGTTGCTTTGCAGTGATTCAAAATGAGGGCTTGGAATTGCTGCGAAGTGCTTCGACGTTCTTTGCGAGAGTGGAACGATGGTGCGACTTCGCACATGCGCAGCATCAGTGCCCCCACGGCTCCACTCGCGCCAGCAGGCCTCACATGCACCCCGACCCAGGGCCCTTGGAACACTAGCGGACAATCCTTGGCGCTTCGGGTGCAGAATCGGGAAATGCACGCAGCAGACTGGACCTCGGCCTTCACAGTGCACACTTCAGCCTTCACCTCAGCCTTCACCGTCTTCCTTGGGGGGTATGGCACTGATCTGCTGGACTTCTGCATGACGGTACTCTGCACAACAAAAATAGCAGCAGGACGCCCCAGTGCTTTGTGCGCATTCCCTGATCTGCCCGCCTCCGGTGCCCGGGAACAGGCAGATCGCCCGGCTCCGACTTAGAGATATTCCGCTGCGCATTTCGGGCTCCAGTCCCAAGCGCGGAATCGGCAGTGAAGTGCCGTGTGCAGACCCCGTGTCCAGCACCGACAATCCCGCGCCGAAATGGTCGACGGGGATGCGCAGCTGAACAGTCCGGACCTGAGCGGCCCGCTGGCGTGCGGTGTACCCCTGCGCATGACCTGCTGTCGTGCGCTGTGCTGCTGCATACCAGACTCGCTGGCGTGCGCTGCAGCCGTGCGCATCACACCTGCTGTTGCCTGCTGCACCCCCACATATCAGCCCTGCTGTTGTGTGCTGTGCCCCTGCGCACCAGACTTGCCATGGTGTCCTACGGCCTTCCTCTCAGGCTTGTTCCTCGGTGCTGCACCCCTGCCCATCAGACGTGCTGTTGCGTGCTGCACCCCTGAGTCTCAGGCATTCTACTGTGTGCTATGCCTCTGCACCTCAGTCCTGCTGTTGCATGATGTAATCCTGCACACCAGGGCTGCTGTTGCGTCCTGTATCTCTGCACATCAGGCCCCATGTTGTGTGCTGTAACCCCTGCACATCAGACCTGCTGTTGAATGCTGTGACCCAGCTCACGGAACCTTGTATCGTACACCCCTGACGTTATCATGACGACGGAAATCGTCCCATCACAACTCTGTCCACTATGCCTTCTCCGCCTGCACATACCGGATGCGACGGTACCCCAACTTTGGGCCTCCAAGACCTTGGGGGTGGTTGGATTGGAGGATGCGTTGGCTCATGCAGAGGCTCCGTCTCACTGTTCTGCGTCTGAGGTCGAGGGCCACTCACGCCTGGTTTGCACTGAGGAATCGCAAACACGATGCCAGCGGTATCGAATCTCGGCATTGACCAACTGTTCCCCTTAATATGAGTTGACCTGTTTTCGTTTTTCGCTCAGAGCTACATCCCAAAAACACATTGCTTCAGACCATTCGTCAATGCCACCGTGTAATACAAAAGCACATTGCCGCAGACCACTCGTGCATGCAACCTTTCAACCCGGAAAACAAAGCAACACAAGGATGTAACACAAAAACACATTGCTGCAGTGACTGGAAAGTGGTAATGCAAACACACATGCAGACCATAAATTAATGCAAGATTCTTTCGCATAGGTAGGAAGCCAGTAGGTACAGGTGGGGGGACAAGTTTGCCAGGGGACAATTGCAGGGGGAAGATGGGGACGATGCAAAATGGCGGAACAGCTAACGCGGGGAGGGGGGGGGCACACTTGCCCAATTAGAGACCCAAAATTAGAGCCAGAGCCACAACCAGCCCCCATGGAGCCCCATCCCAACCCTAGTTATCTCAGAGACCCATCCCGAACCCATCTAAGCCCAGCAGCCCCAGCCCCCATCCCAACCCTACAAAGGGCAGGAGGTTCGAGTGATGGGCACCCATCCACCAAGAGCCGAGGAATCCCAGCAGACCCCTCCCTTTAGACGTTGACAAAAGCTTGGAATGTACGAAAGCCGAAGGCGGTCTTGGGCCGGTGCTATCCAACGGGCTTTGCCCTCACGACACAAATAATGTTCAATTTCACGACAAATGCGTAATTTGTAGCAGGGAATGAGCATCCCAACATACTTCTATGCATAGGGTTGTGGGAAAGATGGTGACATTATTTTTGGTACAATTGCTGGTCAGTAAATGTACATTGATATAACTTTGGGTCGGGGCCATGGGCATTTGAGCCTTGAAGGGCGCAATGCGCCAGCACCGGATGGGAGGCGAGTGGCAGCAGTGTACGTGTGCAGGTGGCATCGGTTGTTCGCTGGTGGCTTCGCTTATTTTTTTTTTGTATAGAGATGATGTCTGTTCCTTGAAATGTTTTTGTTGTGCACATGGTCTGAACAATTTAGCTGTGAACTGCCTGAAAAGCGTCATTCCTTAGCCCCTCCCCCCCTGCACTGTCTGCCTGTATGTCAATTTGGTCTCAGCCCCCTCTCTCTCCTTGTGCAGACCTCCAGAGCCAGTCCGGGATTAATAACAAAAGGCGAAAAACTGGCGGCCAACCATTCTTTACAGGGGAGAGAAACGACCAGCGGAGCCGATGCAGATCTACAGGGCACGGCGCATACAAAAATCTACCCCACCCCAGTGCGGGAACGTCCCGTTGTTCACCTGTTGGGCTACAACCATCTTTCAAATCCCCCAGCCAAAAACATACATACCACGTTATTATCTATGTGCACTGTTTTGCAGTGCACCGTTTTATACAGACTTCAGCACGTTTACCAGAAAATAACAAATTTTTATGCTGTTTACACCTGCAAATTTACTTCGGCCCCCAGCCCGGTACCCCTTGCTCCATGCCTGTGCTGGGGCTGGGATGGGGCTACGATTTGGCTGGGATGGGCCTGGCCTGGGATATGCCTGGGCTCCGCCTCCGTACAACAACAAAGGGCTTGATGGATCCGTGAAACGCACCTCTGATTGAGGTGGTTTAGAAGTATCCGCTGGTTTAGAAGCCTCCGCGGCCTTGTGACGAGGGGAACGTCGCGGTGAAGCTGTGCGACTCTGAGCCTTTTGTTCAGCGGTTGGGGTCCCTGGAACAGGACAACGACGTGCAGTCATTGGAGAAAAAAGGTACATTGGCAGACTGATGACACTGAGACATGAGTGTTCTGTGGCACTGCGTCTTGATCGCTGCTGCACACATTCCGGAGACGCAAACTGGTCATCTATTAGCCTGCATGGACCACTCTTTGTTCTCCATGCCTTGTTTGGCTTGACGAGAAGTCTATCGCCAGTGCACCTGCCCTGCTTTGCCACCGCCAGGGTTGTTGTGTGCGGTCATCACATCGTGTGCATGGGTGTGTACGTGACTGTGTGCGCGAGCTCTTGGTGTTCCTTGTTTGTGTATGTCCTTCTGTGCAAATATGTGTTGTCATTTTTGCTGTTTTGTACCTTTGCCTCGCTTAGATGACCAGCGGGTAAGTGCACTTCCAATACCCCCGGATACATCACTGCTCACCCTTATGCAAGCAGCCGAATCTCTTGGGTATCACCACTAAGAGAGAATGAATGTGAATCCCTACTCTCCTTTACGTTGTGATGCCAAATGCTAGAGCCGCACACACTCACGCGCAAAGCAAATCCTGACAGGGAAAGCGTACAAAATGGGCCATACAAAGGACAAGCGATTCTCGTGGTCATGCGTCTCTCAGCCCCTTAGGGCCCCTACCACTTTTCTCCTCTTTTGCTGCATTTTGTGCCACACAGAAACACGACAGACAGTTGGATGCTTGCTGTCCGGGTGCTTACTGTGCTTCCGGCTGCCGATGGAGTGCCAGGAGCAGGGGCAAGCAAACATTCCCATCCGAGGTGGTTGGCACTTTCTGCCTAAATCACTTATCAACCCCCCTTGGCCGAGAACATGCCGAAGCGACACCCCCTCACCCACCCTGCAGTGGTGTGTGGTCCAAAATAACTCTTATTTTGTTCCGGCATTAGGAGAACAGGTCGACGTAGAGTAAAACGGCCACAATGTAGTCCGCGGCAGGCGGCGCAAGCTCTGACAGGGCGTAGCGGCGCCTGCGCGTGGTGTAAACTGGTAGCCCGGGCCCTCTGCTAGGCGCAGCTTCACAGACAAAAGCGTGACTGAAGCAAGGGGCCTCGGGGGAGGTCCTACCACCGCAGGCACATGCGGCGCCAAGCACACATACCCCGGACAAAGCTGAGGATCCCAGTTAGAAAGCTCGTTTTTGACGGTTGATCGACATCCGACTTGGCAGCACCTATAACAAGTCCAGCAGTGCACAAAAGTTCCACTGCTTTGGCGGTGTTCGTGAGGGACTTTGCGTTCATCGGCGCTGGATGATACGCTGTCTGTGCATCTGTCTGCATTGGGCCTTCGACGACATGCCTGTCTACTGCCCAGGGGCGGTGTACAGAGCATGTGATCGGAAAATCGCTCGTTCGAATCCCGGCAACCGGGGTACAGTGGGGCTACTGCGCGGGATAAAGACCCAAGAAAGCCGAGACGCCTGTGCACGGAACGACTCAGGTCACACCCTCCGACCGAGACCAGAGATGGCGTGGGCTGATATGCTGCTACACCAATGCCAAAGCTGGCACCAATCCCCAGCGAAAAATCCGCTCACACACCAACATTTGCAGTATTCGCGAGAGCTGCAGCCTTCAGTTTCTCCTGTTTACGGTGATCTCGCATCCGAGTGCGCATCAGTGCGAACTTCAGGGCTTTGACATTGTCCTTTTGGGACACGCTTGAAGAGCGGCTCAGGGAGCGCATGGCGACGGGGTGATTAGGGACCGTCAGCGAGATGCTGTCGTCTGTCTTCTTGCCGGGTGCTGGGTCGGCATTGGTGCGATTTCCCAGCGGCGCACGCGTCGGAAGACTGCAACCGACGAAATGGACGCAGGGGGGCACAATGCGGGAGAAACCCAAATCATATGGTTGGGTGAGGCAGGGGATCGAATGGGCCGAGGAGGGACTCGGGCCTCGGGCCAAGAACCCATCCAGGGGGAGGGCTGATCCCTTTGATCACTTCACCGAGGCGGCCCCGCGATGTCCAACTCTATTTACTGGCACTCCTGGACGTCGCGCGCGGTCGCAGTATGAGCAGCAAACCAAGCATGAGACGAAATACAGGATCTGGTGAGAATCTAAAGAACGCCGTGGAGCCATGGAAGACCTAGAGGGCCTTCCGCAGACGGGCCCCAGCATGCGGGCACAGCATGTCCTTCAGTTCAGCGAGTCAAGCGGGTCAGCGCTGCACTTCCAATACCCCCCTGATACATCACTGCTCACCCTTATGCAAACAGCTCAATCTCTTGGGCATCACCGTTGAGAGAGAATGAATGTGAATCCCTGCTCCGCTGTACGGTGTGATGCCAAATGCAAGAGCCGCACACACACCACACACAGTCAGAGCCGCGCAGAGCAAATTCCGACAGGGAAAGCATACAAAGTGGGCCATCAAGGGACAAGCGATTCTCGTGGTAATATGTCTCTCGGCCCCTTAGGCGCTCACTCCCATGCCCTAATCTTTGCACTGGCATGCACTTCCACATCGCAGGACAACCATGCCTCCACGTGTGCCTCATCGTCCACCCTGCCCTACCGCCTGTGGCCATCTTTCCCTTGTCCTGCCACGTCACCTCTACCGCAAGGTCTCATCGCAGCACATCCCGGCCATGCACCCTCCTCCAATCAAGCAACAGTCCAACTTGTGCCCGGGGCCTGGGCAATCAAAACCAGAGGAGGAGCCAAACCCAGGGCCTTCCGGGGAACGTTTTGGAATCTACGGAAACTTTGTAGGCTCCGGGGAACTTTACAGGGGATCGGGAAACGCATCTCTCCGCTGCGCAACATGTGCGGGGAAACTTCCCTCCATGATATGATCTCTCGTCACGGAACTTTCTGTTTGGGTAGCAAGGAAATTCACGGGGACATCACTTCGTTGCCACAACACCGAATTTTTTGCCCGGAGATACCAATTGCGAAAAAATGTGGAGCTGTAGTTCCGATGTTTTAGTGCGCAAATGCAAAATCATCCTGCGTAAACCACCTCGTACTCTACATGCCTGGGCTGCGGGCACTTTACGGGCACTTTGTGGGCTAAGCCAACAAAGGCCCAGTAAAGTTCCCCCTAAAGTTGTCCGTAGCCCACAAAGTTCCCCGTAGAAATGCCCGTGGCCCAAAAAGTTCCCGGTAAACTTTGTCAGCAGCCCACAAAGTTCCACGTAGAGTTGCCTGTAGCCCAAACAGTACACCGTAAAGTTCCCCATAGGCCAGAACGTTCCCCGTAAATTCCGTTCCCCGTAAGTTCGCCGTAAAGTTGCCATGCGCCGGTCGCACAATCCTGAACGGGGCCTGACAGTCCGCACAAGGTCCAACACGCATGTGCAGGTCCCCCCCGAGGTGCTCATACCCCCACAGGGGTATCCCCCGGACCCGGAGGAGGGGGGGGTTAACCTGGCCCTACGCCCACCGTTTTGTCGCCCCCCAACCCAAATTTGACTTCTCCCAGCCAAATCAGGTTTCTGGCATTTCGGCCACGCAGTGAGGAGACGCCTGCAGGGTAGACCCAGGTCCCCACTGAGTTGACTCAAACAAGTGATATCAAATCACCGAAATAGAAGAGAGCCCGGCGGGAACGGACTGGAACAGTCCAAAATGAAGGTTAGGAACCGGAAGTCAACGAGGGGGGTGGGTCTCCAAGCCCCTTTTCCACACCACAACCCTGATTTAGGTTTCGAAATACCCGGCCGTTCTTGAGGCAGTGCTTTGAATCCGGTGTCCAGCGGCACTCCCCTCGCACGTGCACACGCCTCCCACCCAACAAGGCCGGTGCACACTGGTACTTGTGAGTGCGTCCCACTAATTTTGTTGGCAACCCGCATACCGTGCCCAAGGTCGCCAACCCTCTGCCCGTCCTTTCACTTGCTGTCTCTCCCCGTGCTACAGGAAGCAACCTCGATTCATCGCGCGCTGCGGTACCGCGAGTGAACCCACTCCACTAGCCCTTGCTAGTACTCCCTACTCCGAGCAACAACCTGCTATGGCGCAGCGTGATGGATGGTGGCAAAGAACCAGCATAAAGTGGGCTAGTCTGGGGCAGGTCAGCTTTGTTTGGTGGTATGGGCTTCGCGGGTTTGGTGAGCAATCGTTTTGCACGGGGTCCATGAGGATTGAAATGGGGATTGGGCACGTGTAGCGTTGGGTTCCCTAAATGGCTCGGGTGTTTGGTGTGAACCTGAATAAAAGCGAATAATGAAGGAACGATGTAGAGAGAAGAGCGGGTGCGAAGCTAATCACCCCATCAATCCCTCGCATTTTCGAAACACGGTGGAATGACCCAACCGAAGTGTTGGGACGACGGATCTCACCAAAATCCCCCAAACTGTGCCACCCGTATTCGTTGTTGCAACGCAACGTAACTCATGTGGCATGCATGCGTCGCCAAACAACACAAACCACGCGTTGCGGGATCACATCGAACGTCCGCTTGGTTGGCGCTTTGCCATCCCCTTTGTCCGGTTGTTCTTCGTGGAGTGCATACGGTGGCTTAAGCGGACCTACATAATGATGGTGATGAGTGAGGGTTTGGTTGGGGCTTCGATTGCTTGCTTTTTTCTGCACGATGTCTCATTTCTTCGATGCCGACGGGGCAATCACGATACTCATTTCATCGATTCAAGCCCGTCTACACGAGAGGGCAATCACAATACTCAATCCACCAGAACTCGCTCAAATGGAAATGAACAAAAGCGAGACGAACCGACAAGCACCAATCGAGTAAGTAACACATTCATTTTGTGCAACTTCCACGGATCTCACGGTTGAGAAAGCCCCAAGCACGAGTGGAATGTTGCGTTGCGTGACAACATCGTTGAGACTAAAAGGGAGGATGCCAAGGACAAGGCGCGTGCATGAGGTTCGAGATTTCACACTCAAGATGGAGATCTCACACTCGGGCGCCGTGTGCCGCAAAAATGTGGTTGATGACCACAATGCGTGTGAGAGGGGAGGGCGTGTTTGATTTTGTTCCGACCTAAACGATTTTACCGGGCGTTTTTTATGTGGTAATTGCATGTTTGCAACACCGCCGTTCTTCCGCCCTCAACACCCACTAAGACTCATCTTCTTCCCATGGGATGAATCCCTAGTTGCGTGGAACGTGCGATGCCACCGTCATGCTCGTGCGAATAACGAACCATCATCGCGTCGTACGTGTGCGCCATTTCGTTCTTGCCATGACGTGCATGAGGTATAGTTTTCCGAAATCGTCCATAGTCCCACAACACGCTTGAGTGCAAAACGTTCATGGCTACAAAAATTGGCCAACCGACAATCCCATTGTCACAAACACCACCACCGTCACACAAAATTGTTACGGGTTGCAGGTAGGCGTAGGTATCAGGTAGGCGCGCGAGCGTGTGGGACGGGTGATATCACACAACAATGCATTCCCTCGCACAAACAAAAACGTGTTTATGTCGCAACAACCGTTCCCATTCGGCGAACCATGGCAAATCCCGAAAGACCGTGACTTCCACAACCGGCTAATCCGCCAAAAAGATCCTAGCACCTTGTTTTTGGCGCAAGCCCCACACTTGAGGCCCCGGTCGTACATCTAAGAATCCAACGTCCGCTTCCATCGGGGTAATGTGGGGTTGTGATTTCTTGTGCACATCATGTTGCGGGGTATCAATCCGTCGCTTCTTCCGAGGGTTCTCTTCTGGCGAATCGTTGAGTAGGGACGTTTCAAACACGGGCGAATTGAGCGGGACGTCGGAACCCTACAAGACGGAAACCAAACGGAAACCAAAAGTTGTACAATTGCAAGCGGGCCAAAGGAAGGTCACCATACCAGCTTGCTGCGGGGTGACGACGAATTTTTCGGGGGTGATGGCGAAGGTCGCACCATAGAGTTCATCGAATGGCACGAAGATTCATCATCGGCAATCCTTCGGTTGTAAGCGTTCTCGGGGACAATGGTGTGACCCAATGTCGGAAGTAACTCGTCTTGGCGAACGCACTACAAGTGTCGTAAATAGGTCGGTTACGAAGGGATGCAATTTGCGCACGAACAAAGTGGAAGCATGTTGAGATCGTGTTAGAAATACGAAATACGACGTGTTCGAAGAGACCTCGTAGAACCACTCGACGTCTACGACGTGCAACCCCATATCCACCGCCCGGTCCAACTTCTTGACTTGTTGTTGCACGGTTTGTGGAGTCGTCAACACGTGGCTTGTCTTTTTATTCACGGTCTTTGAAACTCGAGCACCCCTTTCCTTGGCCATGCTCTCGATTCGACCGTGGTCTATCTTTCCCACGAGTCCAAAGCTCATGTTCCGAAATATCAATTTCGGTTGCATATTTTGGAGGTTGGGATCCATCTGCACATTATTGCAAGCATGTAAAGTGACCAATCCCCCCGACCGTTTGCAACTAACGAAGAAAGCAACGGTGCGCCTTCTACGTTTTCCTTAAGCTCACCTTGATTGTAAGCTTCCCTCCCCAATTTTCCCCTGCCGGCAGAAATTGAATACTAATTGATGTCTCCGGTCGTTCTTCTCGGATTCAACCACCTGATTGTCACCGCTAAGGACACAAATTGAGCGATGCCGCGTACTGGTACCTCCTCCTTTGCCTCACATGCGTTTCGTTGCAATAGGCGGTGAAATGACTCTCACCGCCAACGTGCGGAATCCGCCTTGTAGGTAAACCCTAACAAAATCGAAAGTTCACGACGGCGGTTGAAACTTGAATGCATGAAAACAATCGTTGAATTTTGTGGTAATGTTTTAATATGACATGAGCAATCCAAGCTGTGCCTCAAGTTTTGAAAAATAGGATATTCACTTTCCTCGAATGATTCAATTATATTCGCCCAAGACCACCTAATAAATCGAGGTTGTGCTGTTGTTGCGCAATGGTCGACTTGGTTCGAGCTTGGCTATCGGTTGTCTCCTGTGCCTTTAATGCACCTGTTCGAAGGCGGTTTCAAAAATGGATACCAATGGCGGATGTCAAAAGATCCCGGAAGTTGTGTCCCGGCTCCGAAAATCCTTCCGTGGAGGCTGTACCAAGTCTCGAGATTGGCGATATCAACACTTACGTGCCCTTCAACGTTTGATGGTCGAGGGACGTCAAGAGTTGTGCTCTGGAATGAAGGAGGATCTCGGAAAGAGCGAGTTGGAGGGTTATTTAACCGAGGTAGCATCACTTCCTCAATCCTTTGGTTCGGGAAAGTTCACCCTTCACCCGGATGCCTCCCGCAAGACAATGATGTCCGCCTCACGCAACTGCGGCTTGTGTCCCCCTACCAAAAAGCCCGATTACAGCTTCGTCAAAAGCATTGGCACCACGGAGCAACTACCTCGAACTACCCCGTATCAAGCGTTTTACTGCTGACTGCACTGGTGCCACAACACAACACAACACAACATAACACAACACACATCAGAACCGCATCAGAGCTGCATCAGAACTGCATGAGCAGTGCATCAGCAGTGCATCAGAACTGCATCAAGAGTGCATCGGAACTGCATAACAACCGCATCAAAGCTGCAACACACCTGCAACTGTTGTGTTGTGTCATGTTGTGTTGTGTTGTGTTGTGTTGTGTTGTGTTGTGTTGTGTCAGCAGTGCAGTCAGCAGTGCATCAGAACTGCATCAGCAGTGCGTCAGAACTACCTCAGAACTGCATCAAGAGTGCCTCAGGACTGCATCAGCAGTGCATTAGAGCTGCAGCATCAGTGCATCAGAACTGCAGCAGAACTGCATCAAGAGTGCACCAGAATTGCATAAGAACTGCATCAGAGCTGCCTCACACCTGCAACTGTTGTGTTGTGTTATGTTGTGTTGTGGCACCAGTGCAGTCAGCAGTGCAGCAGAACTGCATCAAGAGTGCATCAGAGCTGCATCAGAACTGCATCAGAACTACATCAAGAGTGCATCAGAACTGCATCAGAACTGCATCAAGAGTGCAGCAGAACTGCACAAGAACTGCATCAGAGCTGCCTCACACCTGCAACTGTTGTGTTGTGTTGTGTTATGTTGTGTTGTGTGCAGTTCTGATGCACTGCTGACTGCACTGGTGCCACAACACAACACCACACAACACAGCATAACACAACACAACACAACATAATCCAACACCACACAACAGTTGCAGGTGTGATGCACTCATGATGCAGTTCTGATGCAGTTCTGATGCACTCTTGATGCAGTTCTGATGCAGTGCTGATGCAGTCCTGAGGCACTCTTGATGCAGTTCTGATGCAGTTCTGATGCACTGGTGCCACAACACAACACAACATAACACAACACAACACAACAGTTGCACGTGTGATGCAGCTCTGATGCAGTGCTGATGCAGTTCTGATGCACTCTTGATGCAGTTCTGATGCACTGGTGCCACAACACAACACAACATAACACAACACAACACAACAGTTGCAGGTGTAATGCAGCTCTGATGCAGTTCTTATGCAGTTCCGATGCACTCTTGATGCAGTTCTGGTGCAGTTCTGATGCACTGCTGATGCAGCTCTGATGCACCGCTGAGGCAGTTGTGATGCACTCTTGATGCAGTTCTGCTGCAGTTCTGCTGCAGTTCTGATGCACTGCTGATGCACTGCTGACTGCACTTGTGCCACAACACAGCACCACACAACACCTGCACAAGAACTGCATCAGAGCTGCACCACACCTGCAACTGTTATGTTGTGTTGTGTTATGTTGTGTTGTGTTGTGTTGTGTTGTGTTGTGTTGTGTTGTGTTGTGGCACTAGTGCAGTCAGCAGTGCATCACAACTGCATCAGAACTCCATCAAGAGTGCATCAGAACTGCACATGAACTGCATCAGAGCTGCATCACAACTGCAACTGTTCTGATGCACTCATGATGCAGTTCTGATGCAGTTCTGATGCACTCTTGATGCAGTTCTGATGCAGCTCTGATGCACTCTTGTGGCAGTTCTGATGCAGGATGCACTCTTGATGCAGTTCTGATGCAGCTCTGATGCACTCTTGATGCAGTTCTGTTGCACTGCTGACTGCACTGGTGCCACAACACAACACAACACAACATAACACAACACAACACAACAGTTGCAGGTGTGAGGCAGCTCTGATGCAGTTCTTATGCAGTTCTGATGCACTCTTGATGCAGTTCTGCTGCACTTCTGATGCACTGCTGCAGCTCTAATACACTGCTGATGCAGTTCTGAGGCACCCTTGATGCAGTTCTGAGGTACTTCTGATGCACTGCTGATGCAGTTCTGATGCACTGCTGACTGCACTAACGTGAAGTACCATAGCCGCACACGACATGCAACACGAGCTTTTTGGGCCGGTTGTGCCCAAACGTGTGTTTTTGTGCCCCCGTGCAATGGCTTCGCCAAACCCGAGCCCGTGGTAAAAGTGATTTTGTTTTACGCTTTTGATGGTTGCCAAAGAGCACAACATTGGGTGCGCCGTCTTGCATGTGGCTCGAGAGTTCGTAGGGCCAACAAGTACCTACGTAGCCTATAGGGCTACATCCGACTGCACTTTGGTGGCGGCGACTTGCCAAAATTTAGCATTTAAGCTAGCAAAACCTTGACGCTCAGGGCTTTGGTCCACTTGAATGAAATGGTCGGGAATCCGCTTGCTCGTAACGTCCAATCTTGGAGTTCATGGATTGCATGGTTTTGTGAGATGTGAGCGCATGGTCGTGCCATTGCTTTGCACCAAGTAGTGCGTTGTTTGGTTCCCGAGATTGCGTGACCTGTCTCTTTGAGAGATTCCACGATTGACGTTTGAACTTTTTGTATTGATAGTTTTCTTGGGACACGGTTGATTGGGTATTCCCTCTTTCCGAGTTGACTGAAAAAAAAAATGTGCCCCCGGCCTAACCCGCTTGTAACTACTTTTTCGTCTTTGCAATAGAACAATATGGTGGAGAACGAAATCCGGTGTTGCTTAGACAACTTGGACGAGTGGATGCAACCCGACAAGAAGTCGACCAACTTGCTCAACATTCCGGCCTCCTCTTACACGATCAATGAGCCATATGGAGTGGCGCTCATCTTGGGTGCGTGGAATTATCCGGTTATGTTGAGCCTTCAACCCCTTGTGGGGTGTATTGCAGCAGGAAATTGCGCTGTGATAAAGGTGATGATGCCGCGCTTGTCCACGCCGCCATCCCTTCTTTACTCGCCTTCCCGCACACGCTTCCAAACAAGCGTGTGCGGGAAGCCTTTGACGAAACCAATGTCAAGTCCGAAACCGGTGTGGGCCCAAGTCTCATACACATTACCCTATGACGACCGACAATGTATGGCTTCTTTGTATTTGGAAATTGTTGGGGGTGGCTATCACTTACGTTTGAAGCTACGTTGCTTGCGTTGCCCTATAATATGTACGACGCCCACCCTCCCCTTAATAAAAGTTTTGGCTAATGCATTGGGGTGAACTGTTGGTGCGGCAGGCAGGGGGGGGGGTTTATGGGGTGGGTGATCCGGATCATTGTTGATCCAAACACTAGGCAGTGGGGCGGGGGGGGGGGGGGGTTTGGGGGTGGTTTGGATCATTCTTGGACCATTCTGGACCATTTTGCTTATTGCACTTTCAACTTTGTGTCAATGGTCTTGTGGACTTGTGGATCATTTTTGGAATTTAAATTGATGGAACAAGTGAATTTCCATTTTGGGTTCTTTTTTTTTTTAAGACACATTGTTGGTCCAATATGTTGCTGTGTGATACTTACATTTGGAAGTTACATTTTTGGATCATTTTTTGCAACACAAATTGGTCAATCAATATGTTGTTTCTCCCATGCGCACGCTCCACCATTTGCTCCATTCTGGTTCCCTTTCCCCCCGCTGCCTCGCAAAATGATCTGCAATTTTCCTAATCACTAATTGGGACACGTGGACAGTCCTAGGGGCTGGTGAAGACACACCTAGGGGCCCAAGAACCCGGGGTCCAAATGTAAGTATCACAATAAAGGGGGTGGCTTGGCCAGCCAACCCCGTCGCTACCGGGTGCCAGGGCAACCCCTGCTCAACCGTCATCAGGTGGGGGGTGTCTCCCGCAGCCCAGATGGGCTGTTTGCACAACACGAGCGGGAGCCCATCAGGGGCAGACCAACCGTGAGGGGGAAAGGGACATATGGTGGACGGCCCGGACGGCGCGTGGAGGAACAGGGCACCTGGGCCGCACAGAAACACAGCGAGGCAGGCTATGGACGGCTATGGACGGCCTGTGGAAAGAGGTGTGTGGACAGCAAAAACAGTCAAACGACCCCGGCAACAACCTGCACATCCTCAATACACCAATTATTGGGCGCCGCTGACACGCAAACGGCACACCATGCCACATTCAGCACAGTCCCAACACGCCAACTACTGGGCTCCGCGAACGCAGAAACGACACCAGCAAGAGCACCGGCCGCAGCAGCCGACAGAAAGTAGCGACCCGACGCAACATGCGAAGGGAAGAACGGGTGACCGTCCAGGGCCCCGTAAAGAAGCAACAACCAGACAGAATGTCACACAGGGGGGGTTATGGGGTGGGTGATCTGTGATCCGCGGATCATTTGGTGGGGGGGGAGGGGGGGTTTTTTGGACCCCCGCGGATCAGTTCTCCGCGGACCGCCTACCACACTTGGTCCATGCTTGTGGTGGTCCCACGTTGCTTGTGCTCCCCAATCAATGGTTGACAGTTTGACTCGTATGTTGCTTACACGATGAATTGGGGGAAACTTTTGGCATACATCGCTTTTGTTCCCCAAGAAATTGGCATACATCGCTTTTGTTCCCCAAGAAACTGAGGAAAGCTGTGGGTCTTAGTGCGTTGCCATGTAATTGTGGCGAACGGATGGTTACAAGGCGACGTCGGCTTGGGACCTCGGTTTTTTCACGGTTTTTTTTTCTCCGAGCGGTGGGTGAGTCCCATCCGTGACCGTGATCATATTTGCCAAATTGGGGAACCAAGCATCACGGTTAACACCATCTTTTGATATGCAACGAGCCACGTTTGTGCGTGAATGATCCACGCACGACAGTTTCCGGGTCTTGCCTTGTGGGAAGTGGACAACAATGCAACGACAAATGCTTGGTAACAACCTCAACAATCATTAGACAAACAGCACGGGTGGCTGTGTCCTCTGGACAATCGCGGCTTTCACGCCCATACGGGCGACTCGATCACAACCAATCGCATCGTACCCCCCCCCCCAAAAGAAAACCAAGAATATGCAGGTGACATGAACACCCAACCTCACGGTTTGTTTTAGTCTAGCAATTGGATGGAAGCACACCCGTGCAGCATGGTTGCTGCCCAACATTTAGCCTGGTCTGAGGATTGGTGTGCCAAGATTTAATTAAATATTTGTGGTGAAGTATGGTTGCGGCTGACCTACAACCTCACTCCTCCTTGTGGGCGTTTTTGGGCATGGTTTTTGGCGTCTTCCCATTGGCATTGCTATTAGACGCAGCTAGTGTTTTTATGTTTATTCGCCGCAAAATTGTTGTGTGGATTCTCGGCACACGAGAGTTGATCTCAATGTGCATTATTCCGGAGACTATATGCCCTATTCTTGTGTCATTCAGGTGCCTCCGCCTCAATTTAGCCCCACCTCCAGCCGTGTAGTGGCGAAGCTGATCCGCAAGTATTTGGACCCCCGCTTCTTCTGCGTAGTGGAAGGCGACAAGGATGTTTTTGATGCCCTTTTGGAGGAACGGTGGGATATCATTTTTGCAACAGGTCCTTGCCAGCGCCAACAATCCAGCACAGTTTGCATCGCTCTGCTTTTTCAGGGCAGCAAGGATTTCCCGAACTACAAATGTTGCATCTAAATGGCACAAACATGGTACAACGCCCACAACAAGAGAAGGGTTAGCTTCAGACTCTACCCGCCCATCCCTCCCTTCGCACTGAAACGGATTTGCAAGGCAAACACACCGATGGATTGCAGCTCAATAGAGCTCACTTGGATCAAGATGAGGTATACCATATTGGTCAAACTCAAGAATGCCGCTTGAGTTTGCTCCTGCTGCCTGGCATCACAGCCGCAGTGTCCTATGCGGTTGGCAGTGACTCCGGTGCCCTCTTTTTTGTCGAAGGATTTTTGCCGGCATGCCTCAATTGCGAAGCACGCAGCACGAGGATCATGTGCATTGTACCGCTCAGGAGAGTGCAGTGCTCGCACTATGCAACACACAATGCAATGCAATGCGTCCTCTATTGGTAGAGCATTCACAGCATCCATGGTGACCGGTGTAAGGCCAGTAGCAGAAACAGCAATTTGAGAGAATGAGGATAAAGGTGAGGGTGAGGATGAAAATGAGGACGAGATTGATGCACACCGAGTCAGCAGAGTCCTCTGAGCTACAGAAATACTTTGTGGAGTAACGATGCTTGTCAACAGTCCATGCATCGGTGGGGTCCATTTCCCCAGGTTTTGTGCAATTGTCAGCATCAGACCTTTGCTTAAGGGTAGTCCCACCCGGGAGGGGGGTCTGTGGCCTGTGGGTGGGTGGGTTAGTTTGGTTTGGGGCACTTTGGCCCAAAGTGCCTATCCCCGCCCCCTGGGGGGGGGGGGTCTGGGTGGGTGGGTGGCTGGGTGGGTGCCACAGAAACTGGCCTTTGTTTGTGCAGGATAACACAATTTTCACATCAGAGTACTGAGAGAATGGTCTGACAGCCTTTGTTTGTGCATGAGAACACAATTTTCACTGAGAGAATGGTGGTAAAAAAGTGGCAAAAATGGGGATTGAACCAAGCTGTGCGCATCTGCAAGTGCAGCGATCTACCACTAGGGTAACTGCCAGTTCTGCTATATTTCTGTTCAAAGATTGCATACTGACTGAAGGACAAGATTTTTTGGGGGCAAATACACAGGGTTTTTGTGTCACCAGCTGATTTTAACAGCACAGACCCCCCCCCCCCCCCCAGGGGGGTCTGGGTGGGTGGGTGGGTCAGCTTGGGTGGGTGGGTGGGCTGCCTGGTCCTGAGGCAGCCCCAGAGGGACCCCCCCCCCGTTGCTAAGCAAGGGTCTGGTCAGCATCCTGACGTGGATGTGACTGCTGCAATATTGATTCTTGTGTTCCGCAGGCTCAGCAAACCATGGCAAGACTGTGGCAATGGCAGCTGCGAAGCATCTCACTCCTTGTGTGTTAGAACTGGGGGGCAAGAACCCATGCATAGTGGTATGCATCGCCCAATGCAGCACTCTTTCTCCTCATACAGCAGCTAACGGAGGGGGATAAAGGAAGGTCAGGAAAGTGGGCGTGGGTGGAAGGGCGGTCTGGGACCCAGGGGTTTCCGTGCAAAAAAATGCGCAATTTTTTTTGACGAAAAGGGGGCTGGAATTGGCTTTGTACCTGGGAAATTTTATGTGGACCCTCCTCCAATTTTCCCATTCAAGCCAGCCATGCCCCCCACCCTGCACACAAGCTCATCCCAGCCCAATGCCTCCCTTGACGGCTGTGAGGCCTTCTGCACTCCACATTTCGTCTGCTCGCTCGTTCACGGGGTCCTGAACAGGCCCCCCGTTACACCTGTTGCCTCGAGTTGATCCTGTCGCTTGTAGAGCACTTGTTGTCCTCCGTTTCGATGTTCTCGTTAACAGCTCCCAGTAGGTGTCCTGCGGGGCTGTCTGGCTTAGGCGTTGTGCTTAGGTGATGTCTGACCGAGGCCTTAGGCTTAGAAGCTGTCTGGCTGAGGCCTTAGGATAGGCTTCCGGGTTGTTTGGCTGAGGCATCCTGCTTAGAGGTAGCGTCCCCTGCGGTGCGCCGGATTAGAAACCTACTACTATTAGCAGTGTGGATTCTTTTGGCAATTTGACGCTGAATTTTGCTCTCCATGTGGGTTACTATGGGGGCAATAGTGGTTAATTTTGAATTTCGCACTTGGATACTACTGTTACAAGAACACTTGCAACTGAAGCTCATCATTGTGGGGCTGTAGGAGTGCCATGATGTAGGGGGTTGGGTAACATCATGGTGGGTTCGAGGTTGTGCTCTGGGGGGTGGGGGGGGGGGAAGGGGGCACACGTGATGTGCAGCACATTGCGCTTTTGATGTGCATGCAGAGCAATTTTTGTTTATGTCGGTTTTTCCAAACGTGTTATGTTGGTTACATGCAAAGGAACAAGCCCTCTCGGATGTGTGCACACAGTGCCATTTTTTTTTCAATCGTTGTGCACACAAAAACTGTGTATTGCTGCAGGGCACAAAAATACACGGAATACACAACACACAATGATAGCGCAACTAAGAACTCACCAATGCTGCTACATGTTGCCCAAGGGGTATGGGGCTTGAAGCGGTACTGGGGCGCTGCTGCTTGTTGCCCAGAGGTTGCCGTCTCTCCTCCTTCCCACAATAGAAGGGTGTGATTCTCCACGCTTCCACGCCTCCACGCTTTGCACGTTGAGCTAGGGCCGCAGGTTGTCTTTTGTGCAGAGCGATGGGGTCAACAGATCAACGTGCATGTTCTCTGGATGAAAAATTGAAAAGACTTCATTTCAATCCGTGATGGTAGGTTGGGGAAACTGCATCACAGGGGGGTGTCTCATCCCCTGCGGTGCCGCGGTGCACCTACAGCGCGTAGGAAGTACTATTTAGGGGCTGTTTGGCTTAGGCGTAGGCTGCTTCGGCTTTAGGCTTAGGGGCTGTCTGGCTCAGGCCTTAGGCGAGGTGCTGTTTGGCCTTGGCCTTCGGCTTGGGAGCTGTTTGGCTTGGGGGGCAGCTGGCTGCAGTCGTGAGCAGTAGGACAGGCATTTCGCTCTCACCTCAGTCACCTCAGTCTCATAAAACTGCACCCCTTCCCCCTGCACTCACTTGTAACACTTGGTGATGCGGAGCCCCATGGGCCCTGTGTTAGATTTCTCACATTGGTGGTGGTGAGCACTGCGCTTGCCCTGACGGATGACCTCGAAGAACAAGCAGGTCGTCACAAAGACATGGCACTGGATTTCGGTTGTATTCCACAGTGACCAACCAATTTTTCTGGGACCCCCAAGCGTCTGCCCTGCCTGGGCTTCATGGCCATGCCGTCGTGGCGCGTGCGTCAGCCTTTGGTCCTGGGTGCACGCAGACGCTCACTTACGGCACAGTGAAAGGCAGAGCATCTGGGAAGCGCCCGCTCATGAGCTGCTGCACCCGGGGGCTGTGCCATGCTGTCGCCTGCAGGACCGCACAGCTTCTCTGGAACTGGCGGCCAAGCGGATAGTCTGGGGCTCCTTTCTGAACACGGGGCAGACGTGCGTGCGCCCGGATTACGTGCTGGTGCACAAGGACATCGCAGACCGGTTTGTGGAGGCCGTCAAGCGGCGGATCGACGAATTCTACGGAACGGACCCGATGAAGACGGACTGGTTTGGAAGGTCCGTGTCCCTTCACGAACCGTCGAGGGGCATGTGTAAAAAGCTGAGAATTCTCGCTTGGACAGCATGTCAGAAATGGTGGTCAGCAGCACCGGGGTGGTGGTAACGCCCAGCAGCACCGGGGTGGTGGTAACGCCCAGCAGCACCGGGGTGGGGGTACCGTGGGACAAGACCACAGGATGGCAAAGGCTGCAACACAGTGACGAAACAACCTGATCGTTCTCTCTGCTTTCGGAGTTTTTCGTGTTTTGTTCAAAAGTGATACCGCCTGATGTAGCAGAGGAGCTCAGAGTCATTTAGTCAGTGGGGTATGCGCCATTAACCGCTCGTCAGCAGGTTTGACGCCCTGGGAGAACGCCTCCGCAAGCGCCGCAGGGCAGGGGCAGGACATGTCCATTTGGTTGTTGAAATTGCAAAGCGTGTTGTGACCCTGACCACATAGTTGCCCTGGTTCTGGCCGTGGCTCTCAGCCCATTTGGCCCATGGTTGCGCCAGATGGGTGCTTGGGGGACGGCGCGTGTGGGGACCCTCCTTCCCGAGCCCCCATATGGCCAAGTCGGCCGAAAATCACTCAAAGCTAGGTCTCTGCATTTATCGCTGCGGATTGTTACAACATCCAAAAAAATTGGATCTTCAAAATGTCGCCTTTGCAGCTCAAGGATCTTCCAGGGGGAGGACACAGGCCTAAACAGCTTTCCACCCCTGGGGCCCACAAGACGGATTTTTTTTGCCTGCATTCGACGGACGATGCCAACAAATGGCATGAACGACGGCATGCCTTGGACTTCCAGAGTGCAGGGCATCGGAGATGGTTCCAAACGCAGATGAAACAAGTCCAAGAATATGGTGACCATCTGGAATCGGAAGAAAGGCTCCTTGGCGCCTGCTACTCGTTGGAACCTCCTCGGTCGTGTGTCACCCTGAAATGAAAATTGCGGACGGGAGGGCATGATCTTTGGGTTATCGTTTCATCGTCAACCACCGTCATTCAACTGCCCTGGCCTGACCGTCACCACTGAATTGCCATCCCGGCAAGTCTTTACCGGGCAGTGATCATGTCGTTGCTCAGTTCATGTGGAGGTGCGACACCAATCATTCGAGAGCCCCGTACCTGCTTTTGAAACATACAGGACGTAGCTGGTGAAAACACTGCATCCGTGATTTGGAAGCACTGCTCGACAGTTTTAGACACCGCATTGAATTCTAAACGCGCATTTGGGTCTTGCGTTATGGCCCCCGACGTGACCTCAGGGGCGTGGGGCAGTGATTTGTGCGCGTTGGCTCTAGAGTGTTTAGGAGGGAAAGTATGGAAAATGTCAGGACAACAGCAAAAAATCTGGGAAAACTAGGAAAAAGGTGGGCAAGCACTGGAAAAGGAGGGAAAAGGTGGGAAAACACCTGCTACTGCTATCCCATGTTTCCCCAACTTTTCCTGTGTTCTCCCAACGTTTCCCGCGGTCTCACACGTGTTCCCAATTTTTGCCATGTTTTCCCACCTTTTCCCACTTTTCCCACTGCTTTCCGTCTTCTTCCCATGTTCCACAATTTTTGCCATGTGTAATGTGGCTGCTTAGTCAGGAACGGGGCATTCGAGATATGATGACATTGAACTGTTATATGGGCATGTGTGCGTATGCACAGAAAGATGCACGCAAACAGGCCGGCCGGCCGGCTGGCAGGCAGGCAGAAAGACGGACATATTTGAATTAGTTTTGACTTGTTTTCGCAACCACCTGCAGTCCAGAGTGGCGAAGGGACATGTCATGCACCCTATATCCACCGCTGCTTGACCGCGGCATTTGCTGAACGTTTTCTTGCGCTAGCATCGAGTGCGCTGTGTCATTGCCCTAGGATGGCTACATCGTGGGGCTGGAAGCGGATCTGGGGCTTCATCAAACAAGAGCAATCACACGTTGTGCATGGCGGTGTTGTCGATGAGGATACGAAGTTCGTTGCACCCACCCTCTTCTACTACGACAGTGTCGACACATACGCTGCCTCATCATTGGCGAAGGAAGAAATGTTTGGGCCGCTGCTGTCTATCATCAAGTATCCTGAGCCCCTGAACCCCTGACGTTTGGAAGAATGCCTTTTCGGCAACGCTGTCACTGAGGCCCACTGCCAACACATATCCGATCACCCTTTGGCAGACAGTTGGAAGGCAGGGCCCGAATTTGGGGAAGACAGGCAGGCCCCGTTCTGACATTTGTGGCTGTTCAGGGCCCTCGCCACGTGCGCACTGACCTTCTAAGTGCAGCCTCGGCACCTCGGGGAACTGCAGCTGTCAATGCACCCATCACCCTCTCCCACCGCCACCGATGCAAAAAAAAAAACCCACCTCCACCGGATTGCTTCTCCTGGGAACCACCTCAGGGGGGCACCAAAGGGACAGATCCATGGGGTGGATGGGCTTGATGGGGGTTTTGGCATGACGCCATGGTGTGATGATCTCGTCTGCAGCTGGCGGCGCCTACTGGCCGATCGCCATTCGCTGCCCTTCCCTTGGACCCTTTCCCTCCATAGGCGGTGGTGCCCATCGGCTTCTCACCGCCCTTTGACCTTCCTCTTCCTCCCTGCCCTAAACTTCCCTCTCCCCTTCCCTTTCCCTTCCCTTGGCCTTTCCCTCCGTGGCTTGATGGGGGGGGGGGGCAGACACTGCAAACAAGAACAACGAGGCAAGCTTGTGTGCTTGAAGATGCGAGCGGGCATACACCGCCAGCAGGACCCTCCAATGTGTGCCTGGTCAGCACAGGAACAGACTGCGCCTCAATGGGTGACGAGCAGTGGGAACACTGCAGCCAAGCATCCCCCGTCTACAGCCTGGAGGCATTCATCCACAAACCGCAACCAAATGCCTGGAACCGGAAGTAGTTACCAACTGGCAAACCTTCATCCCCCCCCCCCTCTTGACCTGTGCAAAGATTTTGAAGATCGCATCAACGGTGCACGGCTGGAGTGGGAACCAACCTGTGCGACCTCCGCCCATTGATTTCACGCACATACCTCAAGCTGTGGTGGACAGACGACTGACGATCTGCGTATGGAAATTGCCCGGCGCAAGGGCTTCAGTTTTCTTGGTAGTGACTGCCAACCGCCTGTGCCTACACCCTCCAACGCCTTCAGGTCGACCGGTCGTGGGTGGGCGTAGTGGGGGGGGGGGTTGGCTCCGAGTCGTGGTCCTGGTGTCGGCGATCACAGGTTTGTTTCTGCTGGGGCTCGTCTGTGGCCCCTGGTGGGGTGGTGGCAAAGACACTAACATCCCCCCCCACTGTGGACAGACCCACAGCCAGCTATTTGCCTGGTGGTCTTATCATTGAGGGCAGAAACCCATTTAACAGTACTACATCCATCATCCTCTTTCCCCTCTCTTGGCACACCCCCTGATTGGCCTCCCAAAGAAGGCGTCTCTCGTTAGTACGAGTTCAACCATCCTATTGCTTTCCACCCCGTAGCACAGCATATGTTGCAGTCACGAGCAGCAATCATTTGTCGGCCGGGGTCTCTATTGCGGCGCAGCGGTGGTTTTGCTTTCCTGCGTGAAGGCAATCATGTCAGGAACTCCACTGCAGTGCAAGAAAGGCCTCGATGTGTCACTGGGGGTGCAAAACTGTGGCCTCTGTCCCTCTTATGCGGTTCAGGTATCACAGCCTGAGCAATGTTCTGGATTACATCAATGACCAGGAGAAGCCCTTGTCTCTCTACTTCTACGGAGGAGATACGGAGGTCAGACAGCGAGTTCTGACCGAGACGTCCAGTGGTGTGAGGAGGATGCATGCGATTTGCGTTGGATGACGCGTGCGCATTTGTTTGGTCGGTGGCAGTACTCTTGCCAGGCCTCGCAGCTCCTCTGGTCAGAGCGTTGGCTCCAATGTCAAGCCTAGGAAGTATCCGGTTTTCCGGATACCTCCGGATACCTCCATTTTCCCCATTTTTCCATCCGGATACTTGGATACTCGGTTTTTTATTCACGGCCCTGTGGGGAAGCAGGTTGCCTTTAGGAAAAATGGGAAAAATGGGACCTGCCCGTGTCCCATTTTTCACCCATTTGCCCCCCATTTCTACACCATTTTCCTCCATTTTTCTTTCTTGTTGGAACATTTGCATACATTTTCCATGATGTATTTGTAACAACTTCCCATTTCCCCCCATTTTTCTCCATTTCCCCCCATTTCCCCCCATTTCCCCCCGTTTCCCCCCATTTTCCCCTATGTTTCCTCATTTCCCCTCATTTTCCCCATTTTCCCCATTTTTTCAGTGGCCTGCTGGATACTGGGATACTCCGGATATGGATACTTCCTAGGCCTGCAATGTTGTCAGTTTGGCGCTCCCTGTTGCCACTCTTCCTTTTTCCCGGGTGACCTGGATTTTTGGTGCGGGTTCTCTGTTTTGGTGCTGCGCGTCAGTACAGCACACGGAATGGCAGTCGCAATCTTTCGGGCTTGACTGTCGCCTGCAAATGTCAATCAAGACCATGCCATTGCTGAGCTGGCAAGCAGTTGTGCCGCACGTGCCTGTGCACTGCCTCCTCCGGTCCAACTGAAGGCCCTTGCCATATCCTCCATCGCCGCCCAAGGAGGGGCTCAGGCTGCTCCTGCCCCTGCCCCAGGCCCTACCACGGTCGTGATTGCGTTAGCCGTGTGCCTGCCATGCCCACCCTGTTGTGCGGATGTTGGGGCTAGGTACCGTTTGCGGCGCTGCCACACCCCATCGCTGGCCACTGTGGTTGAAAAATGGGCACCAAACAAGTACAGGCGCTGCAACTGATCCGTGCACCATCCTCTGCCGATGGCGCGGGCGCCGGATGCCTACCACACCATGTGTGAGCTGTGGCTCATGTATCAGTGATGCCAGTAATGGGCCAAGGCAGAGCTTTCCGAACCTCACCCAGTTTCGTCCCCCCCCAGCCCCCTCCAAGTGCGGCGGCGCTGGCTGGTGATCGCATTTTCGGTTGCTATTTTTGTTTTGCATCTATTTCTCTTTTTTTTGTCTTCACGTTTTTTGATTTTCCAATTTGATGACATCCACCCTCCTTATGCTGGTGGATGTGCGACAGCATTTTTGGTTATGAAAGAGGACTCTGTTGTGATGTTTCAACGAGGTCCCAAGAAGGATCTTGAAGCCACAGGGCTCACCTTCGACAACCCCCGGAGACCCTTGGACAGGGGTTGGGTGATCATTTGGTAACAATTCGAGTACATCTGAACCCGTGAGGAGCCATGTAGCACCAATCAGGCCCTCCTGGTGGTGCTTATTGCCCCCCCCCAAACGCGTGCATGAGCGCTTCAGCCTCAACATCACTCGTCTCTCTTCAAGGTGCCTTGCCGAAGGCAATAGAATTTTGAGTCAGGGTAGTCCACGGCAATCTGGTTTCAGCCAAGCCTATTCCCCGACCCCCCACCCCCTGCTCGCCCCAACATAGTGTGTCGCTTTGGAGACTCCAACACAGCAGAGGCTATGTTGCCACTCCAACCTCAGATGCCTGTTTGCTATCTCACAGGATCTGTCTGTGTTAACGATAATGTCGTGCAGATTGTCAACCACGAGCTGCCGTTTGGGGGAGTGGGGCATTCCGGAATGGGCTCATATCACGGCAGGTGTCTGGGCTTGCACCATCTTTGCCCCTGTTGTATCCCTCATCCTGCGATTTTTCGGCAGCAGAACGGCGTCTGATGACACAGTGTCCTGGAGTGACGACCTCCAGCCGCCTGAGTGTGACCATATTGCGGTGCAATTTGGCGAGTAGTGCATTCAGGGTTAGACATGATCTCTTCCTCAGCTTAGTGAATCCAATGTGTAACCCAAAATCCGAAGTTTTAATCCTCTATGTACGTGTATTGTTGCAACCAGAGGTTGTGTACTGTGCTACTGCCGACTGAAGACACACATGAAGCACACATTGTCGAAAGCACACACGTGCGCTCCTCCGCCTTTCTGCAGACATCCATGCGTGTTTGATATTTTGTATATCCCATGTGCTCCGAACTCTCCAAAGAGTGTATCCCATGAGTATCCCAAAAAGGAAAAAGTGTGTATCTCGTCAACCCAGGAGCCGCAAGTCTCCGTCAGAGACATGTTCAAAACACCCGAAGCCCCTTACAAATCAAATGTTCGATTTTTTTCCTGGTGACTGGGAGCAGCACCAGGAGGCTCGGCGGTTTGTACATGTGCTTTTGCAGACTTTTCTTGTGCGCACAAAATGCAGTCGAAATCACATTGCCACCGATGTTGTTAGATCAACCCGGCCGTGAGAAAGCACCCAGGGCATTTTTGGGTGATATTGGTTCGGGTATGCCACTGTTGTTGGTTTTTTTTTGGGGGGGGGTTGTCTGATCAGCACCTTCAAAACAGCGGATTGCCAGGTTTTGGGCCTAGAACTAGCCAGTAGGCCTGCTTTTCCAAATATGGCCACGGGGGGGAACGGGGGGGGAATGGGGGGGTGGGGGATGGATGAATGGATGGATGGATGGTGTGAGTATTCATGGGGCAGCTCCCTGGAACGCAGGCGCCAAGGCTCTGATCACTCACAGTCCCTACCAGCAAGTGCTTGTTGGTGGGGTGGGGTGTGGTGCCCTCGGGTGTTGGGTGGGTTGGGACAGGGCCTCATGTAGGAGCAGGGTCTCAGGTCAGGGCATGCTTACCTGCCCGACCACAAGGCTGAACAACCTGACTGTCGGCAGGTCAGGGCATGCTTACCTGCCCAACCACAAGCACGCACACACACAGAGGATGATGGTGTCCCCCAGTCATCAGCGCACCGGTGAGGTCTGGCAGCTGTCCATAGTCCGCTCGGCTTTGGGACCTGACAGTCAGGTTGTTCTGCCTTGTGGTCGGGCAGGTAAGCATGCCCTGACCTGCTGACAGTCAGGTTGTTCAGCCTTGTGGTTGGGCAGGTAAGCATGCCCTGACCTGCCAACAGTCAGGTTGTTCCGCCTTGTGGTTGGGCAGGTAAGCATGCCCTGACCTGCTGACAGTCAGGTTGTTCAGCCTTGTGGTCGGGCAGGTAAGCATGCCCTGACCTGCCGACAGTTAGGTTGTTCAGCCTTGTGGTTGGGCAGGTAAGCATGCCCTGACCTGCTGACAGTCAGGTTGTTCAGCCTTGTGGTTGGGCAGGTAAGCATGCCCTAACCTGCTGACAGTCAGGTTGTTCCGCCTTGTGGTCGGGCAGGTAAGCATGCCCTGACCTGCTGACAGTCAGGTTGTTCAGCCTTGTGGTCGGGCAGGTAAGCATGCCCTGACCTGCCGACAGTTAGGTTGTTCAGCCTTGTGGTTGGGAAGGTAAGCATGCCCTGACTGTCAGCCACCAAGAACGTGGACCACCTGTGCCGGATACCGTTGGGTCCTGCTCTCTGGCGGCCTAGCATGATGCGTCCTGCGGCCTCACCCACCAGAGGGCAATAGTGCTGGGTTGCCATCCGTGGAGTGGCCGTTCTGGTCATATCCGCACAGGCTCCTGTGGCATGGGGGGGGGGGTTATGGGCATGGGGGAGGGAGAGGGGGCCCTTATTGGGCCTGGTGCCCCAGGCCCAGGAGAGACTTCGGAGTCTAAAGCTGAGCCCACTCATGAGATGTGGGACAGGGCGTGGCAGCCTCCAAGTCACAGGGATACGCTACCAGGCAGCCCCACGTGCACGGTGCCAGGGCAGTGCACGGCATGATTTGGGGGTGGGCGCTCCTTGACTACCAGGTGGCAGGCATAATTCTGAAGGCTGGCCCCCACACTCCCACGGCCTGGCTGCACCTCGGGCAGTTGGAGGAGCCGCAGGGCGCACAGAGTGCTTCCTTGCCTTGGGGACCACCCAGGGATGGATCACAGGTTGCAGCGCGTCAGCCCCTTTAGTTCCGTGGGCCTTGAGGGCACACGACCGGACTGGCCCCTTCTGGGGTGGACGGGGGGCTGCTTGCTGAGTGCTCCACGCCACTGAGGGGCACGTGCTCGCACTCCACTGTGAGCACTGTTCAGGGTGTGGGCCACAAGGAGGTCAGTGCACGGGAGCTCGGAAGCCTCAGGGCGCCATGCCACTGTGCGGCTCTGGAGGGTGCTGCCCGGCACAGGGCACCACTCACAAGTCTTGTACCCCCATGCCCGCCACAGGGCACCACTCACAAGTCTTGTAACCCCCATGCCCGGCACAGGGCACCACTCACAAGTCTTGTACCCCCATGCCCGGCACAGGGCACCACTCACAAGTCTTGTACCCCCATGCCCGGCACAGGGCACCACTCACAAGTCTTGTACCCCCATGCTTACTCTCTAGGGTGCTGAGCCACAAGGAGGTCAGTGTACAGGAGCTCAGTAGCTTTGGGAAGACAGGCCCTGTGTGGCTCTGGAGTGTTGCACCTGACATAGGGCACCGCCCATAAGCCTCAGTACCTCCTTGTTTCTGCCTGGCTACTCACCTCAGTAGCCTTGGGAAACCAGGCCACTTGGCGTCCTTGGAGGCTTCCGCCCAGCTCAGGATACCAGCCCAGAGATTTTAAGGGCAGGGAGAAACACCTGGGTTGGCCACCAGTGCCCTCATCTGTTGGCCCACGTGCAAAGTTCCTGCTGAGCTGCAAATTGGGAAGTAGCCGGCGCAGGTTGGGTACAGCCAGTCGGGGGGCCTCCATTATCACCCCCCTGTGTCTTTGTGGGGCAATGGCGTGCGGTCTGCCGCCTGTGGTTTTCCTACCTCCCAAATGGGATGCCCGCCCACAACAAGCACCCTTGCTTTGTGGTTGGGTTAAACTGGGGCCGGCTCAGCTCAGGAGGGGGGGGGGGGGCTCTGAAAAAATGACCCCCCATCCCTTTTGACCTGGAAAGATGAATTCTTTTATTAGAATTTTTCGATTTTGAGCCAAAAAACCTTTTGCACCCCCACTGTGGGGTTTTTTGGCCTGGGAAGTGGGAGCTTTGAGTGCTCATGAGGGTGTTTGGTGGTTGTGCGATCATTAGAACATGCTACAGTTGGGGATAAGTGAGATTATTACACCTAGTGATACAGACAACCCATGAAGAATGGCGCTGGTCGATGCTTCATGCCACAATGAAACACTTTGATTGATTTGCTAAATTGCCCCTCACAATGGCATCAAGCAACCAAAGCCCTGCCCAACCACCAGGTAACTTCTTTTTTTTATTTTGGGATGGGCTGCACATTCAAGCTCATTTTTCAGTCACATGCTTTGTGTTGCATGGATCAGCCCATCTGCATTGCGGTTTACCACCAACTGCACTTGGTGAAGATCCTGGTTCCCTTCCGCTTTTCGAACATTGCATGCCCTCAGGTACTCCTTTGACGCTTTCAGCCACATCAAATCCGTCATGATCAAGCCCAACATCAATTTGTTGGACCCACCTGTCCGTTATCCTCCATATGGTCGCCTGAAAAGCAGATTGTTGCCTCTGGTTCAAGCGCCAACGCTTGCTGCCTGGATGGATATCCTTCCACTGAGAATTTTTCTTGTTGTTTTGCAAGCAGTTGTATTGTTTTTTGCAAACGCTTTGGAAATGTTGCAACATGGTCCCCTGGCTTGTCTCAATGTGCCTTCATGAACGTCGGGTCTTTTGGGGTGACTTGCAGAATCGAACTCCCGCCTGCCGGGCACAGCTGTCAATATGTGCCACGAAAACATTTATGCAGCTTGCAGCATGTCTGACCCTGAACAAAAGAGACCGGCGTATTCATATCCCAAATAGAAGGAAACCACCTTGAAGAGAGGTTGTTAGATCAAGCGCAGGCGCGGGCGTTGTAACCCCCCCCCCCTTTTTTGGGGTCGTTCGCGTAGCATACCCCAAGGTACGGTTTCTGACATCTAACCCCTCGTAAAATCATCATTTTAGGACCAAAAATGATCCCCCAATGATTTTTATGGATTTTGACCCCCGTCCCCCCCTCGTACCTGGGTACCCCTTTTTGGGGGGGGGTCAAAAATGTCCAAAAAATGACCCCCCCCCCTTTTGTATCCGAAATCATGAATCTTTTGGTTCTTTTTTTCGATTTTGAGCCGAAAAAGTGTTTACGGGTCCCAACTCCATGGGGTTTGTATGGCGCGGAGTGGGACAAGCACTGATGCAGTTTATGCACTTTTCAGCCATTTTTGCTATGTCGGCATTTTTGGCGACCTTGGTGACCCCGTGGTACCCACTCTGAGGGGTGCAAGCAGGGATGTTTGTGACAGTATATGCCTACTAGGATACGAAAGGACGTTTTTTGCAGTCTCTAGCTTTGCCAAGGGCCGGTCACAACCCGTGCCAAAGACGCAAAATGACTGTTCCCACGTATAATGGCTTACATGAGTGATTGGGCCGGTACACAACCTGCTCATGCAGTTTTTCACCTTGGACAGCTCAAAAATCGAAGTTTCCCTTTTTTTTGTTTTTTTTTGATATGGTCACCACACAAAATGACGATCCAAGCTATGTAAAACATGGTTTAGGCCTTATTTGTGTGTTTTTCATCCTATTTGGGCAATGGGTGCGGCGGAAGGGGGGGGGTCCTCCCAAGGGATTGGTACACAACCTGCTTGTGCAGTTTTTCACCCTCTCCAGCTCAAAAAAATGGAAGTTTCTGATACGTTTTTTTATATTGTGACCACAGAAAATGACCATGCAACCTATGTAAAGCATGTTTTAGCCCGTATTTATGTAGTTTTAACCCTATTTTGGGTGTGTGTTGCTCGGGCTACATTCTCTGCGAGGTGGCCTTTGCGAAGGCAATAGAATTTCCGAAACGGATTTTTTTGACATTGTGACCATTCACAATGATCAAATGTCTTATGTAAAGCATGTTTCACACCCTCTGTATCTGTTTTTCACCCTATTGGGGTGTTTGGACGGGGGTGGGGCCTTTTGAATGACTTTGTGACGAACTGATTGATTAAATAACTGTGCTCCCTCCCTCTTCGAGGTGCCTTGCCAATAGGCAATAGAATTTACTGTGTATCAATGAGTGTGTACACGAGACCAATAGGTCGCACGGCAGCTTTGCTTTATATTGCAGGTGTTCATTGTTGGCATTGCGCAGCAAGACATCAGCGGTTTGTTTGTCAATTGGGTGAATCCTGTGCCCCCTTATCGTCCTCTTTTTTCAGCCTCCAACCGCCGGGCTGTCTCTTGTTTCCTGATTTTGGGGCATGGCTTCCGTGGCCAGGCAAAGCAGTCATGCACACCATTGAGTCCCGTTTGTTGATGATAGTGTTCTGGTGGGTAGAGAAGTAATGGCTTGGTTGCAGCTGTTTTGGACTTGCTGTGACCGTCTCGTGTGCAGGCACGGCACTATGACTGAAGAATTGAATGTGTTGTGTGTGTGTTTCCTGCACACCATCCATTGGTGTACTCAAATATCAGATTGCAATTGCCTGATAGTGCAGTAAGCCACAAGGAATGATGTACCTGCTATTATCTGGCAGGCACGAGGGTAGCCAGGCCATATGCATGGGGTGGTGTTCTCGTTCAGTGTGTGTTGGCTTCCTCCTTGACGTTGCTTTTTTTGGGGGGGGGGTTCCTGAGGTCTCACGTGTGGCTCTGCTATCAAGAAAGGAGCCCGTGTGAGTTGACGCGGATTTTCTAGCACATTGTTAGTATGTACATTACACCCTGAAGAAGAAATAAGCAGGTGAAAAGTATTTGACAACGTGAAAAGTATTTGACAACGTTTTTGGCGCTCTGATCACATGCTATTTACCTCATTGCAATGGGATTCTCATGTGCTTTTCTTGTGCGGTTTCGTGTGACAATACTGGTGGGTGTATGTGTTGGCCGTCCCCACATGCCTCAACATTTTGTCCAAAAACTAGTTCTGCGGTCCGTCCCCATAGCCGCCCCCATAGCCGTCCTCATAGCCGTAGCCATAGCCGTCCGCATAACCGTCCACATAGCCATCCCCATAGCCGTCCCCATAGCCGTCCCCATAGCTGTCCCCATAGCCGCCCCCAAAGCCGTCCTCATAGCCGTAGCCATAGCCGTCCGCATAACTGTCCACATAGCCGTTCCCATAGTTGTGCCCATAGCCGTCCCCATAGCTGTCCCCATAGCCGTAGCCATAGCCGTCCCCATAGCCGTCCCCATAGCCATCCCCATAGCCGTCCCCATAACCGTCCCCAAAGCCGTCCCCGAAGCAATCCCCATAGCCATCCCCATAGCCGTCCCCAAAGCCGTCCCCGAAACCGTCCCCATAGCCGTCCCCAAAGCCGTCCCAAAAGGCGTCCTCATAGCGGTCCCCATAGCTGTCCCCATCGCTGTCCCCATAGCCGTCCCCAAAGCTGTCCCCATAGCCGCCCCCATAGGCGTGGTTGTGGAGCTCGCATTGGCCACTTTTTGCAATTGTTTCATGCTCACCATTTAAAGGCTTGAGCTCACCATTTAAAGGCTTGGGCTCACCATTTAAAGGCCTCGGCGCACCATTTACACGCTTGGGTTCACCATTTAAAGGCCTGGGCAACATTTAAAGGCTTGGGCTCACTATTTCAAGGCTCGGGCTCACCATTTCAAGGCTTGGGCTCACCATTTAAAGGCTTGGACTCACTATTCAAAGGCTTGGGCTCACCATTTCAAGGCTTGGGCTCACTATTTAAAGGCTTGGGCACACCATTTAAAGGCTTGGGCTCACCATTTAAAGGCTTGGGCTCACCATTTAAAGGCTTGGGCTCACCATTTGAAAACCTAGGCTCACTATGTAAAGGCTTGGGCTCACCATTTAAAGGCTTGGTCTCACCATTTCAAGGCTTGGGCTCACGATTTAAAGGTTTGGGCTCACCATTTGAAAATTTGGGCTCACCATTTAAAGGCTTGGGCTCACCATTTAAAGGCTTGGGAACAGTATTTAAAGTCTTGGGCTCACCATTCAAAGGCTTGGGCTCACCATTTCAAGGCTTGGGCTCACCATTTAAAGGCTTGGGCTCACTATTCAAAGGCTTGGGCTCACCATTTCAAGGCTTGGGCTCACTATTTAAAGGCTTGGGCACACCATTTAAAGGCTTGGGCTCACCATTTAAAGGCTTGGGCTCACCATTTAAAGGCTTGGGCTCACCATTTGAAAACCTAGGCTCACTATGTAAAGGCTTGGGCTCACCATTTAAAGGCTTGGGCTCACCATTTCAAGGCTTGGGCTCACGATTTAAAGGTTTGGGCTCACCATTTGAAAATTTGGGCTCACCATTTAAAGGCTTGGGCTCACCATTTAAAGGCTTGGGAACAGTATTTAAAGTCTTGGGCTCACCATTCAAAGGCTTGGGCTCACCATTTAAAGATTTGGGCTCACCATTTCAACGCTTGGGCTCACCATTTCAAGGCTCGGGCTCACCATTTCAAGGCTTGGGCTCACTGTTTAAAGGTTTGGGCTCACCATTCAAAGGCTTGCGCTCACCATTTCAAGGCTTGGCTCACCATTTAAAGGCTTGGGCTCACTATGTAAAGGCTTGGGCTCACCATTTCAAGGCTTGGGCTCACCATTCAAAGGCTTGGGCTCAGTATTTGAAGGCTTGGTCTCACCATTTAAAGGCTTGGGCTCACCATTTAAAGGCTTGGGCTCACTATTTAAAGACTTGGGCTCACCATTTGAAAATTTGGGCTCACCATTTAAAGGCTTGGGCTCACCATTTCAAGGCTTGGGCTCACCATTTCAAGGCTTGGGCTTACCATTTAAAGGTCCGGGCTTGGTGCACATCTCACTTTTGCATTCGGGTAGATTTGTAGACCTCGGAGATGGCAACATTTTGTGCACGAAGAGACTACTGTAAAGCTTCGGTCGATGAAGGAAACAGAAGCTGGCACTTGCTTTTTTCGTGCCAATTGAATGAGGCAAGGTTCTTAGTCGGTGGTTAGTATCTGCATGAGTGGACCTCGGTAGACCAGACTACTAGCACACTTTGCAAGCATTATTATGCAGCCACTGTTTTCCAACTCGTGAAAGGTTCCCAACTACTGGCCCTGATGGCGGTTGGTGGCTCTAGGTGCAGCTTGCTTGGTTACAATTGTGGCTCTGAATTGGTACAACATGTAGGTAGAGTTCAATGTTAGCGGCTCAGCTTTTCATCATATTTCGCAAAGGCACTAGAACACACTTTATTCAACATCTTTTGCCTTTGCTACACACACCTTTGCTTAGGTTTCCCATGCTTGGCCCTGAAATATTCATTCTATACATGGCTGAAAAGCTTCTGCACCAGCCCCCACATTGCAGGGCTTTGTGTCTCTTAGCATACATGCTTTGCTTTGCCTCGCGTGAATACTTGGTGTGCACAACGCGCAGTCTTTAAGCTTCTTTTCTGCCTGCTGCCTGCAGAACCTTCACGCCACTGCCTTGTCCCCCTAGGGGTGAAACCGTTGGATTGAAAATTCAGCATGGGCACAATTTTACATGTGCTTTTTGGACTACCCTTTCAACCGCCTAGCACCACCCCATCGCCACTAGCCACTTTACTAGCACACTGTTACATCGCCTTTCCGGATGTTTACAATCCACACACACCACAGGCCTCACTCACGCACTTGGATACACACACACTCACTCACTCACTCACTCACGTCAGCATTGGCACATACCAAAACACACCATGGCTTCCAGTTCGAATTCTTCAAGAGTCAACCTTCCCGAACCATAACCGTCTTAATCACACCAATCTTAAATTACGTGCAGAATCTGAAATTTTGTCATGTCTGTGGTTTTGTTTGGTCGGGGGGTCTGGGCCATATACCCACTTTGGTTCCTTGGTTTTTTTTTAAAGTTTTGTCATACTCATTTATTTCATTGGTTAAGGACCTACACGGTGTTCATTGAGCAAAGCTGTGTAGGCTCGAGCCTTTGCCCCTCCCTTTGCTGAAAAAATCACAGGGGCCCACGGCACCAATGAGATGACCACTTATCAAAGGTCAGGATTTTCTACAATGGTGATTCACAAAAAGAACATATATATATATATATATATATATTGTTTAGATGCGCAATTTTTTTTAGATGCGCTAAAAAATAATAGAACCGCTAAAAAAGAATACAAAACATCTAAAATATAATACAAAACATCTAACAAAAATGTCGAAAATGACTAAAATTTTAGATGGCCCCCTCAAAAATAATCCGCTGCAAATCTGAAAAAAAAATAAAACAACGTTTCAGGAACAGACTTCGAGATCTAAAAACTAAATACAACTTGTAAAAAAAATAACCCGCGTCCCGCGTCCATGCCCTGCCCCTACATGCAACATGCAATAGAAACCACTGATTCACACTGATCCTGGCATCTGTGGACAACATGACGCCCAGCATGACACTACTGCCAACAAGGTGGCTTGATGCAAGATGCACTTTCCGAACGTGCTGTTGCAGCACACTTTACATTACATGAGGATGATGGATAATGCAACCGACTTGATGAAGCAAAAACCCGCCACTGTGCAATTGATGCACAAGACGCCTTCGTTGTGGACAAAGGGTTGGAGTGCCATAGATTTTTGGACATGACCCAAACAAATACAAAACCACCATCCCTTTCTGTGTGCACCCTGATCGGTCTTTGTTGACCCACCATTTGAAAACATTTGGAAAGAGCAACACTTGAGCATGAAATTATGGGCAAAATTGTGCAACCACTGAGTACTGCTTGAAAACCACCTCTCAAAGGCGAAACCATTGGTCTTTGTGCACCGAATAATGCCTCTGAACAAAGTTTGAGCAAAGAATCTGGAACTTGGGACTAACTGGGCGGGCTGCGAAAGCCGCAGAAAATGAGCATTTGATGCACGAACTGATGTGCTGGGCTGCAGGTTCTAAAGAGTTGATCACTCGGGCTGCCAGACACTGCAACACAGGCTAGCCTTGCTGCGCTAGCAGTGCTCCACTCAGCAATGAGTGTGGGCAAAGCGTGGAGCCGCGTGACCACCAGCGTTTGGTCGCCGTGTGGCAACCCGGGAGTGGAATTGCGGTACACAATGTGCAATGTGAGGTGTTCTACTTGTTTGTTTGTTTGTTTGTTTTACAACCCCATATTGGTCAGTATTGTTGTTGCGTTGCAAGTCGGTGGCACGTTGTAATGCAGAGTAAATTAGCAGAAAAAGCTTGGCTGGATCACTCTACATCTGGGTATTCTGCTTAGCAGCTGAGCATAGGGACATTTTTGGGTCAGTAGCTTCGTGGTCGCACTCCGGATTCAAATGGGCCTTTGATGCACTATCCGAACTTGGAATGCTATGAAAAGCAGTTAGAAACACATCTGTAATAGAATGGGAACTGGATTTTTTTATGTCTGCCACTTGATGGTGCACTCAGACCCTCCACTGCCAGCACCTTACCCCAATGCAAATAACCCTTGAAATTGTATGCTCTAGCCAACGTAGCTAAATACCCCCCTTCACAAAATTCAGGCATTATGTATGATCCGTTCAAATGACCTCTCTACATAAGCCCCCCAGCGAAGGAAGACCCATCTTCTCTGGGCGAATGAAACTGGATTGGGAGTCCCTAACCCCAGCTCCGCTTGGAGGGTAGATGGATTGGACACAATGCTCAATGTGGGTGGCGTCGGCCCGCGCCAGGGGCCCCTTGTCGGCGGGCTGACAAGTGCATTTAACATGTCTGCGCAACAATCGACATTTGTATAGCGCCTCGTCTTGCTAATCTGGCGCTCCACAGGGGGGGAGGGGTTGGTGTCAAACCTCACAGGTCAGCGCCCCCCATGGGTGGGTAGCAATCAACCCAGAAAAAGAGTGGATGTGGTGGGAATGCGCAAAAAGGTAGAAATGGGTGAAACAGGGTGTAAATCCAAGCTGGGGGCGGCGGTCAAAATCTAACTTGCTTCTGGTCGTGGGTATAAAACCACCCCAAATGGTGGCATAAACCACCCTGGGGTGGTTTTATCACCCCGAAGGGGGTGGTTTTATCCCCCATAAAAGTGGGCATGAACCCAACCAGGGTGGTTTTGTCCCCCAATCAGGGGTGGTTTTATGCCCAGGACCAAACTTGCTTCATCACCCGTGCCGTCACGGGGTCCCCCCACACACCGCGTTCCTCCGCAGGTGCCCAGGGAATCGCCCATAACACTTTTTTTGCCACTTCTAAAATTTGCGGCATTCGCGCTAAAAAAAAAAAATACTCCGTGCAGAAAACAAATGTCTCAGTTTTTTTTTTAGTGCAGAATATTTTTTTAGCTCAGAATTTTTTTTTGTGCGGATTATTTTTTTTTAGCTAAAACAAAATACAACCTCTAAAAAGAAAAAATCCGCATCTTAAAAAAAATACAGGACCATTCACAAGGGGCGCCTGCAAGGCGCCCAACCGCTCCCAAACAACACAAAGCCCTCCCCAGTGGCAGCCCGCAGTGGCTGCACCCTGGTGCCATGTTTCTCTCTTCGGGTGTAGCCCCTTCACCAGCCCGCCAGGCTTTGGCCACAACCACTGCTGCTTCCCACGACGCCGTGTCACACCACCCCCCTCCTCAAAAAGCCCCCCCGCCCCCCCCCACACACATCGCAAACACCACGTGCAGCACAGTTTAGCTCAGTTGAGCACACTGGGCCCAAAGAGTATTGCCAAGGCCCACACGTCATGTGTAGAGTACCATGTATATTGTGGATGCCCGAACTGTCCTGCGGCGGTCCAGTACGGACCTTACAGTGAACATTGATTGCAAAAACAAATCAGTCAATAAGCAATCCCCAGTGCTGAAAAGGGCAGTCTGACTGGCACTTCTAAGTCTGACAATTGGGGAATTGGACACAACAAGGCAGCTCCCTCTTCAAAAGGCTGCATTCAACAGGCTATGGGTGCATATTGGCATTACGCATGCAATGCATGGCCCCTGTTGTACGGTCAGCATTCACTTGCGGGTACACCGCAGTCATTCTGTGCTCCATCAGTGTTCTCATCCTCCATCCTCAGGAACAAAAGGAGACCTTTTTGGCCGCCTAAAAACTCGTCACTGTGCAGCCACACCCCGGAACTCCTGGCCTCTGTGAGCGGCGGAATGCGGGAGTGATGACTTGCTGCAAACGAAAGGTGCAACACCCCGAGGGTCAAATTCAAGGCGGTAAAAACTACTACCACCATATGTCTTGGGGCTTTAGCGCCAGAAAGCGAGGCAACGCAGGTCAGAGGGGACAGGTTGAGACTCGTCGCATGACTTTGGCCAAAGACCGAATCATTAGTGAAACAAACTCAAAGCAAACATAAACGGAAGAGAGTAGGGGGCGAGGAATGAAGGGAGAGCAGCTGCAACGCCTGCCTCCAGAGCACAAAGATCTTGTTGGGTCTGAATCTTCAGGAATCAATGCTCAATGCCACTGGGCTGTGCCCTGCCAAATACTGGGTCTAATGAAGCACTGACTGAGTCCTGGGAGTATGCACTCGGTGCTGCCGAATACTGACTGGGTCCTGCCAAGCAATCACTATGTGGTATGGGGGTCCTGCTGAGGAGGCGCTGGGCAAGGGGGTTGGCCTGTGTGGATAGCGACACCCAACTGTGGTGTAGAACTTGTGGGGATCCGGAGGAGTGGGGGAGGGGGCTGTTGGTGGTGGAGGGGAGGAGGTCTGAGAGGGCGCCCCGGGGGGGGGGGGGGGATCGGTGGGTACCCCAATATACATACCTCAAAATTACCCCCATGATGCGCTGGTCATTTTGAACATACTCAAGTGGGCTGTTTTAAAAAAAAACCAACGCTTTCCACCCATCAGCTCAGGCTCCCAGCAGCCAAGGTCCAGCCCAAAGGTCCAGTCAGGGGTCATTTTTTTTCATGCCTTTCATCAATTTTTGAATTCTGCACAAAAATCTGAGCATTTTGAATGTATACACAGGGTAAAAAACCCTTTTACCCCCTCCGAAAGGCGACAAAACGTTCTTTGGCACCTGCGGCGCCAGCAGTTCCCCCCCCAATCGCAAATTGTAGAAAGGCAGGTAGGAGAACTGTTGCGGGTCTGGAGGGGGGGGGGTATTTGAACCGACCGCCCCCCTTGGCGCTGGATCCTACCGGGTACACACTGTGTCCTACCGAGCACTCACTGTGCCATACCCAGTACCTACTGGGGGGTTTGCATGGAAACGGGGCCGCGCCCTGCCACCAAAACATGTATGCTGTGGCATGCCATTGAGCACTCGTTAGGGGTGGGTGGCACTGAGTACCAGAAGACGGCCCACCAATCAGTCCACACCACCGGAGGGGTTGAGAATGGGCAAGTCCCTGGGGGACCAGTGAATGGAGCCCAGTTGACCTACGCCAGGTTGAACCAGTCTGAGGGGACGTTTCCGCACAGCGCGTGCACAGCGCCCAACAGTAAGGCTTTCCCGTGACCACCCTGCAAACCACTCACCGTACCCCCCCCGCCCCCCTTGTAATCCCCCCCCCCCTAATGTCATGCCGGTCCCCCCCATGGGGGGGGGGAGAGTCACCAAGTGACGGTGCCCCGTAACCCCAGTTCCAGTATAACCTAAAGAAACAGTTTCCTCGGCCTAGTGTTTCCTATGCTTTTTGGGCCAAGTGACGGTCCCCCCCATGGGGGGGGATTACAAGAGGGGGGGGGGGTATGTCCACAAGGCAAAAACAGCAGATTCAGATGGCAATCTGGCATTTTCAGTGTGAAACATAGGCCGGTTTAACTCAATATCTGAGTTTTTGGACTGAGTAGCAATCTGGGCAGTCCTGTGTACAGGGAGGGGGGGGGATTTCGTGCCAAGACAAATTCTCGGTAGCAAATTTCGCTGTGGGAAATTTTGCGGAGCCCCCTGGATTTTGGGTGGTAACCCCCGCCAGAGTCCACAATGTGTACTGCTCGTGTGCGAGAAATTCGCGAAGAACCCTGAATATCGCGTGGGAAATTTCGAGGTCAATTTGAAACGCGAAATTTCCCACATGAAATTAAAGTGCCACGAAATCCCCCCTCCGTCTGAGAACACAGCAATTACTGCGGTCACCTTGGCCAGCGGGGACAATGGGTCGAAAATGGCCTACTTTTCGCACAGCGCACGGTGCAGAACAGGAGAGAGGTCAGGGACTCAGTGCCCCCTCTCCGATCATCGGGCATCACCATGCAGCCGTTTGGGTGGAAGGAGCGGAGCGGTGGGTGAGTGGCAAGAACCAAAGGGACATTGGTCCAGGCTGGCGGTCAGGGGGGGAAAATACTGCAGATGCTGAGGCTGTGGTTAGCGAGGCATCAACTTGGGCTGCAGGCTACGATTGGCATCGGCCATCGGCGTTGAGCATGCGACACTGCTGCAGCCCACCTGGCGTGACGGCATCCAGTACACCAGGGCCCAACTCACACTCAGCCACCCATTCCACCCGTCCCACCATACAGCATACAACCCCGCTGGTGTCCTTTTGGGGGGGGGGCATTGTACATCAATAGGGGGAAACGTCAACGGCAGGCACGCCAACAGTAAGGTCCTACCAGGCTGATACAAATCGGAGTACGTCGCTCACAGCTCCATGGAAGCACGCTTTATAGCGGCGTTCTCTTCAAGAGCCTGATTTGGTAATCAAGCACTACTTCTGCCTCACCTGCTCATCATCTCCTGAATCCTATGCACCAGAAACTGAGGGCTTCCACGGCGCTACAAAAATACATGAGGTCACAAGTACACACATGCATGTCCCAGAATGGTTCCCAGCCCCCGGATTAGGGTGCAAGCTGCAAGAAACTTGTGAACTGCGGTGTACATCCTGCAGTATGGATTGTGGTCCTCCCACTTGGCTTTTCACACGGTTGGTACTCCCCGTCCCTCCTCCCCGCATGCCCTCAGGGGACTTGTGCTTTATTGGTCCATCCATGGCTTTTGATGTTGCTTTTGGAGGCAGGACCGCCAAAGGTTCTGCCCAAATTAAGCTAATCTATTTGCGCATAAGGGGCCGTGCCTTGTCGTATCAACGCGCCGCATTCCCGACGTCCCTTTGGAATAATCGGAGTGAAACATGGAACTTCACCAGCGCTTAAAGCACCAACCCAATCTGGACCTCAACTGCGGGGAAATACCTGCTGAACCGGAGAAATGAAAATGCAGGATCAGCTTGTAAAACCGCGCGACCTGAAAAATCCAGCAGCATGGAGCTTTTTTTGGAAGTGGGTGGGGGTGCGCCTTTCTTTTTTTGAGAGAGGAAATTGGCGTCTCGGCGGCCATGTATGTCAAAGAGTGGTTGTGGTTGCATGCCAGGTCCCCAGCTGCCATTGTTGTGATGCATGCTACCCAAATTCCTGTGCAGCTGAGGTTAGCGGTTGGCGTATAGAAATGGGTTGTGAAGTGAAAGGAAAGTACTACTGAACAAGTGGCACACCAGATCACAACGGGGGTTATAACGCAGTGATGTGTAGCCGCGCACGCGCGCGCACGCGTGTGTGAACAACAACAACATATTATAGAGGAAGGCCTGCATGGGTCTGTGGGTTAGCTGCCTGTGCGAGGGCGCTCTCTGTGTCGTGATCATCCCTGAAAAGGGTGAGCTGTCGGCGCCCTCCTGCAGCCGTCCCCTCGTCTGGGCCAGAGCCTCTGTGTAGGTGACGGTTATGAGCATTCTGTACCCGCACAGCCGTGCCTGTCCGCCGTGCGCCCCGCAGGGCACAAGCGCTTGCGTGGCGCTTCGATATGTGGGGGGGATATGTCGAGGGGTCTGGGGTTGGGGGTCTGGGGTCCGGTGTTTGTGTGTGTGTGTGTGTGTGTGTGTTTGTGTGTGTGTGTGTGTGTGCCAAGGAATCCATTGGAATCTGCTCCAACTGCGAGGTTCAACAATCCTAAAGTCCTACCACTGCTGCAAACCATGAGTTCGATTGTTCAGCCCTGCAGGCGGGGCTGCCCAGCGGGCACAAGACTCCATAATTACAGATGCCGCCAACGCACCACGGCTCCTGCCCTCAGAACCACCCGCACGACAGCAAGTGTGCGTGTGTGTGTGTGTGTGTGTGTGGGAAGAGGGGGATAAAAGCGAAGAAGCGACGGGGTTGGGGTGATGCAATCTTGAGGGTGACAGTGAGGCACTCGTCCCACTGCTCGCCATTGCAGCATCCTGCCCCCCGCCCCCACCCCTCGTGGTGTCCACTACCCCTGACAGTGCGGACAGGCCTCCCATACAGCGCATGGAGGGTGCTCTCCACAACATCTGACGGGGGAATTTATAACACAGTGCCAAGGGGGGGGGGTCCAGATCACCAAGTGTCATACATCAGTGCGCAGCAAATCCAGGCATTTTGCCAGTGGCGTTGCTTGATGAAACTGGCATTTGCATGCGTGCATGAAGGCTGGTTGGGCCCCATGTAGCACAGCCGGTGTCCTGCGCTCTGTCTTGTGCCTTTGTTGATCTGGGTCACGTATGCCTCCCAGGAGTGGGGGGGTCGAAAAGAGCTGTTTGGTAGGGCAGCGTCGGATGCTCGTCATCCCCCTCACAGAACAGCGTGCTGCCTGCGGCGTCCAGTCCCCTGCCAGTGCCGCCGGCAGACGTAACACCGCCGGCAGAGGTATCATGTGCAGCCAGTCCGAATGCCGTGAACTTCGGGTTGGGGGGTTGTTCCACAAAAGATCGCCGAGGAACGGGGGGCGTGGATGAGAGTGGGGGGGGGGGGGAGGAGAGTGCCGTGGACCAGTTTGTTGGGAGAATTCTCACAACAACCCTCCTCCGGTCCACTACATACTTGCCAGGCAGGGCCCGCTGGGGTCCCAGGCACCACCCAGATACCTGAGCGACGGGTCCTGTTTCCAGCGTTTCTCTTCCCAGGTAACAACTTCCCTGCAACAACTTCCAAAATTGCCCGCCTCCTGACCAACCACACGGCATTCCTCCCAGCATTGCCGCCCTTTGCATTTTTCTGGGGAAAGCAGCTCGAAGTGCCCCTGCCGAAGCCCCCCCCCCCCCCCTTCTCTGGTACAAGGCTGCAAAGCGACAAAAGTCAGAACAAGGGCTCTTCAGTGACGTGTCGTAGGCGCCCTTCGCCATGACAAAAACGGTACCCAGATGCACGGTTCAGTGGGCGGCTCGGTCAATCTTCTCAACCCCGCGGACGTGCACACCCACCCCCTCGCAGCCCGTCTGAGCTCACTGCCGTTGCTCTTGGCCTTGGGTGTCTTCCCTGTGCCCCAGTGCCTCTTCGCCTGCCCCTGCCCAGCCATCATCCCAATGACCGCCCACCATCATAGGCCTGCCCGCAACCTCCTACCACGAGCCCTGTCCCAGTCTGCCTTCTGCATTTCCCGGTCCCCTTTTCACATCCCTGCCCCACGCACCTCCGCCTGAACTCAACACAAGCAACTGAAAATAGCTCATAGCTCATCACCCAAAGGCCTGAGTCCCCTCTACGCCCCCGCTCCATTTCCAGAGCACGGCCTCACACAGCGCCATATGCCCCTGAGGGGCCGTCGCCATTGCTGCTAGCGGCTCCGGGTTGACTCGGATGATACATACCATCGTCCTCTTCCTGAACTGGATTGTAGCTGTAAGACGGACGGGAGGCCTGCGAGGCAGGGCCAGACCACCGCTCCATCACCGGGATGGCCACTGTGATGTACAGAAAGACAAACCCATCGATGCATAGAGAAGGAAGCTCCTGCCAGAACTGATGGTGGGGCAGCAGCTCGATGCCTGCCAGGCCCTTTCGACTGTTGATGAACAGGCCCCAGCCGAAGTAGAGCAGCGCCAGCATGAACATGTACCACAGCAGCGACCAGCCCCAGCCTTGGTTCGCCCGCACCATCACGGGATTCGGAATGGGCGGTTCGACGCCCTCGAATTTCAGCGACATTACGTGGGGGAGGACCTCCGCATCCCTCACTTCCTCAAAGCACCCCATCAGATACACAATGTCATCCACAACAGCGGCGTCCCCATAGAGGCAATTGTTGGGCAGAGAGGGCAGCGCAATGAACTTATTGCCCGCCAAATCATACGCCATCACGTCACTGACGCTGTGCAGAGTGTTCGTCGACAGCCCTCCCATGAGGACGAGGAGCTGCCCCAGCGACGCATAGGCGAAGCCCCGCAGCATTGGGGCGGTCTTGCCCTCAAAATCAGAGGAAACGCTGATCCAACCGTTGTCGGGTCTCTGAGTATCGATGTACTGCACATACGAGTTCTTGTCGTAGGCCAGCTGACCCCCCACGATATACACACGGCTCCCCCAGGCCGCAGCTGCAAAGAATGTTCGAGGCACCGTCAACTTCGTGCCAACTGTCCAAACACCTGTTTTGGTGTCCAAGATCTCCACCACGTCCAGAGCCTCCTCGTTCCAACCACCAAGGACCCAGATTTGGTCCCCATACGCCACAATCGCGCCACAGCAGCGGGGGTTGGGGATGTGGTGGCCACGCCGCCAGTAATTGGAGGTGGTGTTGTAGATTTCGACCGTTGCCGACGATAGCTCCCCAAAGAGACCACCCACAACGTAAATGTCGTTGCCGACTACAGCGGTCATGGCAGCTGATCGGGCGGTCGGGATGGGAGGGATTGGTGCCCAGTGGCCCGAATGTAAGTTGAAGAAATCTGACGTCTTCACTGCCTTCATAGACAACTGCGGGTGTGTGAATAGCTTCTGAGCCCCACCGGCCACATAAAGTGCATCGTTGGCGGCAGCCAGACTCACCGAGGCTCGGGGGTGGTCCATGCTCGCACTGTGGGACCATGAGCCAACAGGCTTCGGAGGCGTACCATTGACGAGGAGGAGACATGAGAGCAGAATGATCAGGTGCCGCATGGTAAAGAGCCAAAACAAAATTAGACCCTCAAGAAGTGTGAAAAATAAATTCGAATTGTTGAAGAACACCACTTTGGCTCAAGGGATTTTTAGACAGGTGAAAGGAGGAACGGCATCAGCACAGACCACATCCCTGTACTGCATGTGGTGCTGAGCCCATTTGGGGAGCCCCCAAAACCCCACTGTCAGAATTCTGACACCCAAAATGGAGTGGTGGAGGCCCATCTTTCGCAGCAGGTGCATTTGGGGGCTGCGACAGCACACCCGCTACAGGTGACTTTTAGGCACTTTGGGGCCCAATTTCAGCTTCTCAAAATCCAGGTGAAAAAGTGGGTTTCGGGTGTTTTCGATCGGCAAAATGAATGGATCAGCGAAATTGAGGGGGGCTGCAGCAAGTGATGCACCGTCGGGTGTGTGTTGCGTGGTTTGCAGCGGCAAACGGGGCGGTCACGCAACCACGCAACAATTTTCAAGGCCGATGTGGGTGCACCATGACAATTGCTGTCAAACAGCTGTTTTTCTACAAACCCTTGTTTGGTGAGCTAACCGCCACAGGGTAAAAGTGGTGCGGGTAGAGGAGGCACGTTGGGCACTATGCATGAAAGGCACGGCACGGGCAAAGGGACAACACAATTGCAGCAGTAATTCTCGTTTGCAGGTTCTCATAGGTGCAGACACAGAGTAGAAACACTACAAGCAGTTTGGGCAGCAGCAGTGTCACTGTCAGAATTCTGACTGTGTCCCTTGCAAACACAATTGCGGAAGGCACCGACATCCATTCTGTACCCTTGCATTTCACAGCTCGCAGCATGCACTTCAACATCTAGGAAATCAAATTGCACATATCGCTGCTGTAGCATCTTGTGTTGTCCTCTCGTCCCTCGGAGCAAGATCAGTTCTTGCAGCCACTTTACCATTGCACAGCCACTTTCTGACTTTACCATTGCACAGATCCTGTTGTACAATAGCTGTGTGCCCTCTTGTGCAACAGAGCAAGCTCCATTCCTCCTAGTGGTGCCTTCTGCAATTGTATTCGCAATCAACGGTATCAGAATTCTGATCGTGACTTCTTGTGTCGCTGCCACCCGAACTGGTTGCAGTCTTCCGCATCCCCGTCCACACCTATGAAAATGTGCATACAATAATTACAGCGGCAATAGTGTTGCGATCCGTGCAGTGCCTTTCATGCATAGCGCCCAACGTGCCTCCTCTACCTGCACCACGTTTACCCTGTGGCGGTTAGCGCACCAAACAAGGCAGACCCCCTCTTTTACCTGGTTTCCGAGGGCCAAGAAATGGGCTCCACCATGCTGAAAAAGCCACCCATGGGGCATCGCAGCCCCCAAATGCACTGGCTGCAGACATGGGTTTCCACCACTCCATTTTTGTTGTCAGAATCCTGACAGGGTTTTCTGGTTACCCAGTAAATGGGCCTACAACAACACCATGCTTCGGCGAACGTATAATAAACAGCATGCCGCACACACCATGGAATACACTGTATGCACCACACAACACACAACACACAACATGCAATACACCACATGGAACACTCCACATGGAACACACAAACTGCAACATGCAACACACAGCACATGTCATGGAACACACAACATGCAATACACAGCATGCTGCATGGTAAAGGCAAAATACATGATGCAATACACAACATGGAACACATAGGAACCGATAAACAACATGCCATATACCATATGCAACACACAACATACAGCACCTAATGTGCAACATACAATGTGCAACACACAACATGTAATACACAGCATGCGGCACACAACACATAACACACAACATGCAACACACACCATGCAAAGCACAACAAGCAAAACACTTTACATGATGTGCTATACACAACACGAAACAGACGGCATGAATTCAGACCATTCAACGCACACCATGCAATAGACCACATGTCTTAGGTGGCCCATCTGGTGGTGCCCAAAACACCTGATTGCAGCCCTTGTTTTCAGAGGGGGGGGGGGGGTGCAGAACCCCCGTTCAGTGTAGTGCCTTTTAGTTGCTTGTCGGCCCCTACTAGGGGCCCATGAATGTCAATTAAGAAAGATGGTGAAAAATGCTTCAGTTGGTCTCTGGCATATTTTTTCTTAGGCGGCCCATTTGGGGGTGCCCAAAAACACCCCTTTGGGCCCCCTTTTTTGCGGTGTGCAGAAACCCCGTTCTGTCGCAATATTGCACCCACTGTAATTGGGGTGAGTCGCAGACACTGTGTTCTGGAGGTGGTCAAGTCAGGCACTGTCAGAATTCTGACAATGCCTTTGCCTTTTACAGGGTACATTTCATGGAAGTAGTGGTCCATTTTGTGCCTGGTTCAAACCATATATCCCTGTCGTGGAAGCACTGTAACCCCCCACTTGCACCACGCATGTCCAACTGTGGTGTGTTTCACTGATGCGTTTATCTGTAATTTGTAGGACAGTGCTACAAGGGATGGTGACCAGCAAATGTATCCCAATCTGCACAAGTGAATACCAATCTGCACAAATATATACCAATCTGCATAAATGTATACCAATCTGGCACAATTGCATACCAATCTGCACAAGTGGAGACCAATCTGCACATGTATACCAATCTATATCAATCTGTAAGTGCACACTGCTCGCGAAAACCCTGATTGTTTGGGGACCATTTGGATCACACATCAAATACCTGTTTTTAGAGACGACACCGTCCTCCTCAATCTGCTGAAATCACTCGGACACAATCGAATGCTGTTGGGATAAAAGACATGTGAACAAGTTCAACCACACAGCTACAATCTAACAGCTTCACCAGAGGTAGAACTGATGTTTCTATCAACGGCAACCCCTGCTGCAACCAAATGCACAACATTGTTTCCAACGGCTGGCCGAATCGCGAGGTTTTCAAAGGCTCCCCACAGCTCCACAACTTTGAACCAAAGCGATATGGTAGTCTCCCTTGGGAGAGACCTGCCCAAATAGGACAAACAAAACATTAATACTGCCTAAAACATGCTTTACACAGCTTGGATGGTGATTGTGAGTGGTCACGATATCAAAAAAAATCAGTTTCTGAAACTTCAATATTTGAGCTGCCCAGGGCAAAGAGCTGCATCAGCAGGTTGCATACCAGCCCATGCACACATGTAAGCCATTACATTGGTGGAAACAGTGATTTTGCGTCTTTCAAACAGGCCATGACCGGCCCTAGGCAAGGCGAGAGACTGCAAAAAACATCCTTTTGTGTCCTAGCAGGCATATGCTGTCACAACATCTCCACTTGCACCCCTTAGAGTGGGTACTACAGGGTTAGCAAGGTCGCCAAAAACGCCAACGCCAACGTAGAACAAACAACTAAAAACTGTGGGCCATTTTTAGTCATTGTGTCATTTCCCATCTTTCACACGAATTGTGGCCAGCCCCAAGCAAGGCTAGAGGCTGCAAAAAACGTCCTTTTGGATCCTAGTAAGTGTATAGTGTGACTACATCCCTAATTGCACCCCTCAAAATGGGTACCACGGGGTCACTCAGGTCCGCAAAAACACCGACATAGCAAAAACGACTAAAAACGCTATAATGTATAATTGTATAGCGCTCGTTCCACTCCACTCCACACAAACCCTATGGAGTTGGGACCAACCCAACCCCCCTCAATAAAGTGGGTTTCAAGTGGGGAGTCTGGGGGCTCTTGACCAAAAAATCATTGGGGGATGCGTTTATGGAACAAAATAATGATTTTACAAGGGTTCAAACAAACAATTCAACCCCTTGAGGTAGGTACGCAAATAAGTCCCAAAAGCGGGGATATGTGGTGGTTTCCCCTATATGCAGGCCTGCCTGGGTTTGATCTAGCAACCTCTGCGAAGTGATCTTTAGGTGCTAGGCAGCCTACACAACAGCAATTTCAGGGCTTTTGGGGGGCCCATGGCTCGGGCTATGAGGGCCTAGCAGCCACTATTTGGGTCCCCATGGGTGCTTAAGTACCCGTATTGTCACCAAATGATGACCCAAACCCATCCCATGGGCGTCAGAAGGGTTTCCGGAAAAAAAGACGAATCTTGAAAAAATTTAATGTGCCACTAAACAGCCTATCTTGCGCTAAGTCCTCGCCCCCAAGGCCCCATGGGGGGCGGCCGACCAGGGGTACCCGGAGTTTGGACCCGGGACCCGCCATTGGTTAGGGGGTCAATGTACAAGAAAAAATTGTTCAGGACCCCGGTCCAAATCAACACACAGCCGCCGCAATACGCAAAAATTTGACCCCCCTCCCCCATCCCCAGCCCCCCCCCGCCCCCCCAAAAGGGGTAACCAGGTATGGGGGGTTAGGGGTGTCAAAATCGAAAAATTCATTGGGGGATCATTTTCGGTCCCAAAATGATGATTTTGCAAGTGGTTAGACGTCTAACACCATATCTTGGGGTATGCTACGCGAACGACCCGAAATGGGGGGGGTATACGATGCCCGCGCCTGTGATTTAACAACCTCTCTTCGAGGTGATTTTACCCTCCCCCTCTGCACAGCGCATGGTACGGCATGGAACAGTGCAGGGCACTAAAATGCAGTGGCATGAAATGGTACATCCGTGGGCTCTGCCGTTCTCGAATGTGGCGGAAAGCCCGCAACGGAAGCCGTTTGCTGTGGCACACCTGCACAACGACTGCGGCATGAGGCCGAAAATTGATTCGGATCGGTCTTTTTTGGCTTGGAACCCCAGTTGAGAAAAATTGACACCCAATTAGTGAGCCCTCGACAGGGCCAGAGCAGACCAAATCCCACGATCCGCCCATGAGCATGTCTGTGCCTGTGCCCATATCTGTGCCTGTGCCTGCGCCCATGCCCGTGCCCGTGCCCGTGCCTGCCTCCGCGCCTGTGTTGGTGTCTGTGGCCGGTCTGTGCCAATGCCCGTCTCAGTGCCAATACCCATGGCGGTGGCAGTGCACATGCCTACGGCTGTGGCAGTGCCAAAACTGGTGAGTCATTGTGGCAGTGCCCGTAGCTCTGTGCCTGTGTCTCTGCGTGCCCATGTGGCAGTGCATGCGACTGTCTTGTCGTCTCCGTGTCTATGTCTGCGCCCGCGCGGATGTCTATGTCTGTGGCTGCGCCATGCCTGTGCCTTGAGTCGGATGAACCGGAGAGCCCCCCCCCCCCCCCATACACACGGGGACCAGCCAATAAACGGTGCCCGTCTCGGACGTCATCCGGATGCGGCAGAGGCCCCACTGCCACAGTACCAAGAGAGAGCGCGCGGAGCAAGTGTTTCGGTTGAATGCACTCGGCAGCAGTGGCAAGAGTGTCTGCTCCCCTCTTCATGGGCCTTGGGAGTCGACCTGGGCAAGTGCCTCCCTCCAAGTCCGATCCCCCAGGGGATGGACTGAGGGGCCACTTGGTGCTCTGTCCGTGAAGAGGAGATGCACGTGTGCTTAGAGCCTGGGGTTATCTGTCCTGTGGTCAGGCTGCCTGCACTGCTTGAAGCACCCTCAGGCCATGTTCAAGTGTACAACAACAGCGATGTAGTGAATGAAGTATGTCATGCGGTCCATACGAGGCTGAACAGCACTTAATCTTCTGTAGTTCGTGGCAGCAGTACCCCCCTTTTCTTTCCGAAATAGACTTATATGAATGCCATGTCCATATATGCTGATATATGAATCCATTGTTCCTGCCCCCCCATGGACTCCTTGAGGCGGACTGTAGGTCATGCCTTGGTGCATTTGTCGCATTGGCATCATGCCATCTCCTTTTGGTATCAGCAAGACTGTGAGTGAGTGAGTGAGTGAGTAAGTGAGTGAGTGAGTGTGTGTGTGAGGGGGGGGGGGTGAGTGTGTGAGTGTGTGGGTGTGTGTGTGGGTGTGGGTGTTTTGGTCTTGCTCACAGAGGGGTACAGCAGAAGGACTTGTGCGCAAGATGCAGCATCTTTGCGCACAGGGTTATGTTAATGGGTATGTAGGCAGGGGCTCCGCCCATAGGTGGCTGTGTTCACAAACATCTACGGGTTGGTGAAGCAGCGCTGCCGGTGGTTTGTGCAAACAACTCCATGAGCATGGTACGGAATGACTTGCTGCAGGGGGTAGGAGTCCACGAGCTTGAGCGTATCGGCATCGAAAATGTAATAATAGCTCTTGTCCTGCACAACGGAGGAGATGGAGAGCAGTTTAGCAGGGGATCGGGCTCAGGAACTGGTGCAGAATTTTGTTCACCACCACCGTTTTTTTTTTGGCCGAAAAACGGGTGAACAACTCGCTGTACAACCTGATTAGAACGAAACGGGTGACCACCAGACAACTTGGTGGTGGCAGCGGCAAGTCTCAAGGAGGTGGGCAGTGGGCAGTGGGGGATGGGCGGTACACAGGCGGTCGCAACCAGTGGGCTCGGCAGTCAGCTGCAGGCAACATGCACAAGGCAGCAGGCCACAGGCAGTGGGCCGCCGGTGGCCGGTAGTACGGCGGTCAGCTACTGCCTGCTGCCGGCTGCGTCATGCCTCATGCCCATTGCCTGCTGCCCAGTGCCCAGTGCCCAGTGCCTAATGACGACTGCTCGATGCGTGTTGCCTACTCTCCTTCGGGTTGTTGCTGTTTGTTGCGCATGGGTGTCATCGTACGGGAGCGCAGCAAGTCGTTAGCAGTCGGCTCCCCCAACCAATGCATCCCCACCCTCCTCCCCTGAGCCAATGCGCCCCCCTTCACACCAACTCCCCCTGATTGAATGGAGTGAGTTGTGCAGGATCCCGTGACGGACCCTCCCACCAAAGTGTCTCCAGGGACAGAACCCCCCCCCCCCCCCTCCCCGACAAACCAAGAAAGCCGAACAGATGGCATCCTCTGCAAGAATTACAGCCAAAAACACCTGCGACTTCCCGATCATCCACCACCCAATACCCCCCAAAAAAAAGCCCTGTGCCCCTGTGCCCCTGTACTCCAGGGCCGCAACACCCTTTTGAGGTCCTGGGCAACCCATTTCCAGCATCGCAACATGAACAGCAGTTGCAACATTGTGACCCACAGTGGCCGTCACCCGCAGACCTCCAACGTGAGCATGCCGCAATGCAGCAGAAGTTGGCGTGCGTCGAGCGTCTGGTGGAGCATGAAGATGCAAGCCCAAATCAAGAAGGCTGAGGACCTGAAGGGCCAACTCAAGGCCCAGAAGCAGGTGCACACCAAGCAAGCGTACGAGTTCCAGAACCTCAACAAGTACTTGTAGACCACGGTGGAGGACTCCCGAAAGTGGTCCCACCGACAGCCAAGACAAGGCCCCCCTTCATACTACGAGGTGCCAGGAAATAACCAGGCGGCCGGGCAGCAACGGACACGCTGCACCATCACCGGCACCCTGTTCCATCATCTTCTGCTCCATTTGCACCAGTGCTTCGCTTTTTGCCAGTGCCATGACTCCCGTGGCTTGCAACTCTGTTGTGCCCGAATGCCCTGGTCTATGCCTGTAAACTAGCCATGCATGCACGTCCACGACAGCCCTAGTATGTGTCCCGATGTTGCCATGCTTAGAGCGTAGTTGTCGTAGTGTGGTTTGTGCACTAGTTCTGGGAGCTGGTGCATGGGTCTCGGTATTTGTGCCGTGGTAGCCGGCCTTGGATGGGGGTTGAATTGTGGCAGGTAGGTTGGTTTGTCTTGATGCGAGTTTTGGGCTCCGTGTGGTGCGTCACAATATTCCTCTTTGCGCTAGGACCACTCAGTGGTGGCATTGGCTGCACGTGGGTGGTGACTGGACTGTGTTTGGTCCAGGTACGGCTGCTGCCGGTGGTCCTGGTGTGCTGATGTTGTCCGTAGGCGTGTCTATGCTTGCATTGGATCTACGGCTGACACGACCACCCAATAGGTCAACAAGCGCACGATGCACAAGCACTAGGGGAATGAACTTAGGGAGGTGCCATGCAACACATGCCCTCTAGTCCCGAACACATGCCCAGCAGGCCGCTCTTTTAAGGTCTCGTTCCACCAAACAAAACACGCGAAGTACACAAGAGACCGTTCTCCCGCGACAACGGTGAATGCAATTTGTTGAGAGGAACCGGCGCGTACCATCAACCAAACGGCAGTAGTGTTGGTAATGCGAGGATGATGTTCCCTCCGTTTGGGGGGCGGTGGGGGCGTCCCAGGTAAGATTGGAGTTTATATATGGGAGGTGATGGGTTTTGATCACATTGTTGGTTTGCTTCCTTGTAAACCTGGTGCTGTTGGTGCTAATGTTTCTAAGGCTTGACAATGTTTGTTTTTTGATGTTGAGCGTTGGTATTGGTTGTTGGATCCCCCATCCTTGCTGCCTTGTTGTGGGTGCAATACGTGGGTCCTTCTAGCAAAAGCAAATCATGCCGTCGCAAAATTTCTAGACGATTGTCCTTTGCCATCAAATAATTTGGCGTCCATTTTGATAATGCCTTGCCGCGGTGCATGGTTGGATGTGTGTTCGTCCCTCGTTGAGAGAAGGTTCGAGCAGGCGTGTCAACAAGTACATGCAATGGCAGCTCATGTGTACAGCCTGCTTTGGGTTTGGTTGCTTTATGTTTTCCCAAAAAGAGGATGAAATCTAGACGGTTACATAACCTCTGCCGTCTTGGGAGCCCACAATTAAGCGAAATGGCTACATAACCCGTGCTGTCTACGAGGTCCCCAAAGTGGGGGCGAAATTAAAATGGCTACATAACCACTGCGGTCTTGGGGGCCACAATGTGGGCAAAGAGCTACACAACCGCTGCCGTCTTGAAGACCAAGGACAACTGGCTGCACCTCACCACCCCAAGTGCACCTTCAAGTGCTAGTTGGCATGGCAAACTTGCCTGTGCTTGCTAAAAACAAATTTTGAAGGTATTGTCCTACAAGTCAATGCACCTAACCCTCTAGACCCCAACCCATGGGTAGATTTTGCAGTTGCGCCAAAAGCGGAAGAGTGACGGAGGAAATTGTCATATTCAACCGTCAACCAATCCTGTGGTGTGGTGTGTTAATGCCTAAACTCTTGCGTGCAAAAGAGTAAAATAGGTTGACTGAATGACGTGTGCAAGCGTGTAGTGTGTGTAGCCCCTTCATATGTTTAGGGCAGAAACAGTGGCAGCATACGAAGTTGAAAGTTCGGATAAATCTACTGTCTTGAAGGGACCCGACTGCGGGGACAAAATCAGCATGGTTAGATATTCTAGAGCCCCACATGTGGACAAATTGTGGCTCTTGTTCCCCCGCTCTGCGCCCCTGTACCCCCGGTGCAGATTGGGCCCCACGCCCCACAACACAAGGCATGGCCTCCTTGTGGGATTCGCGCCTTCCCATAAACCTGGTGCCAGCCCTGTCCCTTCCTAAACGTTCCATTGTGCCCCTCCCCTCCCGTTTCCGATGGAATGGCATGGCTGTGTGCGGTGCCCAAAACAAAGGAGGGACGGGGGGGGGGGGGAAACGTCCTACCAACGGTGCGACCTTGCCTAACAAGACACTCCCCCTTCGAAGGGGTCCTTTAGAATCGCACAACCCCCAGACGACTGCCTTCCAAACAGCGTCAAAGAGCCCTGGCACAGCCACACATCGTCTGGGCATCGGGGCACTAACGCTCCCCCAAACCTACGTACCCTCCATTTTTTTTTGGCCCATGTTCCACCCTCGCTCACTGAATTTGTGTGGCTTCGTGTGGGCTATGACGTGAGTGAGCCGTACCGCGAAGGGGAAACCCTCCCCCCCACCACACACACGACGGTTAATGGGTGCACTTGTTGTTGCTTCTGGGAACAGGCCGGTTGCGCAGGGAGACAGAGCGCTATGGAGGTACAAGAATCAGGCAGTTCCCCCCCCACCCCACACACACAGCTCAGAGGGAGGCCGAGGGTATTAAATGCACCGACACTGAGCGTACCTCAGTCCAATTGTACACCACCGACAGCAACACTCCGTCGTCCTCGTTCTGTCCGCGAGTCGATGCCGTCCGTGGCACAAAATCAGCCTCAGTCACGAACAGGTCCGGGTAGCCGTCCCAGCGTCTCTGCACAGTACCACTGTGCGCATTGATCTTGACGATACTGTCAAACAATCTGAAATGTGCATGTGCACTGAGTTGATGGGGTTTCTCACAAAACGGCTGTGGCACGCTGTGATGTGGAGTGTCGTGATGCGAGGCGGTGCGGTGCAGTGTTCTCGGCTGCAATGCGGTTCCATGTGCCCTGGCGTGGCACGGTGGATTGCAGTGTGGCAGTGCGGTGCGGTGCACTTCATGGCTCTTGCCCTCACGATGGGATGCACTGGCAGGGGAATCCAACGTCCAGGAGGATGCGATGGAATGGCAGCCCCTCGAGAAGCGGTTGCAACTAAAGCACGCTGCAGGGCCACACCTGGACTCCCGGTTCGTAATCCCAACGCCATACACCCATTTGTAATGTGGATTCATCTTGAAGTTGGGGTTGTAGGTGGGATAATCGAAGATCACGTCTGGGTCCTTCATCATCTGTTCGCATGTGATATCACTCCCTGAGACAAGGCAATGCGAACACCATGAACATTCCCAACTAGTGGTACGCGTCTGGGCCCACTCTATGTGTATAGTTGTGCGAAGGGATGTTCTCCACAGCCACTAATGAAGGAGCACCCATCATTGTACGTAGCCCGCCACCGAGGGTGATCTTGGCACCAAAACCCCAAAGTGGGGAGGGATGACATGGCTCCGTAACCGTTGCTGTATTGGATTTCGGTGGAGAGGAGCAACGTGGTGACTTGCGTCTATGCTTTATCAGCGGATATCACTGCCACTTGGCACCATGTGCACCATTTGTAAAAACGAAGAGGCCGATCAGTCTAATATGGAAAATAGCCACTAGAGGGGTGGCTTGGGCAAAAAAAAACCACCTCTTGTGTGTATGCACACCGCGCTGCACTGCAACACACCACACACCACGCCTCACCGCACGGCGCTACACTGTGCACACCGCACTGCAACGCATGCACTGCAACACACAACACAAACCACTGTACCGCACTGCACTACACCACACTGTGTCGCACCACACTGCACCACAACACCGGGCACCGCACCTCACCGCACGGCAAAACCCAGCAACACACACCCCACACACCTGCACCAAACACTGCACTGCACCAAACACTGCACTGCACCACACTGCTTCGTACTGCAGTGTACTGCGCTACAATGCACCTGAACACACTGCACGACACCACACCATACCACACCACACCACACCACACCACACCACACCACACCACACCACACCACACCACACCACACCACACCACACCACACCACACCACACCACAGCACAGCACACCACACCACACCACACCACACTGAACCTCTACCACACCACACCACACCACACCACACCACACCACACCACACCACACCACACCACACCACTCCACACCACACCACACCACACCACACCACACCACACCACACCACACCACACCACACCACACCACACCACACCACACCACACCACACCACACCACACCACACCACACCACACCACACCACACCACACTGAACCTCTACCACACCACACTGTTCCAAACCACACCACACCACACCCTGAGTACTCACCAGCCCTACCCACGGGCTGGGTGCCGGCTGCAAAGCCCCCTCACAACGGCCCGGGTACCGCCCGCTGGGTGGTGCACTAACAGTGTCGGGTGTACGCACGCTTGAGTGCAAAGCACCAGCCCCAGAATCCCGCGGCCCCCTAGTACCGGCCGCCTGGGCCTCGGGAACCGGCCAGCGACCCGTAGAGAGGACGGATGGCACAGCCTCCCCTCCCCCTCCCCACACATGCCCGGCCCGTCCACAGGACCCCCACACCACGGCCCAGCACTCGGCCCCTCCACGCCACAGCAGCCTCCCCCTCCCCCCGCCCACTGCAGACCCCCCCCCCCCCCTCAGGCCCCCCTCCCCGCCCCGGCTCACAGGTTAGGTGGTCGGTGACGTGGAGGCCCCCACAGTGGGGCTTCGACGGCGGCGTGGGGGCCAGGTCAACAGCAGAGTAGGAGGGTAGGGGGCCGAGGGGATTCAAGTCATGGGGAGGGCTCGGGGACCTGGCAGGGTATGGGGATAGTGGGATGGCCAAGTAGGACCCACCCACCCCCCCCCCCCTGTTTCGGGCTCCCAAGTCCGATGGGGCCGGCCCTGTTTTGTTCGTTCTGTTCCTGTTATTCAACTGTTCTTTTAGCGCCACTGCCTGTGGGAGCGCGTGCTCCGTGCACGAGCCTTCGGCCACTGAGCGCTTTCCCTTCGGGTTTTTGCTTGTTTGGTTTGGCTTCGGGCAGCGACCCCGGGAGCTACCGAGAGCCAGGTAGGTGAGGGGTTTATGAAAGTCTGGAATGATCAATCTGCAGTGCCACAATGAAATAAGCCAGGACTTATAGTGGGAGGCCTCGCTGGATGGAGGGGTGTGGAATGAAGAGGGGAGCGGCCTATGAATGAGTGGATGCGCGCCACTCCCCTATCATGTTAGGGCCGCTCCGACCTCGACCCCAGCCAAGGCGGCACCCATGTGCCCTAGGGGTTGCAGCCGTGAAGAAAGGGGTGGACCCCGTCCCAATGCGGCTAGGAAGCGCAGCCCTGACATGCGAGGAAGGGAGAGGACCACAAATGCATGGTGGGTGCCTCTCCCCCCTTGCCTCAAAAGGAAGCTTGGTGCATAGGGGAGCGGTCCATGAGACCGTGGTGGGGTGCCGCTCCCCTTCGCGTCCCCCAGCTCGCTGTTGGCAAGCGCCCGGCATGTGCCACCCTCAACCCCTGGTATGGCAACCAACGAATTGAAGGCAGGTAGGTATAAGGCCATTAAAACAAGGCCACCAGATCCCGCAACAAAGAAGGCCACTACTAGGCCGGGTAATAGTCCCGAACCCCCAAGAGGGAGCCCCTCCCCGGTGCCACCACGGATGGGGCTCCTCTTGGGGTAAATCCATCTAACACCACACTCAATAGTAATAACATTCACCTTCCTGTACTCCTCCTAGCACGCGGGACGTTGGTACATTGGCCTAAGAACTTCGGTGACAGCCGTGCTGACACCCTAGCCATCCCAACCATCCCAACCAAACCGGTGCCCAGCACCGGGCTGGACAACTTCCGCGAGGTACTCCCGCCTCCGGTTCCTCACCTCCACAGTTATAGGACTTAAACACCACCCACACGGGCTAGGGCCCACAGCCCACAACCCACTACTCCCCCATTGGCACCCCAACAGCTGCAACCAATGGCACAGTGGGACACTCTGTCCCCCTGGCCCATGATCCCACTCCTTTTGGGGACTACCATCTCCCACAGAAGCCCCAAAAGCTGCAACCACTACATGGCAAGACACTGCGTCCCCCCGACATGATCCCGCTTCTTTCCATGGCTACCTGCCACTGCCCACTGCTTCCTAGCAATGAGGCAGTGGAAATAAGGAGATCCACCGCCCACTGCTCCCCAAAAATGTGGCAGTGTATTGGAGAAGTCCCACTACCCGCTGCTCCTCAGCAGTGAGGCAGTTTACTGAAGGAGATCCACTGCCCACTGCTCCCCAACAATGTGGCGGTGTTTTGAAGAAGTCCCACTGCCCACTGCTCCCTAGCACCGAGGAAGTGTATAGGAGCACCCCCACAACCACCCCCCCCCCCCCTAACGTCCCCCGACAACACATCGCAGCTAGGGCCGGTCCACACACCACTGCTACGGTGCCCTGCACTGGACGTGCCGACTCCGCCCCTAGCCGCTTGCATTTTCCAGGTGTCCCCACCCTTTTCCCTCCGGGGCTGGGCGTTGGGGGGGGGTGCGACCAACGGTTGGGCAAGACACCCCGTCCCCTCAGCATGTGACCCCGTGCCATTTGAGGGCTACCACCCCCCTCCAGTGCCCTGAACCGTGATCTCGCGCTATTTGGGGGGGAGGATGGATCTCGAATCCGTGCACCTCAAAGGCGAAGTACGGAGAGACCTTCTTCAGCGTCAAGCCCACGTTCCCACCACCGGTCCGAGGACCATACAGCGAGGCCAAGATAAGGCTAAAACTGGAGCCCCTAGTGTATAGACACCGGGAGTTCGCCCTCCAGGGTGAGCCCTCCGGGAAGGAGGCCATGGAGAAGGTCCTTCGGGATTTCATCGACCGCGGTTGGTTGGAATCTTGCCACTCGGAATGGGCCTCCCCCTGCTTTGTTGTGCCCAAGAAGGTTGCCGGGGAATGGCGCCTTGTGGTGGACTACCGGGGGCTCAACGTGCAGACGCCGCATGACAGCTACACGCTACCCCTCATCGAGGACATGCTGCAGAAGCAGTTTCAGCGGAGGATATGCATGGTGATTGACCTAAAACATGGTTATCACCGGATGCCTCTAAGTGAAGAGTTCCGTGCTTGCACAACCATGAGAACCCCTCTAGGCCCTATGGGTGTCACGAATGGGAATGCGATGTTCCAACGTACACCGGAGAACTTGCTCCAACCCATTCGTGACTGTGCAAGCCCCTCGATGGATGATGTGATCATTGCGTCACGGGACCCCGAAATGAGCTATGATGAGCTCTTGGAGGCACATGAAAGGGGTGTCACCGGGGTGCCGGACCTTCTAGTCTAGCACAAGCTGATGGGTAGCAGTGACTCGGCCACAGTCGCAGCAAGCGAAGTGGTCTTCGCTTGCGGCAAGCGAATTGGTGTTCGCTTGTTAGGTAGTTGGTAAAGGGCAGCGGAAGCCCATACCTAGCAAGGTGGTAGCGATTGAGCATTTGGAAAACCTCACAAGATGCACTGTCCGCTATCTCTCCATGGTCGCCACATACACCTGGCTCTATAACCGGGGTGTGGGTCTAACAAACAATCCTCTTACCTCAGATTGTCATGATAACAAGTCACGGCGCCGGCACACCAGCGCCGTCACCGTCATGCGCAGCCTAAGGAGCGCCAGGGAGGCCACTACCCAGTGCTGCCCAGCGGTGTGGCAGTCTACTAGTCTACTGAAGGAGTCCCACTGCCCACTACTCCACCGGAGTGTGGCGGTGGACTGAAGGGGTTTCACTACCCACTGCCCCCAGGCAGTGAGGGCTGAGGAAGAGTTCCACTGCCCACTGCCTTGGGGCAGTAAGGCAGAGTACGGAAGGGGTTCTACTGCCTACTGTGCCGAAGCAGTAGGGCAGTGCACAAAAGGATTTCCACTACCCACTGCCCCAAGGCAGTGAGGCAGAGAGCAGAAGGACTTCCTCACTGCTCCGCTCACTGCTCCAGGGCACACCACACCACACCACACCACACCACACCACACCACACCACACCACATCACACCACACCATACCATACCACAGCACACCACACCACACCACACCACACCACACCACACCACACCACACCACACCACACCACACCACACCACACCACACCCTGAGTACTCCCCAGCTCTACCCACGGGCCGGGTGCCGGGTGCGAAGCCCCGGACGACAGGGCCCGGGCACTGCCAACAGGCAGTGTACTAACAGTGTCGGGTGCGTGCACGTCCCAGTGCCAAGCACCATCCCCAGGGACCCCGCGGCCCCTAGTACCGGCCGCCTGGGCCCTGGGAACGGTCAGCGACCCCTAGCGAGGATGGCTGGCCAGGCCTCCCCCTCCTCTCCCCCCAACACACCCGCCCACACACGGGGCCCTCAGCAGAGCCCAGCAATGCGCCCCCCCCAGCGCCCCTGCCTCTGCCCCCCCCGACGCCGCTCCCGCTCCCGGCCGCCTCCCCTGCCCCGAAACCTCCTCCCGTCTCTGCCCTTCCCCCCCCCCCCCTCACAGGCTGGCAGCGCCCGGGCGGCGCGCCCCCAGGGCCCCGCATCGGCGGCCGGCCGCGTGGGTACAGGGCTCCGGCGACGAGGCGGGACCGAAACAGGTGTGAAGGGTGTGTGCGTGGGTAAAGCTCGGTGCCAGGGCTCTGCCTTGCAGGAGTGGCGAATAGGCAGACGAATCTAATATTCCGACACGCTGGTGACAGTGTCGGGTGCGTGCACGTCCCAGTGCCAAGCACCATCTCCAGGGACCCCGCGGCCCCTAGTACCGGCCGCTACGGCCCAGGGAACGGTCAGCGACCCCTAGCGAGGACGGCAAGCCTAGCCTCCCCCTCCTCTCCCCCCTACGCGCCCGCGCACACACCGGGCCCTCAAAGGAGCCCAGGCATGCGCCCCCCCCGCGCTCCTGCCTCTGCCCCCCCCGACCGCCGCCCCTGCGCGCACCCCGGTGCCCCCCCCATGCGCTGCCTCCCCTGATCGCTCCCAGCCACCTCCTCTGCCCCATGACCCCTCCCTGTCTCTGCCCTTTGCCCCCCCCCCCCCCTCACAGACTGCCCACACCCCTCTCGCAGGCTGGCAGCGCCCGTGCGGCGCGCCTCCAGGGCCCCGCATCGGCGGCCGGCCGCGTGAACGCAGGAGCCCGGGCGCGAAACCGAGGAGACTCCGGTGCGGGTTCTTCATGGCAGGCGTCGAGGTGTGCAGGTAAAGAGGGCCCCGGGAAGACATGACGGATGTGAGGGGCCCCCGCCCTAGCAGAGGCGCTGTGCATGGCGACAAGCCTGGGGGTTCCAGAGCAGGGGACCCTGCGCAACATGGTAGCCCGGTAACGGCTCCCCATGGGCCTTGAAGGAGGTTCCGACCACCCCCTAGGCTGGACTCCCCGTCCCCCCCAGGCCGGTGTGCCCGGTTCTCCGAAGAAGACGCCTCCCCATGGGCCTTGTAGGAGGCTCCGACCACCCCCCGGGCTGGACTCCCCGTCCCCCCCAGGCCGGTGGGCCTGGTTCTCCGAAGAAGACGCCTCCCCATGGGCCTTGAAGGAGGCTCCGACCAGCCCCTGGGCTGGACCCCCCGTCCCCCCCAGGCCGGTGGGCCCGGTTCTCCGAAGAGGACGTCTCCCCATGGGCCTGGCAGGAGGCTCCGACCACCCCCTGGGCTGGACCCCCCGTCCCCCCCAGGCCGGTGGGCCCGGTTCTCCGAAGATGACGCCCCCCCCATGGGCCTTGAAGGAGGCTCCGACCACCCCCTGGGCTGGACCCCCCGTCCCCCCCAGGCCGGTGTGCCCGGTTCTCCGAAAATGACGCCTCCCCATGGGCCTTGAAGGAGGCTCCGACCACCCCCTGGGCAGGACTCCCCGTTCCCCCAAGGCCGGTGGGCCCGGTTCTCCGAAGACGACGCCTCCCCATGGGCCTTGAAGGAGGCTCCGACCACCCCCTGGGCAGGACTCCCCGTCCCCCCAGGCCGGTGTGCCCGGTTCTGCCTCCCCACAGGCCCTACAGGACACTCCGACCACCCCCTGGGCAGGACTCCCCGCCCCCGCAGGCCGGTGTGCCCGGTTCTACATCCCCACAGGCCCTGCGCGACACTCCGACCACTGCCCACTGCCCACTGCCCCCAGGCAGTGAGGTAGTGCATTGCAGGAGTTCCACTGCCCACTGCCCCCAGGCAGTGAGGCGGTGTATTGCAGAAGTTGCACTGCCCACTGCCCCAGGGCAGTGAGGCAGTGCATTGCAGGAGTTGCACTGCCCACTGCCCCCAGGGCAGTGAGGCAGTGCATTGCAGGAGTTGCACTGCCCACTGCCCCAGGGCAGTGGGGCAGTGCATTGCAGGAGTTCCACTGCCCACTGCCCCCAGGCAGTGAGGCAGTGCATTGCAGGAGTTGCACTGTCCGCTGCCCCCAGGCAGTGAGGCGGTGCATTGCAGGAGTTGCACTGCCCACTGCCCCAGGGCAGTGAGGCAGTGCATTGCAAGAGTTGCACTGCCCACTGCCCCCAGGGCAGTGACGCAGTGCATTGCAGGAGTTGCACTACCCAGTGCCCCAGGGCAGTGGGGCAGTGCATTGCAGGAGTTCCACTGCCCACTGCCCCCAGGCAGTGAGGCAGTGCATTGCAGGAGTTGCACTGCCCGCTGCCCCCAGGCAGCGGGGCAGTGCATTGCAGGAGTTGCACTGCCTATTGCCCCAAGGCAGTAAGGCAGTGCATTGCAGGAGTTGCACTGTCCACTGCCCCCAGGCAGTGAGGCAGTGCATTGCAGGAGTTGCACTGCCCACTGCCCCCAGGCAGTGGGGCAATGCATTGCGGGAGTTGCACTGTCCACTGCCCCCAGGCAGTGAGGCAGTGCATTGCAGGAGTTGCACTGCCCACTGCCCCCAGGCATTGGGGCAATGCATTGCGGGAGTTGCACTGCCCACTGCCCCCAGGCAGTGAGGCAGTGCATTGCAGGAGTTGCACTGCCTACTGCCCCCAGGCAGTGGGGCAGTGCATTGCGGGAGTTGCACTGCCCACTGCCCCCAGGCAGTGAGGCAGTGCATTGCAGGAGTTGCACTGCCTACTGCCCCAGGGCAGTAAGGCAGTGCATTGCAGGAGTTGCACTGCCCACTGCCCCCAGGCAGTGAGGCAGTGCATTGCAGGAGTTGCACTGCCTACTGCCCCCAGGCAGTGAGGCAGTGCATTGCAGGAGTTGCACTGCCCACTGCCCCCAGGCAGTGGGGCAGTGCATTGCAGGAGTTGCACTGTCCACTGCCCCCAGGCAGTGAGGCAGTGCATTGCAGGAGTTGCACTGCCGACTGCCCCAGGGCAGTGAGGCAGTGCATTGCAGGATTTGCACTGTCCACTGCCCCCAGGCCGTGAGGCAGTGCATTGCAGGAGTTGCACTGCCCACTGCCCCCAGGGCAGTGGGGCAGTGCATTGCAGGAGTTGCACTGTCCACTGCCCCCAGGCAGTGAGGCAGTGCATTGCAGGAGTTGCACTGCCTACTGCCCCAGGGCAGTGGGGCAGTGCATTGCAGGAGTTGCACTACCCAGTGCCCCATGGCAGTGAGGCAGTGCATTGCAGGAGTTGCACTGCCCACTGCCCCCAGAAGTGAGGCAGTGCATTGCAGGAGTTGCACTGCCCACTGCCCCAGGGCAGCGAGGCACTGCATTGCAGGAGTTGCACTGCCCACTGCCCCCAGGCAGTGAGGCAGTGCATTGCAGGAGTTGCACTGTCCGCTGCCCCCAGGCAGTGAGGCGGTGCATTGCAGGAGTTGCACTGCCCACTGCCCCAGGGCAGTGAGGCAGTGCATTGCAAGAGCTGCACTGCCCACTGCCCCCAGGGCAGTGAGGCAGTGCATTGCAGGAGTTGCACTACCCAGTGCCCCAGGGCAGTGGGGCAGTGCATTGCAGGAGTTCCACTGCCCACTGCCCCCAGGCAGTGAGGCAGTGCATTGCAGGAGTTGCACTGCCCACTGCCCCAGGGCAGCGGGGCAGTGCATTGCAGGAGTTGCACTGCCTACTGCCCCAAGGCAGTAAGGCATTGCATTGCAGGAGTTGCACCGTCCACTGCCCCCAGGCAGTGAGGCACTGCATTGCAGGAGTTGCACTGCCCACTGCCCCCAGGCAGTGGGGCAATGCATTGCGGGAGTTGCACTGCCCACTGCCCCCAGGCAGTGAGGCAGTGCATTGCAGGAGTTGCATTGCCAACTGCCCCCAGGCAGTGAGGCAGTGCATTGCAGGAGTTGCACTGTCCACTGCCCCCAGGCAGTGAGGCAGTGCATTGCAGGAGTTGCACTGCCTACTGCCCCAGGGCAGTGGGGCAGTGCATTGCAGGAGTTGCACTACCCAGTGCCCCATGGCAGTGAGGCAGTGCATTGCAGGAGTTGCACTGTCCGCTGCCCCCAGGCAGTGAGGCGGTGCATTGCAGGAGTTGCACTGCCCACTGCCCCAGGGCAGTGAGGCAGTGCATTGCAAGAGTTGCACTGCCCACTGCCCCCAGGGCAGTGAGGCAGTGCATTGCAGGAGTTGCACTATCCAGTGCCCCAGGGCAGTGGGGCAGTGCATTGCAGGAGTTCCACTGCCCACTGCCCCCAGGCAGTGAGGCAGTGCATTGCAGGAGTTGCACTGCCCGCTGCCCCCAGGGCAGTGAGGCAGTGCATTGCAGGAGTTGCACTGCCCACTGCCCCAGGGCAGTGGGGCAGTGCATTGCAGGAGTTGCACTGTCCACTGCCCCCAGGCAGTGAGGCAGTGCATTGCAGGAGTTGCACTGCCTACTGCCCCAGGGCAGTGGGGCAGTGCATTGCAGGAGTTGCACTACCCAGTGCCCCATGGCAGTGAGGCAGTGCATTGCAGGAGTTGCACTGCCCACTGCCCCCCAGAAGTGAGGCAGTGCATTGCAGGAGTTGCACTGCCCACTGCCCCAGGGCAGTGAGGCAGTGCATTGCAGGAGTTGCACTGCCCACTGCCCCCAGGCAGTGGGGCAGTGCATTGCAGGAGTTGCACTGTCCACTGCCCCCAGGCAGTGAGGCAGTGCATTGCAGGAGTTGCACTGCCGACTGCCCCAGGGCAGTGAGGCAGTGCATTGCAGGATTTGCACTGTCCACTGCCCCCAGGCCGTGAGGCAGTGCATTGCAGGAGTTGCACTGCCCACTGCCCCCAGGGCAGTGGGACAGTGCATTGCAGGAGTTGCACTGTCCACTGCCCCCAGGCAGTGAGGCAGTGCATTGCAGGAGTTGCACTGCCTACTGCCCCAGGGCAGTGGGGCAGTGCATTGCAGGAGTTGCACTACCCAGTGCCCCATGGCAGTGAGGCAGTGCATTGCAGGAGTTGCACTGCCCACTGCCCCCCAGAAGTGAGGCAGTGCATTGCAGGAGTTGCACTGCCCACTGCCCCAGGGCAGTGGGGCAGTGCATTGCAGGAGTTGCACTGCCCACTGCCCCCAGGCAGTGAGGCAGTGCATTGCAGGAGTTGCACTGTCCGCTGCCCCCAGGCAGTGAGGCGGTGCATTGCAGGAGTTGCACTGCCCACTGCCCCAGGGCAGTGAGGCAGTGCATTGCAAGAGCTGCACTGCCCACTGCCCCCAGGGCAGTGAGGCAGTGCATTGCAGGAGTTGCACTACCCAGTGCCCCAGGGCAGTGGGGCAGTGCATTGCAGGAGTTCCACTGACCACTGCCCCCAGGCAGTGAGGCAGTGCATTGCAGGAGTTGCACTGCCCACTGCCCCAGGGCAGCGGGGCAGTGCATTGCAGGAGTTGCACTGCCTACTGCCCCAAGGCAGTAAGGCATTGCATTGCAGGAGTTGCACCGTCCACTGCCCCCAGGCAGTGAGGCACTGCATTGCAGGAGTTGCACTGCCCACTGCCCCCAGGCAGTGGGGCAGTGCATTGCGGGAGTTGCACTGCCCACTGCCCCCAGGCAGTGAGGCAGTGCATTGCAGGAGTTGCACTGTCCACTGCCCCCAGGCAGTGAGGCAGTGCATTGCAGGAGTTGCACTGCCTACTGCCCCAGGGCAGTGGGGCAGTGCATTGCAGGAGTTGCACTACCCAGTGCCCCATGGCAGTGAGGCAGTGCATTGCAGGAGTTGCACTGTCCGCTGCCCCCAGGCAGTGAGGCGGTGCATTGCAGGAGTTGCACTGCCCACTGCCCCAGGGCAGTGAGGCAGTGCATTGCAAGAGTTGCACTGCCCACTGCCCCCAGGGCAGTGAGGCAGTGCATTGCAGGAGTTGCACTATCCAGTGCCCCAGGGCAGTGGGGCAGTGCATTGCAGGAGTTCCACTGCCCACTGCCCCCATGCAGTGAGGCAGTGCATTGCAGGAGTTGCACTGCCCGCTGCCCCCAAGGCAGTGAGGCAGTGCATTGCAGGGGTTGCACTGCCCACTGCCCCAGGGCAGTGGGGCAGTGCATTGCAGGAGTTGCACTGTCCACTGCCCCCAGGCAGTGAGGCAGTGCATTGCAGGAGTTGCACTGCCTACTGCCCCAGGGCAGTGGGGCAGTGCATTGCAGGAGTTGCACTACCCAGTGCCCCATGGCAGTGAGGCAGTGCATTGCAGGAGTTGCACTGCCCACTGCCCCCCAGAAATGAGGCAGTGCATTGCAGGAGTTGCACTGCCCACTGCCCCAGGGCAGTGGGGCAGTGCATTGCAGGAGTTGCACTGCCCACTGCCCCCAGGCAGTGAGGCAGTGCATTGCAGGAGTTGCACTGTCCGCTGCCCCCAGGCAGTGAGGCGGTGCATTGCAGGAGTTGCACTGCCCACTGCCCCAGGGCAGTGAGGCAGTGCATTGCAAGAGCTCCACTGCCCACTGCCCCCAGGGCAGTGAGGCAGTGCATTGCAGGAGTTGCACTACCCAGTGCCCCAGGGCAGTGGGGCAGTGCATTGCAGGAGTTCCACTGCCCACTGCCCCCAGGCAGTGAGGCACTGCATTGCAGGAGTTGCACTGTCCGCTGCCCCCAGGCAGTGAGGCAGTGCATTGCAGGAGTTGCACTGCCCACTGCCCCAGGGCAGCGGGGCAGTGCATTGCGGGAGTTGCACTGCCCACTGCCCCCAGGCAGTGGGGCAGTGCATTGCAGGAGTTGCACTGCCCACTGCCCCCAGGCAGTGAGGCAGTGCATTGCAGGAGTTGCACTGTCCGCTGCCCCCAGGCAGTGAGGCGGTGCATTGCAGGAGTTGCACTGCCCACTGCCCCAGGGCAGTGAGGCAGTGCATTGCAAGAGCTCCACTGCCCACTGCCCCCAGGGCAGTGAGGCAGTGCATTGCAGGAGTTGCACTGCCTACTGCCCCAAGGCAGTAAGGCATTGCATTGCAGGAGTTGCACCGTCCACTGCCCCCAGGCAGTGAGGCACTGCATTGCAGGAGTTGCACTGCCCACTGCCCCCAGGCAGTGGGGCAATGCATTGCGGGAGTTGCACTGCCCACTGCCCCCAGGCAGTGAGGCAGTGCATTGCAGGAGTTGCACTGCCTACTGCCCCCAGGCAGTGGGGCAGTGCATTGCGGGAGTTGCACTGCCCACTGCCCCCAGGCAGTGAGGCGGTGCATTGCAGGAGTTGCACTGCCTACTGCCCCAGGGCAGTAAGGCAGTGCATTGCAGGAGTTGCACTGCCCACTGCCCCCAGGCAGTGGGGCAATGCATTGCGGGAGTTGCACTGCCCACTGCCCCCAGGCAGTGAGGCAGTGCATTGCAGGAGTTGCACTGCCTACTGCCCCCAGGCAGTGAGGCAGTGCATTGCAGGAGTTGCACTGTCCACTGCCCCCAGGCAGTGAGGCAGTGCATTGCAGGAGTTGCACTGCCCACTGCCCCAGGGCAGTAAGGCAGTGCATTGCAGGAGTTGCACTGCCCACTGCCCCCAGGCAGTGGGGCAATGCATTGCGGGAGTTGCACTGCCCACTGCCCCCAGGGCAGTGAGGCAGTGCATTGCAGGAGTTGCACTGCCTACTGCCCCCAGGCAGTGGGGCAGTGCATTGCAGGAGTTGCACTGTCCACTGCCCCCAGGCAGTGAGGCAGTGCATTGCAGGAGTTGCACTGCCCACTGCCCCAAGGCAGTGAGGCAGTGCATTGCAAGAGTTGCACTGCCCACTGCCCCCAGGCAGTGAGGCAGTGCATTGCAGGAGTTGCACTGCCTACTGCCCCCAGGCAGTGGGGCAGTGCATTGCAGGAGTTGCACTGTCCACTGCCCCCAGGCAGTGAGGCGGTGCATTGCAGGAGTTGCACTGCCCACTGCCCCAGGGCAGTGAGGCAGTGCATTGCAAGAGTTGCACTGTCCACTGCCCCCAAGCAGTGAGGCAGTGCATTGCAGGAGTTGCACTGCCCACTGCCCCCAGGCAGTGGGGCAATGCATTGCGGGAGTTGCACTGCCGACTGCCCCCAGGCAGTGAGGCAGTGCATTGCAGGAGTTGCACTGCCTACTGCCCCCAGGCAGTGGGGCAGTGCATTGCAGGACTTGCACTGTCAACTGCCCCCAGGCAGTGAGGCGGTGCATTGCAGGAGTTGCACTGCCCACTGCCCCAGGGCAGTGAGGCAGTGCATTGCAGGAGTTGCACTGCCCACTGCCCCCAGGGCAGTGAGGCAGTGCATTGCAGGAGTTGCACTACCCAGTGCCCCAGGGCAGTGGGGCAGTGCATTGCAGGAGTTCCACTGCCCACTGCCCCCAGGCAGTGAGGCAGTGCATTGCAGGAGTTGCACTGCCCGCTGCCCCCAGGCAGTGGGGCAGTGCATTGCAGGAGTTGCACTGCCTACTGCCCCCAGGGCAGTGAGGCAGTGCATTGCAGGAGTTGCACTACCCAGTGCCCCAGGGCAGTAAGGCAGTGCATTGCAGGAGTTGCACTGTCCACTGCCCCCAGGCAGTGAGGCAGTGCATTGCAGGAGTTGCACTGCCCACTGCCCCCAGGCAGTGGGGCAATGCATTGCGGGAGTTGCACTGCCCACTGCCCCCAGGCAGTGAGGCAGTGCATTGCAGGGGTTGCACTGCCTACTGCCCCCAGGCAGTGGGGCAGTGCATTGCGGGAGTTGCACTGCCCACTGCCCCCAGGGCAGTGAGGCAGTGCATTGCAGGAGTTGCACTGTCCACTGCCCCCAAGCAGTGAGGCAGTGCATTGCAGGAGTTGCACTGCCCACTGCCCCCAGGCAGTGGGGCAATGCACTGCAGGAGTTGCACTGCCCACTGCCCCCAGGCAGTGAGGCAGTGCATTGCAGGAGTTGCACTGCCTACTGCCCCCAGGCAGTGGGGCAGTGCATTGCAGGAGTTGCACTGTCCACTGCCCCCAGGCAGTGAGGCAGTGCATTGCAGGAGTTGCACTGCCCACTGCCCCCAGGCAGTGAGGCAGTGCATTGCAGGAGTTGCACCGCCCACTGCCCCCAGGCAGTGAGGCAGTGCATTGCAGGAGTTGCACTGCCTACTGCCCCACGGCAGTGGGGCGGTGCATTGCAGGAGTTGCACTACCCAGTGCCCCAGGGCAGTGAGGCAGTGCATTGCAGGAGTTGCACTGCCCACTGCCCCCCAGAATTGAGGCAGTGCATTGCAGGAGTTGCACTGCCCACTGCCCCAGGGCAGTGGGGCAGTGCATTGCAGGAGTTGCACTGCCCACTGCCCCCAGGGCACTGAGGCAGTGCATTGCAGGAGTTGCACTGCCCACTGCCCCAGGGCAGTGGGGCAGTGCATTGCAGGGGTTCCACTGCCCACTGCCCCCAGGCAGTGAGGCGGTGCATTGCAGGAGTTGCACTGCCCACTGCCCCAAGGCAGTGAGGCAGTGCATTGCAGGAGTTGCACTGCCCACTGCCCCCAGGGCAGTGAGGCAGTGCATTGCAGGAGTTGCACTACCCAGTGCTCCAGGGCAGTGGGGCAGTGCATTGGAGGAGTTCCACTGCCCACTGCCCCCAGGCAGTGAGGCAGTGCATTGCAGGAGTTGCACTGCCCGGTGCCCCCAGGCAGTGGGGCAGTGCATTGCAGGAGTTGCACTGCCTACTGCCCCAGGGCCGTAAGGCAGTGCATTGCAGGAGTTGCACTGTCCACTGCCCCCAGGCAGTGAGGCAGTGCATTGCAGGAGTTGCACTGCCCACTGCCCCCAGGCAGTGGGGCAATGCAGTGCAGGAGTTGCACTGCCCACTGCCCCCAGGCAATGAGGCAGTGCATTGCAGAAGTTGCACTGTCCACTGCCCCCAGGCAGTGAGGCAGTGCATTGCAGGAGTTGCACTGCCTACTGCCCCACGGCAGTGGGGCAGTGCATTGCAGGATTTGCACTGTCCACTGCCCCCAGGGCAGTGGGACAGTGCATTGCAGGAGTTGCACTGCCCACTGCCCCAGGGCAGTGAGGCAGTGCATTGCAGGAGTTGCACTGCCCACTGCCCCCAGGGCAGTGAGGCAGTGCATTGCAGGAGTTGCACTACCCAGTGCCCCAGGGCAGTGGGGCAGTGCATTGCAGGAGTTCCACTGCCCACTGCCCCCAGGCAGTGAGGCAGTGCATTGCAGGAGTTGCACTGCCCGGTGCCCCCGGGCAGTGGGGCAGTGCATTGCAGGAGTTGCACTGCCTACTGCCCCAGGGCAGTGAGGCAGTGCATTGCAGGAGTTGCACTGTCCACTGCCCCCAGGCAGTGGGGCAATGCATTGCAGGAGGTGCACTGCCCACTGCCCCCAGGCAGTGAGGCAGTGCATTGCAGGAGTTGCACTGCCTACTGCCCCCAGGCAGTGGGGCAGTGCATTGCAGGAGTTGCACTGCCTACTGCCCCCAGGCAGTGAGGCAGTGCATTGCAGGAGTTGCACTGTCCACTGCCCCCAGGCAGTGAGGCAGTGCATTGCAGGAGTTGCACTGCCTACTGCCCCAGGGCAGTGGGGCAGTGCATTGCAGGAGTTGCACTGTCCACTGCCCCCAAGCAGTGAGGCAGTGCATAGCAGGAGTTGCACTGCCCACTGCCCCCAGGCAGTGGGGCAATGCAGTGCAGGAGTTGCACTGCCCACTGCCCCCAGGCAGTGGGTCAGTGCATTGCAGGAGTTGCACTGCCTACTGCCCCCAGGCAGTGGGGCAATGCATTGCGGGAGTTGCACTGCACTGCCCCCAGGCAGTGAGGCAGTGCATTGCAGGAGTTGCACTGCCTACTGCCCCCAGGCAGTGGGGCAGTGCATTGCAGGAGTTGCACTGTCCACTGCCCCCAGGCAATGAGGCAGTGCATTGCAGGAGTTGCACTGCCGACTGCCCCCAGGCAGTGAGGCAGTGCATTGCAGGAGTTGCACTGTCCACTGCCCCCAGGCAGTGAGGCAGTGCACTGCAGGAGTTGCACTGTCCACTGCCCCCAGGCAGTGAGGCAGTGCATTGCAGGAGTTGCACTGCCCACTGCCCCCAGGCAGTGGGGCAATGCATTGCGGGAGTTGCACTGCCGACTGCCCCCAGGCAGTGAGGCAGTGCATTGCAGGAGTTGCACTGCCTACTGCCCCCAGGCAATGAGGCAGTGCATTGCAGGAGTTGCACTGTCCACTGCCCCCAGGCAGTGAGGCAGTGCATTGCAGGAGTTGCACTGCTTCCTGACCCAGGGCAGTGAGGCAGTGCATAGCAGGAGTTCCACTGCCCACTGCCCCCAGGCAGTGAGGCAGTGCATTGCAGGAGTTGCACTGCCCACTGCCCCCAGGCAGTGAGGCAGTGCATTGCAGGAGTTGCATTGCCCACTTCTCCCAGGCAGTGAGGCAGTGCATTGCAGGAGTTGCACTGCTTCCTGCCCCAGGGCAGTGAGGCAGTGCATAGCAGGAGTTCCACTGCCCACTGCCCCCAGGCAGTGAGGCAGTGCATTGCAGGAGTTGCACTGCCCACTGCCCCCAGGCAGTGAGGCAGTGCATTGCAGGAGTTGCACTGTCCACTGCCCCCAGGGGCAGTGAGGCAGTGCATTGCAGGAGTTGCACTGCCCACTGCCCCAGGGGCAGTGAGGCAGTGCATTGCAGGAGTTCCACTGCCGACTGCCCCCAGGCAGTGGGGCAGTGCATTGCAGGAGTTGCACTGCCCACTGCCCCCAGGCAGTGAGGTAGTGCATTGCAGGAGTTGCACTGCCGACTGCACCCAGGGAGTGGGGCAGTGCATTGCAGAAGTTGCACTGCCCACTGCCCCCAGGGCAGTGAGGCAGTGCATTGCAGGAGTTGCACTGCCCACTGCCCCCAGGCAGTGGGGCAATGCATTGCGGGAGTTGCACTGCCCACTGCCCCCAGGCAGTGAGGCAGTGCATAGCGGGAGTTGCACTGCCTACTGCCCCAGGGCAGTGAGGCAGTGCATTGCAGGAGTTGCACTGTCCACTGCCCCAGGGCAGTGAGGCAGTGCATTGCAGGAGTTGCACTGCCTACTGCCCCAGGGCAGTGAGGCAGTGCATTGCAGGAGTTGCACTGTCCACTGCCCCCAGGCAGTGAGGCAGTGCATTGCAAGAGTTGCACTGCCCACTGCCCCAGGGCAGTGAGGCAGTGCATTGCAGGAGTTGCAGTGCCCACTGCCCCAGGGCAGTGAGGCAGTGCATTGCAGGAGTTGCACTGCCCACTGCCCCCAGGGCAGTCAGGCAGTGTATTGCAGGAGTTCCACTGCCCACTGCCCCCAGGCAGTGAGGCAGTGCATTGCAGGAGTTGCACTGCCCACTGCCCCCAGGCAGTGGGGCAGTGCATTGCAGGAGTAGCACTGTCCACTGCCCCCAGGCAGTGAGGCAGTGCATTGCAGGAGTTGCACTGCCTACTGCCCCAGGGCAGTGAGGCAGTGCATTGCAGCAGTTGCACTGTCCACTGCCCCCAGGCAGTGAGGCAGTGCATTGCAGGAGTTCCACTGCCCACTGCCCCCAGGACAGTGAGGCAGTGCATTGCAGGCGTTGCACTGTCCACTGCCCCCAGGCAGTGAGGCAGTGCATTGCAGGAGTTGCACTGCCCACTGCCCCCAGGCAGTGGGGCAATGCATTGCGGGAGTTGCACTGCCGACTGCCCCCAAGCAATGAGGCAGTGCATTGCAGGAGTTGCACTGCCCACTGCCCCCGTGCAATGAGGCAGTGCATTGCAGGAGTTGCACTGTCCACTGCCCCCAGGCAGTGAGGCAGTGCATTGCAGGAGTTGCACTGCTTCCTGACCCAGGGCAGTGAGGCAGTGCATAGCAGGAGTTCCACTGCCCACTGCCCCCAGGCAGTGAAGCAGTACATTGCAGGAGTTGCACTGCCCACTGCCCCCAGGCAGTGAGGCAGTGCATTGCAGGAGTTGCACCGCCCACTGCTCCCAGGCAGTGAGGCAGTGCATTGCACAAGTTCCACTGTCCACTGCCCCCACGGCAGTGAGGCAGTGCATTGCAGGAGTTACATTGCCCACTGCCCCCAGGCAGTGGGGCAGTGCATTGCAGGAGTGGCCCTGCCCACTGCCCCCAGGGCAGTGAGGCAGTGCATTGCAGGAGTTGCACTGCCCACTGCCCCAGGGCAGTGAGGCAGTGCATTGCACGAGTTGCACTGCCGACTGCCCCCAGGCAGTGGGTCAGTGCATTGCAGGAGTTGCACTGTCCGCTGCCCCCAGGCAGTGAGGCAGTGCATTGCAGGAGTTGCACTGCCCACTGCCCCCAGGCAGTGAGGCAGTGCATTGCAGGAGTTGCACTGTCCACTGCCCCCAGGCAGTGAGGCAGTGCATTGCAGGAGTTGCACTGCCCACTGCCCCAGGGCAGTGAGGCAGTGCATTGCAGGAGTTCCACTGCCGACTGCCCCCAGGCAGTGGGGCAGTGCATTGCAGGAGATGCACTGCCCACTGCCCCCAGGCAGTGAGGTAGTGCATTGCAGGAGTTGCACTGCCGACTGCCCCCAGGCAGTGGGGCAGTGCATTGCAGGAGTTGCACTGCCTACTGCCCCAGGGCAGTGAGGCAGTGCATTGCAGGAGTTGCACTGCCCACTGCCCCAGGGCAGTGAGGCAGTGCATTGCAGGAGTTGCACTGCCGACTGCCCCCAGGCAGTGGGTCAGTGCATTGCAGGAGTTGCACTGTCCGCTGCCCCCAGGCAGTGAGGCAGTGCATTGCAGGAGTTGCACTGCCCACTGCCCCCAGGCAGTGAGGCAGTGCATTGCAGGAGTTGCACTGTCCACTGCCCCCAGGTCAGTGAGGCAGTGCATTGCAGGAGTTGCACTGCCCACTACCCCGAGGGCAGTGAGGCAGTGCATTGCAGGAGTTGCACTGCCCACTGCCCCCAGGCAGTGGGGCAATGCATTGCGGGAGTTGCACTGCCCACTGCCCCGGGGCAGTGAGGCAATGCATTGCAGGAGTTGCACTGTCCACTGCCCCCAGGCAGTGAGGCAGTGCATTGCAGGAGTTGCACTGCCTACTGCCCCAGGGCAGTGAGGCAGTGCATTGCAGGAGTTGCACTGTCCACTGCCCCCAGGCAGTGAGGCAGTGCATTGCAAGAGTTGCACTGCCCACTGCCCCAGGGCAGTGAGGCAGTGCATTGCACGAGTTGCACTGCCCACTGCCCCAGGGCAGTGAGGCAGTGCATTGCAGGAGTTGCACTGCCCACTGCCCCCAGGGCAGTGAGGCAGTGTATTGCAGGAGTTCCACTGCCCACTGCCCCCAGGCAGTGAGGCAGTGCATTGCAGGAGTTGCACTGCCTACTGCCCCAGGGCAGTGGGGCAGTGCATTGCAGCTCTGTGCTTATACCGCATCTATCTTTCGCCTTTTACTAAAGATAGCCGTTGGCTACAGAGCACGATGTGTATACATCACTTTTTGGTAATCTTCTTCTTCCCTGGTGACCTGGCACCAGTCTAAAAACCCTCAGGATGGTAGCTGTGGGACAGATTGCCCACACGCACTGCCACGCTCGAAGCCAGTCGTGATACGTCTCGATTTCTCGTGCGTCTTCCCTGTGTCAGGCCGGGCCCACCCCGCCCGCCAACCGTCCAGGACCCCTCCCTGGGCCAGAGATGCAGTCCTGTGGGGGACAGATGCACATACGTGGCCTCCCCCCGACCGCCAGACGCCAACGTGGCGCCTGCCCCGACAGCTCTGCGCCGACATGGCGCGGGCTCGGTGGCAGGGCACCATCGTGGTGCCGCGAACGTACCCGTGCGCCGTCGTGGCGCGGCCTTCTGGGCAGAGCGCCGTCGTGGCGCGGCCTTCTCGGCAGAGCGCCGCCGCGGCGCCGCCCAAACAGTCCAACGCCAACGTGGCGCCACTTCAGTGACAGCACACCACCGTGGTGCAGCCAACACGCACGTGTGCCGCCGTGGCGCAGTGTTCGGGGCACGGCGCCGTCGTGGCACTGCCCGGACAGCCCTATGCCTCCATGGCGCCAGTTCAGTGGCAGAGCGCCATCGTGGTGCCGCCAACGTACACGTGCGCCATAGTGGCGCAATCCTCAGGGCAGAACGCCACCGCGGCGCTGCCCAGCCAGCCCTGCGCCGACGTGGCGCCAGTTCAGTGACGTGGCACCACCGTGGTGCAATCAACGTGCACGTGCGCCGTCGTGGCGCAACCTTCAGGGCAGAGCGCCACCGTGGCGCTGCCCAAACGGTCTTCGTGCGCCAGCCTCGCCATGGTGTGTCCTCCAGGCCAATACTCGAGGCACCATGGCGGGGTCTGCACCTGGCGCTCCGCCAACCCCCGTGACACCCCGTGCAGAGGTGACGTGTCATCGGCGGTACTCACCGCCTCACGTGCCATTGACGAACGTCGCCGTCTCGCTCGGGCACCATCGTGGTGCCATTTTCTCGGTCACGTGCCGTCTCGGTACACGTATCGTGGGGCAAGTCGTTTGGGCTCGGCCTTTGCGGCCGGGCGTCGTCGGTGACCTCCACGGCGGTGCACCACCGTGGTGCTATGGCCGTGACGCACGTCCCGCACTCACAGAACCCGGGGGTACCCAGGCCACCGGCGGTGCGCGTGATCGTGTAGCGTGACCGTACTCGCGACGCCGGCGGTACTCAGCCCACCGGCAGTGCGCATAGTCGTGCTGGGCCGCGTTCTATTTAGCCCGGCGGCGTTTTCAAGTCGGAGGTGATGCCCCGGGAGACCCACATCTTCCGTGCCCGTTGATCTTGGAACGCTTACTCGGGTGGATCCAGGACAGGTCGGAGCGGTTGGTGGCCGGGACCGGAGAGCAGATCGAGCCGTAGCGTTGTCGTACACCGACGTTGTGACCCAGACGGCCTGCTGGGAGGAGCGTTCTCAGGTGTGCGACGAGATTCGTCTTGCTCTAGCGGAGGTAAGACGGAGGACTCCCTCGGCAGAGCCTGCGTTTGGCCCCCGAGGGACGACGCCAAGGCTCACCGTACGTGGGACCGCGGCAGGCGCTCCTCCTCCTCCTCCTCCTCCCCCCAGGGCAGTGAGGCAGTGCATTGCAGGAGTTGCACTGTCCACTGCCCCCAGGCAGTGAGGCAGTGCATTGCAAGAGTTGCACTGCCCACTGCCCCAGGGCAGTGAGGCAGTGCATTGCAGGCGTTGCACTGCCCACTGCCCCCAGGCAGTGGGGCAGTGCATTGCAGGAGTTGCACTGCCCACTGCCCCCAGGCAGTGAGGTAGTGCATTGCAGGAGTTGCACTGCCCACTGCTCCCAGGCAGTGAGGCAGTGCATTGCAGGAGTTGCACTGTCCGCTGCCCCCAGGCAGTGAGGCAGTGCATTGCAGGAGTTGCACTGCCCACTGCTCCCAGGCAGTGAGGCAGTGCATTGCAGGATTTGCACTGTCCACTGCCCCCAGGCAGTGAGGCACTGCATTGCAGGAGTTGCACTGCCTATGGCTCCCAGGCAGTGGGGCAGTGCATTGCAGGAGTTGCACTGTCCACTGCCCCCAGGCAGTGGGGCAGTGCATTGCAGGAGTTGCACTGCCCACTGCACCCAGGCAGTGAGGCACTGCATTGCAGGAGTTGCACTGCCTACTGCCCCAGGCAGTGAGGCACTGCATTGCAGGGGTTGCACTGTCCGCTGCCCCCAGGCAGTGAGGCAGTGCATTGCAGGAGTTGCACTGCCCACTGCCCCCAGGCAGTGAGGCAGTGCATTGCAGGAGTTGCACTGCCCACTGCTCCCAGGCAGTGAGGCAGTGCATTGCAGGAGTTGCACTGTACACTGCCCCCAGGCAGTGAGGCAGTGCATTGCAGGAGTTGCACTGTCCACTGCACCCAGGGCAGTAAGGCAGTGCAGTGCAGGAGTTGCACTGCCCACTGCCCAAGGGCAGTGGGGCAGTGCATTGCAGGAGTTGCACTGCCCACTGCTCCCAGGCAGTGAGGCAGTGCATTGCAGGAGTTGCACTGCCCACTGCCCCCAGGCAGTGAGGCAGTGCATTGCAGGAGTTGCACTGCCCACTGCTCCCAGGCAGTGAGGCAGTGCATTGCAGGAGTTGCACTGTCCACTGCCCCCAGACAGTGAGGCAGTGCATTGCAGGAGTTGCACTGCCCACTGCACCCAGGGCAGTAAGGCAGTGCAGTGCAGGAGTTGCACTGCCCACTGCCCAAAGGCAGTGGGGCAGTGCATTGCAGGAGTTGCACTGCCTACTGCCCCAGGCAGTGAGGCAGTGCATTGCAGGAGTTGCACTGTCCACTGCCCCCAGGCAGTGGGGCAGTGCATTGCAGGAGTTGCACTGCCCACTGCCCCCAGGCAGTGGGTCAGTGCATTGCAGGAGTTGCACTGCCCACTGCACCCAGGGCAGTAAGGCAGTGCAGTGCAGGAGTTGCACTGCCCACTGCCCAAGGGCAGTGGGGCAGTGCATTGCAGGAGTTGCACTTCCTACTGCCCAAGAGCAGTGAGGCAGTGCATTGCAGGGGTTCCACTACTCACTGCCCCCAGGGCAGTGAGGCAGTGCATTGCGGGAGTTGCACTGTCCACTGCCCCCACGCAATGAGGCAGTGCATTGCAGGAGTTGCACTGCCCACTGCCCCCAGGCAGTGAGGCAGTGCATTGCAGGAGTTGCACTGTCCCCTGCCCCCAGGCAGTGAGGCAGTGCATTGCAGGAGTTGCACTGCCCACTGCCCCCAGGCAGTGGGGCAGTGCATCACAGGAGTTGCACCGCCCACTGCCCCTAGGCAGTGAGGCAGTGCATTGCAGGAGTTGCACTGTCCGCTGCCCCCAGGCAGTGAGGCAGTGCACTGCAGGAGTTGCACTGCCTACTGCCCCCAGGCAGTGAGGCAGTGCATTGCAGGAGTTGCACTGTTCACTGCCCCCAGGCAGTGAGGCAGTGCATTGCAGGAGTTGCACTGCCCGCTGCCCCCAGGGCAGTAAGGCAGTGCATTGCAGGAGCTGCACTGCCCACTGCCCCCTGGCAGTGAGGCAGTGCATTGCAGGAGTTGCACTGCCCACTGCCCCCAGGCAGTGAGGCAGTGCATTGCAAGAGGTCCACTGCCTACTGCCCCAGGGCAGTGAGGCAGTGCATTGCAGGAGTTGCACTGCCCACTGCCCCAGGGCAGTGAGGCAGTGCATTGCAGGAGTTGCACTGCCCGCTGCCCCCAGGCAATGAGGCAGTGCATTGCAGGAGTTGCACTGCCCACTGCCCCCAGGCAGTGAGGCAGTGCATTGCAGGAGTTGCACTGCCTACTGCCCCAGGGCAGTGAGGCAGTGCATTGCAGGAGTTGCACTGCCCACTGACCCCAGGCAGTGGGGCAGTGCATTGCAGGAGTTGCACTGCACACTGCCCCCAGGCAGTGGGACAGTAAATTGCAGGAATTGCACTGTCCACTGCCCCAGGGCAGTGACGCAGTGCATTGCAGGTGTTGCACTGCCTACTACCCCCAGGCAGTGGGGCAGTACGTTGCAGGAGTTGCACTGCCCACTGTCCCCAGGGCAGTGAGGCAGTGCATTGCAGGAGTTGCACTGCCCACTGCCCCCAGGCAGTGGGGCAGTGCATTGCAGGATTTGCACTGCCCACTGCCCCCAGGCCGCGAGGCAGTCAATTGCAGGAGGTGCACTGTCCACTGCCCCCAGGCAGTGAGGCAGTGCATTGCGGGAGTTGCACAGCCTACTGCCCAAGGGCAGTGAGGTAGTGCATTGCAGGAGTTGCACTGCCCACTGCCCCCAGGCAGTGGGGCAGTGCATTGCAGGCGTTGCACTGTCCGCTGCCCCCAGGCAGTGGGGCAGTGCATTGCAGGAGTTGCACTGCCCACTGCTCCCAGGCAGTGGGGCAGTGCATTGCAGGAGTTGCACTGCCCACTGCCCCCAGGCAGTGGGACAGTGCATTGCAGGAGTTGCACTGTCCACTGCCCCCAGGCAGTGAGGCAGTGCATTGCAGGAGTTGCACTGCCCACTGCCCCCAGGGCGTGGGGCACTGCATTGCAGGAGTTGCACTGCCCACTGCCCCCAGGCAGTGAGGCAGTACATAGCAGGAGTTGCACTGCCCACTGCCCCCAGGGCAGTGAGGCAGTGCATTGCAGGAGTTCCACTGCCCACTGCCCCAGGGCAGTGAGGCAGTGCATTGCAGGAGTTGCACTGCCCACTGCCCCCAGGCAATGAGGCAGTGCATAGCAGGAGTTGCACTGTCCACTGCCCCCAGGCAGTGAGGCAGTGCATTGCAGGCGTTGCACTGTCCACTGCCCCCAGGCAGTGAGGCAGTACATAGCAGGAGTTGCACTGCCCACTGCCCCCAGGGCAGTGAGGCAGTGCATTGCAGGAGTTCCACTGCCCACTGCCCCAGGGCAGTGAGGCAGTGCATAGCAGGAGTTGCACTGCCCACTGCCCCCAGGCAGTGAGGCAGTGCATTGCAGGCGTTGCACTGTCCACTGCCCCCAGGCAGTGAGGCAGTACATAGCAGGAGTTGCACTGCCCACTGCCCCCAGGCAGTGGGGCAGTGCATTGCAGGAGTTGCACTGCCCACTGCTCCCAGGCAGTGGGGCAGTGCATTGCAGGAGTTGCACTGCCCACTGCCCCCAGGCAGTGGGACAGTGCATTGCAGGAGTTGCACTGCCCACTGCCCCCAGGCAGTGAGGCAGTGCATTGCAGGAGTTGCACTGCCCACTGCCCCCAGGGCGTGGGGCAGTGCATTGCGGGAGTTGCACTGCCCACTGCCCCCAGGCAGTGAGGCAGTGCATTGCAGGAGTTGCACTGCCCACTGCCCCCAGGCAGTGAGGCAGTACATAGCAGGAGTTGCACTGTCCGCTGCCCCCAGGCAGTGGGGCAGTGCATTGCAGGAGTTGCACTGCCCACTGCTCCCAGGCAGTGGGGCAGTGCATTGCAGGAGTTGCACTGCCCACTGCCCCCAGGCAGTGGGACAGTGCATTGCAGGAGTTGCACTTTCCACTGCCCCCAGGCAGTGAGGCAGTGCATTGCAGGAGTTGCACTGTCCACTGCCCCCAGGCAGTGAGGCAGTGCATTGCAGGAGTTGCACTGTCCACTGCCCCCCAGCAGTGAGGCAGTGCATTGCAGGAGTTGCACTGCCCACTGCCCCCAGGCAGTGAGGCAGTGCATTGCGTGAGTTGCACTGCCAACTGCCCCCAAGCAGTGAGGCACTGCATTGCAGGAGTTGCACTGCCCACTGCCCCCAGGGCAGTGAGGCAGTGCATTGCAGGAGTTCCACTGCCCACTGCCCCCAGAGCAGTGAGGCAGTGCATAGCAGGAGTTGCACTGCCCACTGCCCCCAGGCAGTGAGGCAGTGCATTGCAGGAGTTGCACTGCCCACTGCCCCCAGGCAGTGAGGCAGTACATAGCAGGAGTTGCACTGCCCACTGCCCCCAGGCAGTGAGGCACTGCATTGCAGGAGTTGCACTGCCCACTGCCCCCAGGCAGTGAGGCAGTGCATTGCAGGAGTTGCACTGCCCACTGCCCCCAGGCAGTGAGGCAGTACATAGCAGGAGTTGCACTGCCCACTGCCCCCAGGGCAGTGAGGCAGTGCATTGCAGGAGTTCCACTGCCCACTGCCGGAGGGCAGTGAGGCAGTGCATTGCAGGAGCTGCACTGCCCACTGCCCCCAGACAGTGAGGCAGTGCATTGCAGGAGTTGCACTGTCCACTGCCCCCAGGCAGTGAGGCAGTGCATTGCAGGAGTTGCACTGTCCACTGCCCCCCAGCAGTGAGGCAGTGCATTGCAGGAGTTGCACTGCCCACTGCCCCCAAGCAGTGAGGCAGTACATAGCAGGAGTTGCACTGCCCACTGCCCCCAGGCAGTGAGGCAGTGCATTGCAGGAGTTGCACTGCCCACTGCCCCCAGGCAGTGAGGCAGTGCATTGCAGGAGTTGCACAGCTTACTGCACAAGGGCAGTGGGGCAGTGCATTGCAGGAGTTGCACTGTCCGCTGCCCCCAGGCAGTGAGGCAGTGCATCGCAGGAGATGCACTGCCCACTGCTACCAGGCAGTGGGGCAGTGCATTGCAGGAGTTGCACTGCCCACTGCCCCCAGGCAGTGAGGCAGTGCATTGCAGGAGTTGCACAGCTTACTGCCAAAGGGCAGTGGGGCAGTGCATTGCAGGAGTTGCACTGTCCGCTGCCCCCAGGCAGTGAGGCAGTGCATTGCAGGAGTTGCACTGCCCACTGCCCCCAGGGCAGTGGGGCAGTGCATTGCAGGAGTTGCACTGTCCGCTGCCCCCAGGCAGTGAGGCAGTGCATCGCAGGAGATGCACTGCCCACTGCCACCAGGCAGTCGGGCAGTGCATTGCAGGAGTTGCACTGCCCACTGCCCCCAGGCAGTGAGGCAGTGCATTGCAGGAGTTGCACAGCTTACTGCCCAAAGGCAGTGGGGCAGTGCATTGCAGGAGTTGCACTGTCCGCTGCCCCCAGGCAGTGAGGCAGTGCATTGCAGGAGTTCCACTGCCCACTGCCGCAGGGCAGTGAGGCAGTGCATTGCAGGAGCTGCACTGCCCACTGCCCCCAGGCAGTGAGGCAGTGCATTGCAGGAGTTGCACTGTCCACTGCCCCCAGGCAGTGAGGCAGTGCATTGCAGGAGTTGCACTGTCCACTGCCCCCAGGGGCAGTGAGGCAGTGCATTGCAGGAGTTGCACTGCCCACTGCCCCCAAGCAGTGAGGCAGTACATAGGAGGAGTTGCACTGCCCACTGCCCCCAGGCAGTGAGGCAGTGCATTGCAGGAGTTGCACTGCCGACTGCCCCCAGGCAGTGAGGCAGTGCATTGCAGGAGTTGCACAGCTTACTGCCCAAGGGCAGTGGGGCAGTGCAATGCAGGAGTTGCACTGTCCGCTGCCCCCAGGCAGTGAGGCAGTGCATCGCAGGAGATGCACTGCCCACTGCCACCAGGCAGTGGGGCAGTGCATTGCAGGAGTTGCACTGCCCACTGCCCCCAGGCAGTGAGGCAGTGCATTGCAGGAGTTGCACAGCTTACTGCCCAAGGGCAGTGGGGCAGTGCATTGCAGGAGTTGCACTGTCCGCTGCCCCCAGGCAGTGAGGCAGTGCATCGCAGGAGATGCACTGCCCACTGCCCCCAGGCAGTGAGGCAGTGCATTGGAGGAGTTCCACTTTCCACTGCCCCCAGGCCGTGAGGCAGTGCATTGCAGGAGTTGCACTGTCCACTGCCCCAGGGCAGTGAGGCAGTGCATTGCAGGAGTTCCACTGCCCACTGCCGCAGGGCAGTGAGGCAGTGCATTGCAGGAGCTGCACTGCCCACTGCCCCCAGGCAGTGAGGCAGTGCATTGCAGGAGTTGCACTGTCCACTGCCCCCAGGCAGTGAGGCAGTGCATTGCAGGAGTTGCACTGTCCACTGCCCCCAGGCAGTGAGGCAGTGCATTGCAGGAGTTGCACTGTCCACTGCCCCCAGGGGCAGTGAGGCAGTGCATTGCAGGAGTTGCACTGCCCACTGCCCCCAAGCAGTGAGGCAGTACATAGGAGGAGTTGCACTGCCCACTGCCCCCAGGCAGTGAGGCAGTGCATTGCAGGAGTTGCACTGCCGACTGCCCCCAGGCAGTGAGGCAGTGCATTGCAGGAGTTGCACAGCTTACTGCCCAAGGGCAGTGGGGCAGTGCAATGCAGGAGTTGCACTGTCCGCTGCCCCCAGGCAGTGAGGCAGTGCATCGCAGGAGATGCACTGCCCACTGCCACCAGGCAGTGGGGCAGTGCATTGCAGGAGTTGCACTGCCCACTGCCCCCAGGCAGTGAGGCAGTGCATTGCAGGAGTTGCACAGCTTACTGCCCAAGGGCAGTGGGGCAGTGCATTGCAGGAGTTGCACTGTCCGCTGCCCCCAGGCAGTGAGGCAGTGCATCGCAGGAGATGCACTGCCCACTGCCCCCAGGCAGTGAGGCAGTGCATTGGAGGAGTTCCACTTTCCACTGCCCCCAGGCCGTGAGGCAGTGCATTGCAGGAGTTGCACTGTCCACTGCCCCAGGGCAGTGAGGCAGTGCATTGCAGGAGTTCCACTGCCCACTGCCGCAGGGCAGTGAGGCAGTGCATTGCAGGAGCTGCACTGCCCACTGCCCCCAGGCAGTGAGGCAGTGCATTGCAGGAGTTGCACTGTCCACTGCCCCCAGGCAGTGAGGCAGTGCATTGCAGGAGTTGCACTGTCCACTGCCCCCAGGGGCAGTGAGGCAGTGCATTGCAGGAGTTGCACTGCCCACTGCCCCCAAGCAGTGAGGCAGTACATAGGAGGAGTTGCACTGCCCACTGCCCCCAGGCAGTGAGGCAGTGCATTGCAGGAGTTGCACTGCCGACTGCCCCCAGGCAGTGAGGCAGTGCATTGCAGGAGTTGCACAGCTTACTGCCCAAGGGCAGTGGGGCAGTGCAATGCAGGAGTTGCACTGTCCGCTGCCCCCAGGCAGTGAGGCAGTGCATCGCAGGAGATGCACTGCCCACTGCCACCAGGCAGTGGGGCAGTGCATTGCAGGAGTTGCACTGCCCACTGCCCCCAGGCAGTGAGGCAGTGCATTGCAGGAGTTGCACAGCTTACTGCCCAAGGGCAGTGGGGCAGTGCATTGCAGGAGTTGCACTGTCCGCTGCCCCCAGGCAGTGAGGCAGTGCATCGCAGGAGATGCACTGCCCACTGCCCCCAGGCAGTGAGGCAGTGCATTGGAGGAGTTCCACTTTCCACTGCCCCCAGGCCGTGAGGCAGTGCATTGCAGGAGTTGCACTGTCCACTGCCCCAGGGCAGTGAGGCAGTGCATTGCAGGAGTTGCACTGCCCACTGCCCCCAGGCAGTGAGGCAGTGCATTGCAGGAGTTGCGCTGCCTACTGCCCCAGGGCAGCGAGGCACTGCATTGCAGGAGTTGCACTGCCCACTGCCCCCAGGCAGTGGGGCAGTGCATTGCAGGAGTTGCACTGCCCACTGCCCCCAGGCAGTGAGGCAGTGCATTGCAGGAGTTGCACAGCCTACTGCCCAAGAGCAGTGAGGCAGTGCATTGCAGGAGTTGCACTGTCCGCTGCCCCCAGGCAGTGAGGCAGTGCATCACAGGAGATGCACTGCCCACTGCCCCCAGGCAGTGGGGCAGTGCATTGCAGGAGTTCCACTGTCCACTGCCCCCAGGCAGTGAGGCAGTGCATTGCAGGAGTTGCACTGTCCACTGCCCCCAGGGCAGTGAGGCAGTGCATTGCAGGAGTTGCACTGTCCACTGCCCCCAGGCAGTGAGGCAGTGCATTGCAGGAGTTGCACTGCCCGCTGCCCCCAGGCAGGGGGGCAGTGCATTGCAGGAGTTGCACTGCCCACTGCCCCCAGGCAGTGAGGCAGTGCATTGCAGGAGTTGCACTGCCCACTGCCCCCAGGCAGTGAGGCAGTGCATTGCAGGAGTTGCACTGCCTACTGCCCCAGGGCAGCGAGGCACTGCATTGCAGGAGTTGCACTGCCTACTGCCCCAGGGCAGTGAGGCCGTGCATTGCAGGAGTTGCACTGCCCACTGCCCCCAGGCAGTGAGGCAGTGCATTGCAGGAGTTGCACTGCCCACTGCCCCCAGGGCAGCGAGGCACTGCATTGCAGGAGTTGCACTGCCTACTGCCCCAGGGCAGTGAGGCAGTGCATTGCAGGAGTTGCACTGCCCACTGCCCCCAGGCAGTGGGGCAGTGCATTGCAGGAGTAGCACTGTCCACTGCCTCCAGGCAGTGAGGCAGTGCATTGCAGGAGTTGCACTGTCCACTGCCCCCAGGGCAGCGAGGCACTGCATTGCAGGAGTTGCACTGCCTACTGCCCCAAGGCAGCGAGGCACTGCATTGCAGGAGTTGCACTGCCTACTGCCCCAGGGCAGTGAGGCCGTGCATTGCAGGAGTTGCACTGCCCACTGCCCCCAGGCAGTGAGGCAGTGCATTGCAGGAGTTGCACTGCCCACTGCCCCCAGGGCAGCGAGGCACTGCATTGCAGGAGTTGCACTGCCTACTGCCCCAGGGCAGTGAGGCAGTGCATTGCAGGAGTTGCACTGTCCACTGCCTCCAGGCAGTGAGGCACTGCATTGCAGGAGTTGCACTGCCCACTGCCCCCAGGCAGTGAGGCAGTGCATTGCAGGAGTTGCACTGCCTACTGCCCCAGGGCAGCGAGGCACTGCATTGCAGGAGTTGCACTGCCTACTGCCCCAGGGCAGTGAGGCCGTGCATTGCAGGAGTTGCACTGCCCACTGCCCCCAGGCAGTGAGGCAGTGCATTGCAGGAGTTGCACTGCCCACTGCCCCCAGGGCAGCGAGGCACTGCATTGCAGGAGTTGCACTGCCTACTGCCCCAGGGCAGTGAGGCAGTGCATTGCAGGAGTTGCACTGCCCACTGCCCCCAGGCAGTGGGGCAGTGCATTGCAGGAGTAGCACTGTCCACTGCCTCCAGGCAGTGAGGCAGTGCATTGCAGGAGTTGCACTGCCCACTGCCCCCAGGGCAGCGAGGCACTGCATTGCAGGAGTTGCACTGCCTACTGCCCCAGGGCAGCGAGGCACTGCATTGCAGGAGTTGCACTGCCTACTGCCCCAGGGCAGTGAGGCCGTGCATTGCAGGAGTTGCACTGCCCACTGCCCCCAGGCAGTGAGGCAGTGCATTGCAGGAGTTGCACTGCCCACTGCCCCCAGGGCAGCGAGGCACTGCATTGCAGGAGTTGCACTGCCTACTGCCCCAGGGCAGTGAGGCAGTGCATTGCAGGAGTTGCACTGTCCACTGCCTCCAGGCAGTGAGGCAGTGCATTGCAGGAGTTGCACTGCCCACTGCCCCCAGGGCAGAGAGGCAGTGCACTACACACATACGCACGGCGCGCGCACAACACATACAGCCCCGCCCGTTTACCTGTACCCGTGGGTAGACATCCCGGCCATTGCCTTCTGGTAACAGCGCCTTCGGCACACCACACCACACCATACCATACTGAACCACACTGCACTGCACCGCACCTCACTGCGCAACCCACCGCACCGCGCTGCGCAGTTACGTACACAGCGCTGCACTGAACCAGTGCTAGGCCCCTCGACGACACACACCTGTTGGCGGGATGTAGCATCTCTTTGGAGGATGAAAATACTGGTCCCAGTGCGGGGTTTCTTTCAGCCGCTCAGCAAAAAAGGCGTCCAAATACTCCCCGGTGGCCGCAACAAGCTCTGTCACAACCTGTCCTTTGTGTTCGTAGCAGTTCCAGAAATGGTTGTTGACAAAGGTGTGATTGCCGCTGGACATAACACGGGTCTCAAACGTCTTGCTGCAGTACGGATGACAATCCAGTGGACAATGTCTTCGCAAAATGATTGGGCCCGCACGCGTTGTGTTGCATCCATGACGCATGTGGGGGCAGAGGCATGTCGGGGGGGGTGCATGGAGTAGATCCGTAGTCACCGTCAAGAGTCTTAGGCCCGCAATGCACAGAGGTGGGACAGGGAAGGGTGATTGGTGCACTGCAGCAAATTTTTCGCCTAGCTAAACAGGGCGCAGATCACACAAACATGGGGCTTCTAAACGACTTGGACATGGACAACGCTTACTACACGCTGTGCGCTCAACACACAAGTGCACTCCCTCCTCCAAGCCCTGTCGAACGTGAGCAAATCCGGCGCAATGGGGTAAACTCGGTGACTCAATTTGGGAAAGTGATCATAAAAGTAGCGTGCACGGCGCGCGCAGAGCAAACACCCCCCCTAAGCAAAAAATGGCCAAACTCACAAGCTCCAAGGTCCATCCCCCAACGGCTCACGCTAAACTCCTGACCGGTCGCCCGACTTGAGCTTCAACAGCTGCAACGCGGGGTCTAGAGCAGCATCAAAGAACAGCTACAACCTCGCCGACTGGTTTCCTTGCTGTGGCGCCGGTGGTGCATGGTACATGCATTCTGGGTGCCGTGTGGGCAAACCCTGTTGACCATTTTGGTCTCTTGCATCCGGGTTTCACGGAGACTCGGGGGGAAAGGAGGCGGGTGGGTTGCTCGCAGTCGTTTTCAGGGTTCAGGGAACTTGGGGCACGCTGTGTGCAGACATGGGGCTGTTCTTAACAACAAAAACTGCCGGCCTCCACAGAGCGCCGGCCGGCGAGTGACTGCGGTTGGTCATCGGCCAACGAGCGTCGGTTAAGCACCAAACATCTGGCGGTTGAGTGTCAACCGCCGTCGATTAACCAAATCCTGCCGCCAGTACCCCCAGGGCCGTCCTCAGTGGAAGAAGACGAAACCGAAATGTCTCGTTCCTAAAGGACAGCCCTCGTTCAGAGACTTGGGGACCTTTGGGTTTGGGGAAGGCGCAGTACGAAGGCAAAGGCATATAGGCACAAGGCAAGCGGGGCGGAGGCATGTGGGGGCAGGGCCAGGGATGGATATAGTGGGGAGCCCCCCCCCCCCATGACGAAATAACGATGACGAAGTACGGCCGGCCAAATTTGGCCAATTTTCACCATTTTTGACTCTTTAAAAACAAAAGCGATTTGCCCCCCCCCCCCCCCCCCACATACATCTTTGCGTTCAGCACATTCCGCTGATCGATTTGATGGGCCTCGTGACATTTTTTTTGAAAGAAAAAGTTCTTTCGAGCTTTTGGACCACTTTTGGCCCCTCACACACAAAAAAAAAATTCGGCGGCTTCCGCCCCAAAATTCACCCTTTACCAAAAGAGGGACAAAGGGGTTTCGCAATCGTCATTTCGTCATCTCGGACCCCTCAGAGCCCCCCACCCCAACCCCCCAGACCCCACCAAAATCCAAAATAATTCGGTCACTATTATCATATCCATCCCTGGGCAGGGCCACTGAGGGCCAGGGGCATGCCGTGCTGGAGGCGGGAGCCGGGCAGCAGAACACAGGGGGTCGCACCGGTTCATGACGATCCACATGTTGTTCTCGGCCTGATGCAGCATGTTGAGCATCCCCGTCACTTTGAAGTCGGGGCACGTGGGGCGTGGGCCGAAGGACTCCAGATGGGCCACGAACCAATCGGGGGTCACACAGAGGCTGTGCGCGTGCTGGATCAGAAGGCTTTCGGGGAGGCTGACGCGGCTCAGCAACTTGAGATGCATGTTGGGCGTTCGGTTATGGGGGACCTGCGGAAGGGCGGCGGGCGGATGACGGGGTGGTCTCTGGATGTGCCATCACCTCAGGACACCTGCAGATCGCAGGGTCGGTGGGTGGGTGGGGCCATGATGTCAGGTTTTGTAATACTTCCAGAATCTGATGGGTGGGGAAGGAGGACATCAAGAATGGCAAACTCGCCGACACGGATGTCGGAGAGACGAAGTCGCCGCGGCGCTTCGGCATCAAGTCACTTGCCGACCTGCTGAGGGACGGTCCGCCCGCGGAAATGGTTCCAAAAGAAGAACCCCCCAAAGCCACGGCGCAGATTCTCTAAGACCTGCAGTGCAAATATTTGCATTTGTGGGGCGGGCGACGCGGCTCACGCCTTCATCGCGTACTTTTTCGACCTCCGATATGATGTGTTGGTGTTTGCGGGCTTCAAGGATGAAGCCGCTTGAACGGGGGGATCGAATTTGTGGACGGTTGTGACCCTGAGAACATCAACCGGCATGATCCGGACCTTGTGCCGGACTCACTCCGTTCAATTCAACTGCTCTTTTGTTCGCAAATCGGTCTAATGGTATCACCCTGAGCCCTGGTCACAGGCACGTAGTCAAATCGATGCAAATCCCCTTCGGGGTCGGCGGGGGGCCCAAAGAGCTCTGCAGACAAAGAACAGGGGCCTCACTGTGAATTAAACTGTCGTTTGTTGAATAAACAAGGGTTTGCCTTGCGGCCCTTGCAGCACCAACCAGACCAGCACCGAAGGTTGCCCTGAGGTCGCCGCACAGGCGCGGCTGTCGAATGGTCCACGGACCGTCGGGGCCCGCTCGTACCCCTCCCACGGCACGGCATGGGCCAGGGGGGGGGGGGGGGGGCATGGGATGTGGAGTGGAGTGTGTCCACCACCCGTCTTGACGGTTCCCCAAGCGCCTTCCCCCAACGCAGACCTGTCGGGTCGTCTCAGCCCCCCCCCCCCCCCACCCCCCCGATGGACTCGGGGCTACCAGGCCACGGCAGACCCTTGGCGACCGGGCAGCGAAGCCCAACACACGCACATGTACTTTGACATGCGCTCCGGGGGGGGGGGGGTTGGCACAAGGCCTTGGTGGTTGGCTCTGTTAGCCTGTGGCGGCGCCCATTGGCCTCTCGCCTTTGAACCTTCTGCTATGACAAGCCGGCATCCGCACTACTGCGGGCATCCGCACTGCCGCGGGCATCCCCCTGCCCGGGGGTGGGAATCCAGAATGCAACTTCTGCCCAGGGCGTCCTCCCCTGACGGCCTGATCAGCGCCCGGTGTGCGGTCATCACGAAGACCCGGGGCCGGGAGGTGCTCACCACAACCAGCACCGTGAGTGTCACACAAGGCCATGGGTGCTGGCTCACCGATGCGTGGGGGGGGGGGGGGGTGTTGCAGACGCACTGGGGCCATGGCCTCGGTGGCCCTCCATGACCGGACCCAATGGGGTGCTCATGGACTGTCAACGGGTGCCAAGGTCCCACAAAGGGCCCGCGGGCGGGAGGCACCGCCGTGCAGGCGTGCGTGTGGCTTGTGCGGGCGGTGTGGCGGGGCGGTGTGTGGCACGCCGGGCCATGCCCAGTGGATCAGGGTGTGCCCCGTGCGATGGGCCCTGGGGGGCAGTCCGATGCTGAGGCCTTCGGTGGAGCTCACGGGGCGGGCAGCCCGCGTCCCCCGCTGGGCCAGAGCTGTGCAGGGGCGGTCCTGGTGCTGTGCGAACTGCCCAACCGCAGCTGCTCTGCCCGGGGCGGTGCTGGTGCTTTGCATGCGCTGTAAAGATGGTGCGTAGGTGCTGTGCAGCAGGCCTCGTGTATAAGAGGGAGGGGGGGGTCCAGAGCCTTAGACCCACCCACCCTGACCCCCCCCACTCCTTTGGCAACTTGATTCTTATAAAGGAGGCCTGCGGTGCAGGTGCTGTGCAGGTGCTGTGCAGGTGCAGACTGCGTGGTCCCCAAGTGCTTTGCGGCTGCCCTGGCACATGCAGGCGGTGTCTACACACCGCCTCCACAACACCTGTGGAGCATTGGCACAGCACCTGCATCGAGGCAATGTGCACCTGCTCAGGGGGTGTGGCAAATTTGCTGTGGAGGCGCACAGCACCTGCATGCCTCCGATTTACGACGATTTGCTGCCTACCACCTTCCTGTGCGAGTGCTGTGCGGGTGCCGTGCATTGCGCTGTGGCACAGGCGCTGTGCGAGTGCTGTGCGGGTGCCGTGCAGTGCTGCGGCGCTGTGACACAGGCGCTGTGCAAGTGCTGTGCGGGTGCCGTGCAGTGCTGCGGTGCTGTGGCACAGGCGCTGTGCAAGTGCTGTGCGGGTGCCGTGCAGTGCTGCGGTGCTGTGGCACAGGCGCTGTGCAAGTGCTGTGCGGGTGCCGTGCAGTGCTGCGGCGCTGTGGCACAGGCGCTGTGCAAGTGCTGTGCGGGTGCCGTGCAGTGCTGCGGCGCTGTGGCACAGGCGCTGTGCAAGTGCTGTGCGGGTGCCGTGCAGTGCTGCGGCGCTGTGGCACAGGCACTGTGCAAGTGCTGTGCAGGTGCTGTCTGTCCTGGTGCTCTGTACTGTGTGGTGCACCCGCACAGCACCTGTATACTCACGATTTACTGCTTACTTCTTGCCAGGGGGGTCCTTAACAGGGAAAGAAAAATGTTCCTGAATGGCAATTTTGCAAAAAGACCGCGTGTAGCTCATGTGTTCAACCATGGTTGGTGGCGATTGGCGGTTGGCGGTTCATGGCGGTTCGTGGCGGTTGGTGGTGGTTGGCGGCGGTTGGTGATTGGTGATTGGTGATTGGTGGTTGGTGGTGGTTGGCAGTGGTTGGCGGTTGGCGGTTGATCGCCGCTGGCGGTTGGCGGCGGTTGGCGGTTGGCGGTTGGTGGCAGTTGGCGGTTGGTGGTCCCTTGGGGCGGTCCCAAAGGGCGATCCTGAACCAAAAAAAAATGTAGTTCCCTAAGGAGGCTGCCTGACGCCCTCTGCTTTTGCGCATTAAGTGAGGGCTTGTGGGATACTACTGGCTGCGTGTTGCATACTTCTGGCTGCCCGTCTACTGCACGCTGCCTCGGACCTGCCGCCTCCGGCGCCCGCACCGCACCTCCCCGAAGCCCATACACGCTTTGCAGCGGGGCATCCCGACGCGCACACGCACCAATTGGGAGATGCAGGCCTGGTTCGTGATGGGGGCCGCGATGGGGCTGCACGGGTGCTGCACGTAGCACTCCCCGGTCCTGGGATCACACGCGGGATGGGCGTTTAGCACCAGATCGGCTGCATGGACTTTGCCTGAAGTTGAGGGCAGTGGCCAAACAGATTAATCCACCAAAGACAAATTTTAGATCCCAACGTTAGACCCCTAACTTTAGACCCCTAACTTTAGACCCTCCCTTTAGACAACACATTCGGCCTGCTCTCTGCCCCCTGTGGCTCCCTTAGACGGGGGGACAAATACATAAAGAGTTAGAGGCCTCTCCCACAAAAATGTCGCCACTGACCAGGGGTATACCGGCCTATCCACGTTTAAAGACGGCCTGCCACAGGCAAAGCACATCAGGAGCCACACTGCAGTAGCATCGTAGCACACACGCAGTTGCGTTGCAGGTGTTTGTAGGTGCGAATCAACCATCGTCCGAGGCCTCGTGGTGTTCGATGACATGCCTCACCAGCAGTTATTTATCATTTTGTCTCACAACACCATTGAGTACCCTCCGCCGCCCCGCCCCACCCCACCCCATGGCTACTCTGCGTATCTGTAATGCAATGGGGCGGGGGGGGTGGAGGCGCACAGGAGGCGCTCGGGAGGGTGGGGTTTGGCGTGCACGAGGCGCTCGCCCAGGGTCGTTTGCGCCTCGTGTACGAGGCTCGCAAATCCAGCGAAACACTCGGGCGAGGGGAGGACATGCCATCAAGTTTTCTTGGGGGGGGTTGGGGTGGGGTGGGGTGGGGGGGGGGCGGTATGCCATCAATTGGAGGGGGGTTGACAACCACATCAGTGCAGTCACCGCGACGGCCTGGGTTGCGTTCGGGAAGGTCCGTCGGCAAAGGCCCGGCTTCACATGCCTGGCACCCGCTGCAGGGTCTCGGGGTCAATGCGGCCCCAGTACGCCGTGTCCACGGTGGCCCAGAGCTGATCGGCGATGGGGAGGACGTTCACCGCCGGGTTCTGCCAGCACAACTTGTACCCCACCGTCGGGCCTGTCCCGGGCCCCAGGAAGATGCAGCGGTGGTAGTCGCGGGAGAGGAGGCTGTTGAAGTGCTGCGCCTTGTACGAGAAGGAGCCGTTCTTGAACTGTGGTACGACACACCGCGCGACGACGGTGGCGGCGGGAGGAACTGGGGGGGGGGCTTGAGTGTGAGGGCCGGTCCGCTGCTGAATCCAGTACATCCGATGCGCGCCTTGTCCAAGTGCAAGGAACGCACAGTCTGAACGGGGGGGGGGGGGCATGGCGCCGGGTTGTGTTGCTGTCTGGAGCGGGCGGCGCCGATTGGCCTCTCGCCACTTACTGCTGCCCTTCACTTGAACCCTCTCCCTCCGAAGGCGGCGGCACCCATCGGCCTACCCTTGCCTCCCTACTCCCTCTTCCTTTCCCTTGGGAGGTTGGGTCTGGGTCAACCAGCACCTGCAGTACGTGTTCGTGTGTCGAATGGTCGCCTGCGCACGAGGGAGGCGGCTCCCTGCAGCGCGTGCGGCGCGCCCGGCGGCGCACAGGAAGCACCCTCAGACTCCTCGACCGTTGCACTGGGCGCTGGTTTCGGATGGGGGCCCAGGTCGCCCCGTCCGGGAGCCCAACGACCTGCGTCTCCGGGGGGGGGTGGCTTTCAGTATGTGCGCGCGTCCCCTGCCTTTGGTGGGGCGGCCTGGGCCCCGCCGCACACGCGTTGCCGTTGCAGCCACACAGCCTCAGCCTCGGCGGTACCCAACGCACACTTGTCGTGGGCATATATCCCAGACCCCCCGTGTGCCTGGGCGCGGCCCTTCTTGTGCCCCTTGAGAACACCCCCCGACCCATTTGCTGGACCAAACCCCCGGTCCCTTCGCCAACGTGTCCACTCAGTAAAACGCTCGGCCGATCGCGCCTTCGCCCAAGCTGATCTGTACTGAATGGCATCCGCGTTGTGCAGGTCATCAACACTTGTGTCCGACCCCCCGGCAGTGCTGTATGAGAAGGGGGGAAGGGGGGGGGGGTTCTGAACAGGGGGGGTTTGGCTGGGACCCCCCCCTCCCCCTATGGTCCCCCAATGGCCCCCGCTGAAGGCAGGCCGAAGATTTCTAAATCCTCTTGGGGCCGAAGGGGCCGAAGCAAAATGTTGGCGGTCAGCCTCAAACATAGGAAGGGGGGGGGTTGGCACAAGGCCTTGGTGGTTGGCTCTGTTAGCCTGTGGCGGCGCCCATTGGCCTCTTGCCCCTGAACCTTCTGCTATGACAAGCCGGCATCCGCACTGCCGCGGGCATCCGCACTACTGCGGGCATCCCCCTGCCCGGGGGGGGGGGGAATCCAGAATGCACCTTCTGCCCATGGCATCCTCCCCTGACGGCCTGATTAGTGCTCGGGAGGAGGGGGGGAGGGGGGGTCTAAGGGGGGGGGGGTCCAGGGGGGGGGGGGGGTGAGCCCCCCTCGTCCTGTCGGCGTACGGCCGTTCCAATACATCGCAGCCCCCAGACACCGACGGTGGGACAGCCCATGAGCAGCATCCGCTGAAGGCAGAGGGGGTGACGGTCCACAGCACCTCAAACGACATGAGCACTGCCAGTCCATCGAAATGGTACGTCATGCCTTTGGGGAACACGCCCGGGGCCGCCCGATAATTGGTCACGCCGTCGAGCCACGTCGATTGCGCGTGCAACGGGATCGGGTCTGAAACTTCGTCCTGCATGCTCCGCAGCAAATGGCCTGGGAAGTCCCCTGCGCACGATGATCGATCCCATGCAACAGCCCGTGCAGCATTTGGGGGGGGGGGGGGCGACCCCTCGGTTCTGGACGCCAACTACCCCCCCAACTAACTGTTGGCCGGAGGCCCCCTTGGGAGGGGGGGTGGGGGGGGGGGGGGGGGGTGGGGGGGGGGGGGGGCTTGGGAGGGGGGTGGGGGGGGGGTTGCCAGGTTGGGTTTAAGGATAGTGTTGGGGTGCAAACTGGACAAAATTTTCCTTCGGAGCGTCAGGCGCCTTCAGCGCCCATGGACTCCTGAGGGCGGCACCTTTGGCAACTAACTGTTGGCCGGAGGCCCCCTTCGGGGGGGGGGGGGGGGTTGGCACACGGCCTCGGTATCTGTTTGTTTGCCTTTGGCGGCGCCTATTGGCCTCTCGCCACTGCTCATTGTGACCCTCCGTGGGCCCGAACGTGTTTTGGTTGTGTCAACGGAACCCCCGGATGACTTGTCCTGTTTGACTACTCCGGGGGTCGGCTGTCCCGGTGGCGGGCTGTTGCCCGTGCCGTTGACCGGGTGCATCCAGATGCACACTCCGAGTCCATGCGGGGGTTTGCCGACTCCAGCACTGACCTGGGGGGCGGGGGGGTAGTTGGCGTCCTAGGACCCGCGGAGCCGCACCCCCCGGGCAGTGCAGTGAGGTGCAGGGGGACGTCTTGGAACAAGCGGCATGCATGGGCGCACTGTGCGGCGGCGGGTGGGGTGCAACAGGGTGCGGGTGTGGTGCATCTTTTTTTTTGGGGGGGGGGGTCAGACTAAGATGAGCTGGCGTAGCCCGCTCACTTCACAGTACTCGAGATAACCTCTCGGGATCAAGGTCCAGAGCTGTCCAGTGCTACGATGATCCCACAACGGCCGTGGTAGCGGATCTGACACGTCCGGAGGATTAGCTGAGTCTGAAACCAGGTGATGCAGTGGGAGACTGGGTGCGGGTGTGGTGCATCACATGTCGTGGCAGGTGCTGGATACGTTGTGTGGCAGGGCGCGTGCGCAGGGGTGCAGGATGCGGCACAGGTCAGAGGGCCAGGGTGTGGCACGAGCCAGCGGGTGGATGATCGGCCTTGCGCAAGGTCGTGGGGGTGGGATCGGGTGGGGTATGGCGTGTGGCGCAGTGCAATGGTGTGGCAGTACGTAAGGGGGGGTGGGCTGCGAGGCGCGGTGCGGTGCAGAGCGTGGTCTATGGTGCGGCATGGGATGCGGCAGACTGGAATATGTGGGGGGGGCAGACCCAGTAACGTCTGTGGTGCGGACACGGGCATGTCCGGGGCGTGTGCAGGACATACGCAGGTCATGCACAGGGCATGCACAGGGCATGCACAGGGCATGCACAGGGCATGTACAGGGCAGACGCAGGGCATGCACAGGGCATGCACAGGGCATGCACAGGGCATGCACAGGACATGCACAGGGCATGCACAGGGCATGCACAGGGCATGCACAGGTCATGCACAGGGCATGCACAGGGCATGCACAGGAGGAGGAGGAGGAGGAGATGCGGTCCCCCGGTAGGGCGCCCCCGCGGCACATCCCCATGGTGCCCGCCGGCCCTCCACGGTCTGGCACGCGACCGGGAGGGGGGTTTTATCCCAACCCGTCCGGCTAAGCATCATGGCGGCGGCTCTCCTCTTCGTCTCCTCCCCTTGTCCCCTGGTCCGCACTACGTGCATGCACCCCCGCCCTACACGTAGCCGGTTCCCCTCCCAGGGGCACGGAATGGGGGGCGAGGCGGAGCGCCGGCTCCACTTCCGGCACGGTCCACCACCCCCCCAAGGGAAGGGGGACGCAGTCTCACGGGTGTGGGCCCTTAGCCGCCAGGTACTACCGACTGGGCGGCGTTTGGCCGGCGGATCACGGGGGCTTGGTCCGTGGCCCGATCCCCCCTCCCTCCCCCGGCGCACGGCACTTCTGCCGAAGGTGTCCGTGCGCGGAGCCTTCACATGGCAGCGGCTGTGCCTCCACAATGAGGCAGCACTGCCGTCAAACAGTGGTGCCACTGCCTCTGCAATGCTGCATGCCTTTGGAATGCTGCAGCACTGCATCCCAACACTGCAGCGCTGCCAGTGGACTGCAGCAACAGCGCCTGTGGACGGCAGCAACGCTGTCGTTGGACAGTGACACTGCCTTCCCAATGAGGCAGCCCCGCCTTCAGTTGGTGGCAGCAATGCCTGCACATGGCAGCGGCACTGCCTTCACAGTGTGGCAGCACTGCCTTCAAACAGTGGTGCCACTGCCCCTGCAATGCTGCATGCCCTTGGAATGCTGCAGCATTGCATCCTAACACTGCAGCGCTGCCAGTGGACTGCAGCAACAGTGCCTGTGGACAGCGGCAGCCCTGTTGTTGGACAGTGACACCGCCTTCCCGATGAGGCAGCACGGCCTACAGTTGGTGGCAGCACTGCCTTCACATGGCAGCGGTAGTGCCTTCACAGCGTGGCAGCACTGCCTTCAGTCGGTGGCATACCTTCACAGGGCAGCGGCAGTGCCTTCACAGTGTGGCAGCACTGCCTTCAATCAGTGGTGCCACTGCCTCTGCAATGCTGCATGCCTTTGGAATGCTGCAGCACTGCATCCCAACACTGCAACGCTGCCAGTGGACTGCAGCAACACTGCCTGTGGACGGCCGCAGCTCTGTTGTTGGACAGTGACACTGCCTGTCCAATGAGGCAGCACTGCCTTCACATGGCAGCGGCCGTGCCTTCACAATGCGGCAGCAGCGGCCGTGCCTTCACAATGCGGCAGCAGCACTGTTGTTGAACAGTGACACTGCCTTCCCAATGAGGCAGCACTGCCTGCAGTTGGAGGCAGCAATGCCTGCACATGGCAGCGGCAGCGCCTTCACAATGTGGCGGCACTGCCTGCAATCAGTGGTGCCACTGCCTCTGCAATGTTGCATGCCTTTGGAATGCTGCAGCACTGCATCCCAACACTGCAGCACTGCCAGTGGCCTGCAGCAACACTGCCTGTGGACGGCAGCAGCACTGTTGTTGGACAGTGACACTGCCTTTCTGTTGAGGCAGCACTGCCTGCTGTTGGTGGCAGCGCTGCCTTCACATGGCAGCGGCAGTGCCTTCACTATGTGGCAGCACTGCCTGCAATCAGTGGTGCCACTGCCTCTGCAATGCTGCATGCCTTTGGAATGCTGCAGCACTGCATCCCAACACTGCAGCGCTGCCAGTGGACTGCAGCAACACTGCCTGTGGACGGCAGCAGCTCTGTTGTTGGACCGTGACACTGCCTATCCAATGAGGCAGCACCGCCTTCAGTTGGTGGCAGCAATGCCTGCACATGGCAGCGGAAGTGCCTTCACAATGTGGCAACACTGCCTTCAAACAGTGGTGCCACTGCCCCTGCAATGCTGCATGCCTTTGGAATGCTGCAGCACTGCATGCCAACACTGCAACGCTGCCAGTGGACTGCAGCAACAGTGCCTGTGGACGGCAGCAGCACTGTTGTTGGACAGTGACACTGCCTTTCCAATGAGGCAGCACTGCCTCCAGTTGGTGGCAGCCACGCCTGCACATGGCAGCGGCAGCGCCTTCACAATGTGGCAACACTGCCTTCAAACAGTGGTGCCACCGCCTCTGCAATGCTGCATGCCTTTGGAATGCTGCAGCACTGCATCCCAACACTGCAACGCTGCCAGTGGACTGCAGCAACAGTGCCTGTGGACGGCAGCAGCACTGTTGTTGGACAGTGACACTGCCTTCCCAATGAGACAGCACTGCCTTCAGTTGGTGGCAGCACTGCCTTCACATGGCAGCGGTAGTGCCTTCACTATGCGGCAACACTGCCTTCAAACAGTGGTGCCACTGCCTCTGCAATGCTGCATGCCTTTGGAATGCTGCAGCACTGCATCCCAACACTGCAGCACTGCCAATGGCCTGCAGCAACACTGCCTGTGGACGGCAGCAGCACTGTCGTCGGACAGTTACACTGCCTTTCTGTTGAGGCAGCACTGCCTGCAGTTGGTGGCAGCACTGCCTTCACATGACAGCGGCATTGCCTTCACTATGTGGCAGCACTGCCTTCAAACAGTGGTGCCACCGCCTCTGCAATGCTGCATGCCTTTGGAATGCTGCAGCACTGCATCCCAGCACTGCAGCACTACCCGTAGACTGCAGCCTCACTGCCTTCAGAATGTGGCAGCACTGCCTGTGGATGGCAGCAGCACTGTTGTTGGACAGTGACACTGCCTTTCTGTTGAGGCAGCACTGCCTGCTGTTGGTGGCAGCACTGCCTTCACATGGCAGCGGCCGTGCCTTCACAATGCGGCAGCAGCACTGTTGTTGGACAGTGACACTGCCTTTTCGTTGAGGCAGCACTGCCTGCTGTTGGTGGCAGCACTGCCTTCACATGGCAGCGGCCGTGCCTTCACAATGCGGCAGCAGCACTGTTGTTGGACAGCGACACTGCCTTCCCAATGAGACAGCACTGCCTGCAGTTGGTTGCAGCGCTGCCTTCACGTGGCAGCGGCAGTGCCTTCACAACGCGGCAGCAGCACTGTTGTTGGACAGGGACACTGCCTTCCCAATGAGGCAGCACTGCCTTCAGTTGGTGGCAGCAGTGCCTTCACATGGCAGCGGCAGCGCCTTCACAATGTGGCAACACTGCCTTCAAACAGTGGTGCCACTGCCTCTGCAATGCTGCATGCCTTTGGAATGCTGCAGCACTGCATCCCAACACTGCAGCGCTGCCAGCGGACTGCAGCGACACTGCCGGTGGACGGCAGCAGCACGGTTGTTGGACAGCGACACTGCCTTCCCAATGAGGCAGCAGTGCCTTCAGGTGGTGGCAGCACTGCCTTCACATTGCAGCGGTAGTGCCTTCACTATGTGGCAGCGCTGCCTTCAAACAGTGGTGCCACTGCCTCTGCAATGCTGCATGCCTTTGGAATGCTGCAGCACTGCATCCCAGCACTGCAGCACTACCCGTGGACTGCAGCAACAGTGCCTGTGGACGGCAGCAGCACTGTTGTTGGACAGTGACACTGCCTTCCCAATGAGACAGCACTACCTTCGGTTGGTGGCAGCACTGCCTTCACATGGCAGTGGCAGTGCCTTCACAATGCGGCAGCAGCACTGCTGTTGGACAGTGACACTGCCTTTCTGTTGAGGCAGCACTGCCTGCAGTTGGTGGCAGCAATGCCTTCACATGGCAGCGGCAGCGCCTTCACAATGTGGCAACACTGCCTTCAAACAGTGGTGCCACCGCCTCTGCAATGCTGCGTGCCTTTGGAATGCTGCAGCACTGCATCCCAACACTGCAGCACTGCCAATGGCCTGCAGCAACACTGCCTGTGGACGGCAGCAGCACTGTTGTTGGACAGTGACACTGCCTTTCTGTTGAGGCAGCACTGCCTGCAGTTGGTGGCAGCACTGCCTTCACATGACAGCGGCATTGCCTTCACTATGTGGCAGCGCTGCCTTCAAACAGTGGTGCCACCGCCTCTGCAATGCTGCATGCCTTTGGAATGCTGCAGCACTGCATCCCAGCACTGCAGCACTTCCCGTAGACTGCAGCCTCACTGCCTTCAGAATGTGGCAGCACTGCCTGTGGATGGCAGCAGCACTGTTGTTGGACAGTGACACTGCCTTTCTGTTGAGGCAGCACTGCCTGCAGTTGGTGGCAGCACTGCCTTCACATGACAGCGGCATTGCCTTCACTATGTGGCAGCACTGCCTTCAAACAGTGGTGCCACCGCCTCTGCAATGCTGCATGCCTTTGGAATGCTGCAGCACTGCATCCCAGCACTGCAGCACTTCCCGTAGACTGCAGCCTCACTGCCTTCAGAATGTGGCAGCACTGCCTGTGGATGGCAGCAGCACTGTTGTTGGACAGTGACACTGCCTTTCTGTTGAGGCAGCACTGCCTGCTGTCGGTGGCAGCACTGCCTTCACATGGCAGCGGCCGTACCTTCACAATGCGGCAGCAGCACTGTTGTTGAACAGTGACAGTGCCTTCCCAATGAGACAGCACTGCCTGCAGTTGGTTGCAGCGCTGCCTTCACGTGGCAGCGTCTGCCTTCACAATGCGGCAGCACTGTTGTTGGACATTGACACTGCCTTCCCAATGAGGCAGCACTGCCTGCAGTTGGTGGCAGCAGTGCCTTCACATGGCAGCGGCAGCGCCTTCACAATGTGGCAACACTGCCTTCAAACAGTGGTGCCACTGCCCCTGCAATGCTGCATGCCTTTGGAATGCTGCAGCACTGCATCCCAACACTGCAGGGCTGCCAGCGGACTGCAGCGACACTGCCAGTGGACTGCAGCGATAGTGCCGGTGGACGGCAGCAGCACTGTTGTTGGACAGGGACACTGCCTTCCCAATGAGGCAGCACTGCCTTCAGTTGGTGGCAGCACTGCCTTCACATGGCAGCGGTAGTGCCTTCACAGTGTGGCAGCACTGCCTTCAAACAGTGGTGCCACTGCCTCTGCAATGCTGCATGCCTTTGGAATGCTGCAGCACTGCATCCCAACACTGCAGCGCTGCCAGTGGATTGCAGCAACAGTGCCTGTGGACGGCAGCACTGTTGTTGAACAGTGACACTGCCTTCCCAATAAGACAGCACTGCCTGCAGTTGGTGGCAGCGCTGCCTTCACATGGCAGCGGCAGTGCCTTCACAATGCGGCAGCAGCACTGCTGTTGGACAGTGACACTGCCTTTCTGTTGAGGCAGCACTGCCTGCAGTTGGTGGCAGCAATGCCTTCACAGGGCAGCGGCAGCGCCTTCACAATGTGGCAACACTGCCTTCAAACAGTGGTGCCACCGCCTCTGCAATGCTGCATGCCTCTGGAATGCTGCAGCACTGCATCCCAACACTGCAGCACTGCCAATGGCCTGCAGCAACACTGCCTGTGGACGGCAGCAGCACTGTCGTTGGACAGTGACACTGCCTTTCTGTTGAGGCAGCACTGCCTGCAGTTGGTGGCAGCACTGCCTTCACATGAGAGCGGCATTGCCTTCACTATGTGGCAGCACTGCCTTCAAACAGTGGTGCCACCGCCTCTGCAATGGTGCATGCCTTTGGAATGCTGCAGCACTGCATCCCAGCACTGCAGCACTACCCGTAGACTGCAGGCTCACTGCCTTCTGAATGTGGCAGCACTGCCTGTGGACGGCAGCAGCACTGTTGTTGGACAGTGACACTGCCTTTCTGTTGAGGCAGCACTGCCTGCAGTTGGTGGCAGCACTGCCTTCACATGACAGCGGCATTGCCTTCACTATGTGGCAGCACTGCCTTCAAACAGTGGTGCCACCGCCTCTGCAATGCTGCATGCCTTTGGAATGCTGCAGCACTGCATCCCAGCACTGCAGCACTACCCGCAGACTGCAGCCTCACTGCCTTCAGAATGTGGCAGCACTGCCTGTGGATGGCAGCAGCACTGTTGTTGGACAGTGACACTGCCTTTCTGTTGAGGCAGCACTGCCTGCTGTTGGTGGCAGCACTGCCTTCACATGCCAGCGGCAGTGCCTTCACAAGGCGGCAGCAGTACTGTTGTTGGACAGTGACACTGCCTTTTCGTTGAGGCAGCACTGCCTGCTGTTGGTGGCAGCAGTGCCTTCACATGGCAGCGGCCGTGCCTTCACAATGCGACAGCAGAACTGTTGTTGGACAGTGACACTGCCTTCCCAATGAGGCAGCACCGCCTGCTGTTGGTGGCAGCAATGCCTTCACATGCCAGCGGCAGTGCCTTCACAATGCGGCAGCAGCACTGTTGTTGGACAGTGACACTGCCTTTCTGTTGAGGCAGCACTGCCTGCAGTTGGTGGCAGCGCTGCCTTCACATGCCAGCGGCAGTGCCTTCACAGTGTGGCAGCACTGCCTTCAATCAGTGGTGCCACTGCCTCTGCAATGCTGCATGCCTTTGGAATGCTGCAGCACTGCATCCCAACACTGCAACGCTGCCAGTGGACTGCAGCAACACTGCCTGTGGACGGCAGCAGCACTGTTGTTGAACAGTGACACTGCCTTTCTGTTGAGGCAGCACTGCCTGCAGTTGGTGGCAGCACTGCCTTCACATGGCAGCGGCAGTGCCTTCACAATGTGGCAGCACTGCCTTCAAACAGTGGTGCCACTGCCTCTGTCATGCTGCATGCCTTTGGAATGCTGCAGCACTGCATCCCAGCACTGCAGCACTACCCGTGGACTGCAGCCTTACTGCCTTCAGAATGTGGCAGCACTGCCTGTGGACGGCAGCAGCACTGTTGTTGGACCGTGACACTGCCTTCCCAATGAGGCAGCACTGCCTTCAGTTGGTGGCAGCACTGCCTTCACATGGCAGCGGCAGCGCCTTCACAATGTGGCACTACTGGTGCCACTGCCTCTGGAATGCTGCATGCCTGTGGAATGCTGCAGCACTGCATCCCAACACTGCAGCACTGCCAGTGGACTGCAGCGACAGTGCCTGTGGACGGCAGCAGCACTGTTGTTGGACAGTGACACTGCCTTCCCAATGAGACAGCACTGCCTTCGGTTGGTGGCAGCACTGCCTTCACATGGCAGCGGTAGTGCCTTCACAATGCGGCAGCAGCACTGTTGTTGGACAGTGACACTGCCTTCCCAATGAGGCAGCACTGCCTGCAGTTGGTGGCAGCAGTGCCTTCACATGGCAGCGGTAGTGCCTTCACAATGTGGCAGCACTGCCTTCATACAGTGTCCCCCCTAAACCCCCACGGGGCGCCCCTATCCCTCCCCGGCCCAGGCAGGACCGGAGGGACTCGGGTGTATCCGCCGCTGTGTGGGGGTGGGTGGTGTGGTGTCCCCTCCAAAACCCCCACGGGGCGTCCCTATCCCTCCCCGGCCCAGGCAGGACCGGAGGGACTCGGGTGTATCCGCCGCTGTGTGGGGGTGGGTGGTGTGCTGACCCCTCAAAAACCCCCACGGGGCGTCCCTATCCCTCCCCGGCCCAGGCAGGACCGGAGGGACTCGGGTGTATCCGCCGCTGTGTGGGGGTGGGTGGTGTGCAGACCCCTCATAACCCCACGGGGCGTCCCTATCCCTCCCCGGCCCAGGCAGGACCGGAGGGACTCGGGTGTATCCGCCGCTGTGTGGGGGCGTACCTCCGCGGCACAGGTTTCTCGGTGCAGATGCTGTAAACTGGCCCATACATTGACATGCACACTGTGGCCAGTCGCATGTCTAGGATCCATGGCCGTACATGCGGTTCACAGTGGTGCAGGAAACCTGAAATTCCGAAACACGAAGCCTTCTGCGAAATACATAGAGAAATGTATTGCCTTGGGTGCAACAGACACAGTTGCACAGCCAGGCCAGGTGCAAATGGACAATCAGTTGTGCCACACAGCACATTGCCGAACAGCATAAAAGTGCATACCCAATTCTGGACCGCATGCCACCACCGGCTCACAATTCACAGCATTTCACGCCCAAATGGGCTGTGGTTTTTGGGTGCAGATGCTGTAAACTGGCCCATATATTGACCTGCACACTGTGGCCAGTCGCATGTCAAGGAGCCATGGCCGTACATGCGGTTCACAGTGGTGCAGGAACAACCTGAAATTCCGAAACACGAAACATTCTGTGAAATACATAGAGAAATGTATTGCCTTGGATGCAACAGACACAGTTGCGCAGCCAGGCCAGGTGCAAATCGCCCCATGACCTGTGACCGGGGGGCCTCCCCTTATTTCAAAGCAATTCATGGGGAGACTGACTGCCGGAGCTGCCGGCAGGTGCCACTGCCCCGGCGTAGTGAGCACCGTAGCGGCAGGCACTGGCCCTTACCTCCGCCCCGATGCTGTCTCCCCTTTATTCCACCACCTCCCAGCTCCGGTCCAGGCATCCCGCCGGGTGCAGCAGGGCGCATGGCTGTGAGGCCTGATGTCACGGTTGCCCCGCATTGCATCGCAGGGCAGGACCGGTAGCCCCCCGTGACATCAGGCCCCTGGCCGAAGGCCATAGTGGTTGTGCCCCTGGCCCGGACGGGCGTCGGATAGGACGATATCCCCACCCCACGATGTACCTGTGCAGAACACAAGGTGCAGTGGGTTGGGGCAGGGGAGCGCAGACGAGCCCTGGAGAGGGCTGGGTCACAGGGGGACCCGGGTTACTCCCGCATACCGCCACCCCCCGGTGGAGCCCGCCCTGTGCCATCGTGGCTTTCCGACGGTGGCCGGCGAGGGGTGGGGCGCGCTATCCCGTGCCCTGGCCGCCGCGGCTGGACCAGGGCACCCCCCAGATTGCGTGTTAGCCCGGGGGGGACCCCCCCCGGTTTCACCCCCACACCACGGTGAGGTCACGCGCCCCTGGGCAGCTGTGGGGGCACAGGGCATGCACAGGGCATGCACAGGGCATGCACAGGGCATGCATAGGTCATGCACAGGGCATGCACAGGGCATGCACAGGGCATGCACAGGGCATGCACAGGGCATGCACAGGGCATGCACAGGGCATGCACAGGGCATGCACAGGGCAGACGCAGGGCATGCACAGGGCAGACGCAGGGCATGCACAGGGCATGCACAGGGCATGCACAGGGCATGCACAGGGCATGCACAGGGCATGCACAGGGCATGCACAGGGCATGCACAGGGCATGCACAGGGCATGCACAGGGCATGCACAGGGCATGCACAGGGCATGCACAGGGCATGCACAGGGCATGCACAGGGCATGCAAAGGGCATTCACAGGGCATGCACAGGGCATGCACAGGGCATGCACAGGGCAGACGCAGGGCATGCACAGGGCATGCACAGGGTATGCACAGGGCAGACGCAGGGCATGCACAGGGCATGCACAGGGCATGCACAGGGCATGCACAGGGCATGCACAGGGCATGCACAGGGCAGACGCAGGGCAGACGCAGGGCATGCACAGGGCAGACGCAGGGCATGCACAGGGCATGCACAGGGCATGCACAGGGCTTGCACAGGGCATGCACAGGGCATGCACAGGGCATGCACAGGGCATGCACAGGGCATGCACAGGGCATACACAGGGCAGACGCAGGGCATGCACAGGGCATACACAGGGCATGCACAGGGCATGCACAGGGCAGGCACAGGGCATGCACAGGGCATGCACAGGGCATGCACAGGGCATGCACAGGGCATGCACAGGGCAGACGCAGGGCATGCACAGGGCATGCACAGGGCATGCACGGGGCAGACGCAGGGCATGCACAGGGCATGCACAGGGCATGCACAGGGCATGCACAGGGCATGCACAGGGCATGCACAGGGCATGCACAGGGCAGACGCAGGGCAGACGCAGGGCATGCACAGGGCATGCACAGGGCATGCACTGGGCATGCACAGGGCATGCACAGGGCATGCACAGGGCAGACGCAGGGCATGCACAGGGCATGCACAGGGCATGCACAGGGCAGACGCAGGGCATGCACAGGGCAGACGCAGGGCATGCACAGGGCATGCACAGGGCATGCACAGGGCATGCACAGGGCATGCACAGGGCAGACGCAGGGCATGCACAGGGCATGCACAGGGCATGCACAGGGCATGCAAAGGGCATTCACAGGGCATGCACAGGGCATGCACAGGGCATGCACAGGGCAGACGCAGGGCATGCACAGGGCATGCACAGGGCATGCACAGGGCATGCACAGGGCATGCACAGGGCATACACAGGGCAGACGCAGGGCATGCACAGGGCATGCACAGGGCATGCACAGGGCATACACAGGGCATGCACAGGGCATGCACAGGGCATGCAAAGGGCATTCACAGGGCATGCACAGGGCATGCACAGGGCATGCACAGGGCAGACGCAGGGCATGCACAGGGCATGCACAGGGCATGCACAGGGCATGCACAGGGCATGCACAGGGCATACACAGGGCAGACGCAGGGCATGCACAGGGCATGCACAGGGCATGCACAGGGCATACACAGGGCATGCACAGGGCATGCACAGGGCATGCACAGGGCAGGCACAGGGCATGCACAGGGCATGCACAGGGCATGCACAGGGCATGCACAGGGCAGACGCAGGGCATGCACAGGGCATGCACAGGGCATGCACAGGGCAGACGCAGGGCATGCACAGGGCATGCACAGGGCATGCACAGGGCATGCACAGGGCATGCACAGGGCAGACGCAGGGCATGCACAGGGCATGCACAGGGCATGCACTGGGCATGCACAGGGCATGCACAGGGCATGCACAGGGCAGACGCAGGGCATGCACAGGGCATGCACAGGGCATGCACAGGGCAGACGCAGGGCATGCACAGGGCAGACGCAGGGCATGCACAGGGCATGCACAGGGCAGACGCAGGGCATGCACAGGGCATGCACAGGGCATGCACAGGGCATGCACAGGGCATGCACAGGGCATGCACAGGGCATGCACAGGGCATGCGCAGGGCATGCACAGGGCATGCACAGGGCATGCACAGGGCATGCACAGGGCAGACGCAGGGCATGCACAGGGCAGACGCAGGGCACGCACAGGGCAGACGCAGGGCATGCACAGGGCATGCAGAGGGTATGCACAGGGCATGCACAGGGCAGGCACAGGGCATGCACAGGGCATGCACAGGGCATGCACAGGGCATGCACAGGGCATGCACAGGGCATGCACCGGGCATGCACAGGGCATGCACCGGGCATGCACAGGGCATGCACAGGGCATGCACAGGGCAGGCGCAGGGCATGCACAGGGCATGCACAGGGCATGCACAGGGCAGACGCAGGGCATGCACAGGGCAGACGCAGGGCATGCACAGGGCATGCACAGGGCATGCACAGGGCAGGCACAGCGCATGCACAGGGCATGCACAGGGCAGGCACAGGGCAGGCACAGGGCAGGCACAGGGCATGCACAGGGCATGCACAGGGCATGCACAGGGCATGCACAGGGCATGCACAGGGCATGCACAGGGCATGCACAGGGCAGGCACAGGGCATGCACAGGGCAGGGACAGGGCATGCACAGGGCATGCACAGGGCATACAAAGGGCAGGCACAGGGTATGCACAGGGCATGCACAGGGCATGCACAGGGCATGCACAGGGCATGCACAGGGCATGCACAGGGCATGCACAGGGCATGCACAGGGCATGCAGAGGGCAGGCACAGGGCATGCAAAGGGCAGGCACAGGGCATGCACAGGGCATGCACAGGGCATGCACAGGGCATGCACAGGGCATGCACAGGGCAGACGCAGGGCATGCACAGGGCATGCACAGGGCATGCACAGGGCATGCACAGGGCAGGCGCAGGGCATGCACAGGGCAGGCGCAGGGCATGCACAGGGCATGCACAGGGCATGCACAGGGCAGACGCAGGGCATGCACAGGGCAGACGCAGGGCATGCACAGGGCATGCACAGGGCAGGCACAGGGCAGGCACAGGGCATGCACAGGGCATGCACAGGGCATGCACAGGGCATGCACAGGGCATGCACAGGGCATGCACAGGGCATGCACAGGGCAGGCACAGGGCATGCAAAGGGCAGGCACAGGGCATACACAGGGCATGCACAGGGCATGCACAGGGCATGCACAGGGCATGCACAGGGCAGGCACAGGGCAGGCACAGGGCATGCACAGGGCAGGCACAGGGCAGGCACAGGGCAGACGCAGGGCATGCACAGGGCAGACGCAGGGCATGCACAGGGCATGCACAGGGCATGCACAGGGCAGACGCAGGGCATGCACAGGGCATGCACAGGGCATGCACAGGGCATGCACAGGGCATGCACAGGGCATGCACAGGGCATGCACAGGGCATGCACAGGGCATGCACAGGGCATGCACAGGGCATGCACAGGGCATGCACAGGGCAGACGCAGGGCATGCACAGGGCAGACGCAGGGCATGCACAGGGCATGCACAGGGCATGCACAGGGCAGGCACAGCGCATGCACAGGGCATGCACAGGGCAGGCACAGGGCAGGCACAGGGCAGGCACAGGGCATGCACAGGGCATGCACAGGGCATGCACAGGGCATGCACAGGGCATGCACAGGGCATGCACAGGGCAGGCACAGGGCATGCACAGGGCAGGGACAGGGCATGCACAGGGCATGCACAGGGCATACAAAGGGCAGGCACAGGGTATGCACAGGGCATGCACAGGGCATGCACAGGGCATGCACAGGGCATGCACAGGGCATGCACAGGGCATGCACAGGGCATGCACAGGGCATGCACAGGGCATGCAGAGGGCAGGCACAGGGCATGCAAAGGGCAGGCACAGGGCATGCACAGGGCATGCACAGGGCATGCACAGGGCATGCACAGGGCATGCACAGGGCAGACGCAGGGCATGCACAGGGCATGCACAGGGCATGCACAGGGCATGCACAGGGCAGGCGCAGGGCATGCACAGGGCAGGCGCAGGGCATGCACAGGGCATGCACAGGGCATGCACAGGGCAGACGCAGGGCATGCACAGGGCAGACGCAGGGCATGCACAGGGCATGCACAGGGCAGGCACAGGGCAGGCACAGGGCAGGCACAGGGCATGCACAGGGCATGCACAGGGCATGCACAGGGCATGCACAGGGCATGCACAGGGCATGCACAGGGCATGCACAGGGCAGGCACAGGGCATGCAAAGGGCATACACAGGGCATGCACAGGGCATGCACAGGGCATGCACAGGGCATGCACAGGGCAGGCACAGGGCAGGCACAGGGCATGCACAGGGCAGGCACAGGGTAGGCACAGGGCAGACGCAGGGCATGCACAGGGCAGACGCAGGGCATGCACAGGGCATGCAGGGGGGGGGGGGAAATGCGGTCGCCGGGATTGGAAAAAAATGCGGAAAAATGCGGAAAAAATGCGGAAAATGCGAGAAAAAATGCGGCATAAAATGCGGTTTTGCTAAAATGCTATAGGACTCCCAAAACCCCTATGTTTATCAAGACGCATGTTGATCTGTTGACACCATCGCTCCATCAATGTGAAGACTACGGCCCCGGCTCAACATGCAAAGCGTGGTAGGGAAGTCTCACCCTTCTACTGTGGTTTAGGAGGAGGGGCGTTACACCCTCGGCAAGAAGCAGCAGAGCCCCAATACTGCCTCCACCCCATACCCCATTGAAGCAACCGGCTATTCGCCCCTCAATGGATAGCTTAACCGCCCGTAAGAATACAATGGCGGCTGCCGGAAGCCTTCCCAAGCCCACAGGGTGCCCAGTCCAGTGAGCTTGGCGTATCGATGCGTTTCGCGGTTCGTTGCCCCCGACTATTCGCCCCTAGTTGGATAGCTTAACCGCCCGTACAAATACGTTGGCGGCTGTCGGAAGCCTTCCCAAGCCCACAGGGTGCCCAGTCCAGTGAGCTTGGCGTATCGATGCGTTTCGCGGTTCGTTGCCCCCGACTATTCGCCCCTAGTTGGATAGCTTAACCGCCCGTAGGTATACGTTGGCGGCTGTCGGAAGCTACACTATACAAGGCGCCCTTCGACATCCAAGTTGAAGCGCGCCATAAAAGCCAATCGCCTCATCTGATTCAACAACTTGTTTTGCTTCTTGGAGACGTTGCCAGCTTGCGAGAAGAACCTCTCCACTGCCCCACTGCTGGTAGGGATGGTGATCAAGGGACAAATTCTCCTCGTTGCGCTTCGTCTTTCCAGCATCCAGAACCACAAAGTCCTTCCACGCCTCCCAATTTTCACAATACCTGTACTTCTGCAACCAAGCACGCACAAGGGGGTGATCCAGCTTGTCCAACGGGATGCCGGCACCGGCGAAGGCAAAGACCGTATCATCAGCGGCCTTGTTCTTGTCGTTGCATGACGCCACAACATTGGACTGTGCTCTTCGTTGTGTGGCTCACGGGGCATCCACACGCATCGCACCATAGTACTTCAATACCAAGATCATTGGTGCGGAGACTCAGGGGATGGCCAGGGAATTGTTCCTTCCGCTTCCCAGGGCCCATGGTGCAATACTTTGCGCCGGCACCACCTCTCCCCTTACCACATACTTTGCGGCGGGGTGGGCTATTTCCATCATCAGATGTGGGCTCAGAAGGAGGGCAATGGGAGGGCATAGCATGTGACATGTCTAAGGGAAAAGGAGCCATGTAACAAACAAAAGTGGCGGTGTTGGGAAGGTATGCAAACACTGACTTGACTACAAAACTACCCTTTAGTTGAACTACACAATGCCACTTGAATGTATCCTCTTGAACATTACACTAAGGGACCTGCCCAGAAAATGCGAAAAAAAATGCGGAAAATGCGAAAAAATGCGAATCGCATTTTTCCCCCCCCCCTGGGGCATGCACAGGGCATGCACAGGGCAGACGCAGGGCATGCACAGGGCATGCACAGGGCATGCACAGGGCATGCACAGGGCATGCACAGGGCATGCACAGGGCATGCACAGGGCATGCACAGGGCATGCACAGGGCAGACGCAGGGCATGCACAGGGCAGACGCAGGGCATGCACAGGGCAGGCGCAGGGCATGCACAGGGCAGGCGCAGGGCTTGCACAGGGCATGCACAGGGCAGGCGCAGGGCATGCACAGGGCAGACGCAGGGCATGCACAGGGCAGGCGCAGGGCATGCACAGGGCAGGCGCAGGGCAGGCGCAGGGCATGCACAGGGCATGCATAGGGCATGCACAGGGCAGGCGCAGGGCAGGCGCAGGGCATGCACAGGGCATGCACAGGGCATGCACAGGGCATGCACAGGGCATGCACAGGGCAGACGCAGGGCATGCACAGGGCAGACGCAGGGCATGCACAGGGCATGCACAGGGCATGCACAGGGCAGGCGCAGGGCATGCACAGGGCATGCACAGGGCATGGACAGGGCATGCACAGGGCAGACGCAGGGCATGCACAGGGCAGACGCAGGGCATGCACAGGGCAGGCGCAGGGCATGCACAGGGCAGGCGCAGGGCAGGCGCAGGGCATGCACAGGGCATGCATAGGGCATGCACAGGGCAGGCGCAGGGCAGGCGCAGGGCATGCACAGGGCATGCACAGGGCATGCACAGGGCATGCACAGGGCATGCACAGGGCAGACGCAGGGCATGCACAGGGCAGACGCAGGGCATGCACAGGGCATGCACAGGGCATGCACAGGGCAGGCGCAGGGCATGCACAGGGCATGCACAGGGCATGGACAGGGCATGCACAGGGCAGACGCAGGGCAGGCGCAGGGCAGGCGCAGGGCATGCACAGGGCATGCACAGGGCATGCACAGGGCAGACGCAGGGCATGCACAGGGCAGACGCAGGGCATGCACAGGGCAGACGCAGGGCATGCACAGGGCAGACGCAGGGCATGCACAGGGCAGACGCAGGGCATGCACAGGGCATGCACAGGGCAGACGCCTGCACAGGGCAGGCGCAGGGCATGCACAGGGCATGCACAGGGCATGCACAGGGCGGACGCAAGGCATGCACAGGGCACACGCAGGGCATGCACAGGGCAGACGCAGGGCATGCACAGGGCAGACGCAGGGCATGCACAGGGCAGACGCAGGGCATGCACAGGGCATGCACAGGGCAGGCACAGGGCATGCAAAGGGCAGGCACAGGGCATGCACAGGGCATGCACAGGGCATGCACAGGGCATGCACAGGGCATGCACAGGGCAGGGACAGCGCATGCACAGGGCAGGCACAGGGCAGGCACAGGGCAGGCACAGGGCAGGCACAGGGCATGCACAGGGCATGCACAGGGCATGCACAGGGCATGCACAGGGCATGCACAGGGCATGCACAGGGCAGGCACAGGGCATGCAAAGGGCAGGCACAGGGCAGGCACAGGGCATGCACAGGGCATGCACAGGGCATGCACAGGGCATGCACAGGGCATGCACAGGGCATGCACAGGGCATGCACAGGGCATGCACAGGGCATGCACAGGGCATGCACAGGGCATGCACAGGGCAGACGCAGGGCATGCACAGGGCATGCACAGGGCATGCACAGGGCATGCACAGGGCATGCACAGGGCATGCACAGGGCATGCACAGGGCATGCACAGGGCATGCACAGGGCATGCACAGGGCAGACGCAGGGCATGCACAGGGCAGACGCAGGGCATGCACAGGGCAGGCGCAGGGCATGCACAGGGCAGGCGCAGGGCTTGCACAGGGCATGCACAGGGCAGGCGCAGGGCATGCACAGGGCAGACGCAGGGCATGCACAGGGCAGGCGCAGGGCATGCATAGGGCAGGCGCAGGGCAGGCGCAGGGCATGCACAGGGCATGCACAGGGCATGCACAGGGCATGCACAGGGCATGCACAGGGCAGACGCAGGGCATGCACAGGGCAGACGCAGGGCATGCACAGGGCATGCACAGGGCATGCACAGGGCAGGCGCAGGGCATGCACAGGGCATGCACAGGGCATGCACAGGGCATGCACAGGGCACACGCAGGGCAGGCGCAGGGCAGGCGCAGGGCATGCACAGGGCATGCACAGGGCATGCACAGGGCATGCACAGGGCAGACGCAGGGCATGCACAGGGCAGACGCAGGGCATGCACAGGGCAGACGCAGGGCATGCACAGGGCAGACGCAGGGCATGCACAGGGCAGACGCAGGGCATGCACAGGGCATGCACAGGGCAGACGCCTGCACAGGGCAGGCGCAGGGCATGCACAGGGCATGCACAGGGCATGCACAGGGCGGACGCAAGGCATGCACAGGGCAGACGCAGGGCATGCACAGGGCAGACGCAGGGCATGCACAGGGCAGACGCAGGGCATGCACAGGGCAGACGCAGGGCATGCACAGGGCATGCACAGGGCAGACGCAGGGCATGCACAGGGCATGCACAGGGCATGCACAGGGCAGGCACAGGGCATGCACAGGGCATGCACAGGGCATGCACAGGGCATGCACAGGGCATGCACAGGGCATGCGCAGGGCATGCACAGGGCATGCACAGGGCATGCACAGGGCATGCACAGGGCATGCACAGGGCATGCACAGGGCATGCACAGGGCATGCACAGGGCAGACGCAGGGCATGCACAGGGCATGCACAGGGCATGCGCAGGGCATGCACAGGGCATGCGCAGGGCATGCACAGGGCATGCACAGGGCAGACGCAGGGCATGCACAGGGCAGACGCAGGGCATGCACAGGGCATGCACAGGGCATGCACAGGGCAGACGCAGGGCATGCACAGGGCATGCACAGGGCATGCACAGGGCATGCACAGGGCATGCACAGGGCATGCACAGGGCATGCACAGGGCATGCACAGGGCATGCACAGGGCATGCACAGGGCATGCACAGGGCATGCACAGGGCATGCACCGGGCATGCACAGGGCATGCACAGGGCATGCACAGGGCATGCACAGGGCATGCACAGGGCATGCACAGGGCAGGCGCAGGGCATGCACAGGGCATGCACAGGGCATGCACAGGGCAGACGCAGGGCATGCACAGGGCATGCACAGGGCAGGCACAGGGCATGCACAGGGCAGGCACAGGGCAGGCACAGGGCAGGCACAGGGCAGGCACAGGGCATGCACAGGGCATGCAGAGGGCATGCACAGGGCATGCACAGGGCATGCACAGGGCATGCACAGGGCATGCACAGGGCATGCACAGGGCATGCACAGGGCAGGCACAGGGCATGCACAGGCCAGGCACAGGGCATGCACAGGGCATACAAAGGGCAGGCACAGGGCATGCACAGGGCATGCACAGGGCATGCACAGGGCATGCACAGGGCATGCACAGGGCAGGCACAGGGCATGCACAGGGCATGCACAAGGCATGCACAGGGCATGCACAGGGCATGCACAGGGCATGCACAGGGCATGCACAGGGCATGCACAGGGCATGCACAGGGCATGCACAGGGCATGCACAGGGCAGACGCAGGGCATGCACAGGGCATGCACAGGGCATGCACAGGGCATGCACAGGGCATGCACAGGGCATGCACAGGGCATGCACAGGGCATGCAGAGGGCAGACGCAGGGCATGCACAGGGCATGCACAGGGCATGCACAGGGCATGCACAGGGCAGACGCAGGGCATGCACAGGGCATGCACAGGGCATGCACAGGGCATGCACAGGGCATGCACAGGGCATGCACAGGGTATGCACAGGGCATGCACAGGGCATGCACAGGGCAGACGCAGGGCATGCACAGGGCATGCACAGGGCAGACGCAGGGCATGCACAGGGCAGGCACAGGGCATGCACAGGGCAGGCGCAGGGCTTGCACAGGGCATGCACAGGGCAGGCGCAGGGCATGCACGGGGCAGGCGCAGGGCAGGCGCAGGGCATGCACAGGGCATGCACAGGGCATGCACAGGGCATGCACAGGGCATGCACAGGGCATGCACAGGGCATGCACAGGGCATGCACAGGGCAGGCGCAGGGCATGCACAGGGCATGCACAGGGCAGGCGCAGGGCATGCACAGGGCATGCACAGGGCATGCACAGGGCATGCACAGGGCAGAAGCTGGGCAGGCGCAGGGCATGCACAGGCCATGCACGGGGCAGACGCAGGGCATGCACAGGGCAGGCGCAGGGCATGCACAGGGCAGGCGCAGGGCATGCACAGGGCATGCACAGGGCATGCACAGGGCATGGATAGGGCATGCACAGGGCATGCACAGGGCATGCACAGGGCAGACGCAGGGCATGCTCAGGGCAGACGCAGGGCATGCACAGGGCAGATGCAGGGCATGCACAGGGCATGCACAGGGCATGCACAGGGCAGACGCAGGGCATGCACAGGGCAGACGCAGGGCATGCACAGGGCAGACGCAGGGCATGCACAGGGCAGACGCAGGGCATGCACAGGGCATGCACAGGGCAGACGCATGCACAGGGCAGGCGCAGGGCATGCACAAGGAATGCACAGGGCATGCACAGGGCGGACGCAAGGCATGCACAGGGCAGACGCAGGGCATGCACAGGGCAGACGCAGGGCATGCACAGGGCAGACTCAGGGCATACACAGGGCAGACGCAGGGCATGCACAGGGCATGCACAGGGCAGACGCAGGGCATGCACAGGGCATGCACAGGGCATGCACAGGGCATGCACAGGGCATGCACAGGGCATGCACAGGGCAGACGCAGGGCATGCACAGGGCAGACGCAGGGCATGCACAGGGCATGCACAGGGCATGCACAGGGCATGCACAGGGCAGGCGCAGGGCATGCACAGGGCATGCACAGGGCATGCACAGGGCATGCACAGGGCATGCACAGGGCAGACGCAGGGCATGCACAGGGCAGACGCAGGGCATGCACAGGGCATGCACAGGGCATGCACAGGGCATGCACAGGGCAGACGCAGGGCATGCACAGGGCAGACGCAGGGCATGCACAGGGCAGACGCAGGGCATGCACAGGGCAGACGCAGGGCATGCACAGGGCATGCACAGGGCAGACGCAGGGCATGCACAGGGCATGCACAGGGCATGCACAGGGCAGGCACAGGGCATGCACAGGGCATGCACAGGGCATGCACAGGGCATGCACAGGGCATGCACAGGGCATGCACAGGGCAGGCGCAGGGCATGCACAGGGCATGCACAGGGCATGCACAGGGCATGCACAGGGCATGCACAGGGCATGCACAGGGCATGCACAGGGCATGCACAGGGCATGCACAGGGCATGCACAGGGCAGACGCAGGGCATGCACAGGGCAGACGCAGGGCATGCACAGGGCAGACGCAGGGCATGCACAGGGCATGCACAGGGCATGCACAGGGCGGACGCAAGGCATGCACAGGGCAGACGCAGGGCATGCACAGGGCAGACGCAGGGCATGCACAGGGCAGACTCAGGGCATGCACAGGGCAGACGCAGGGCATGCACAGGGCATGCACAGGGCAGACGCAGGGCATGCACAGGGCATGCACAGGGCATGCACAGGGCATGCACAGGGCATGCACAGGGCATGCACAGGGCAGACGCAGGGCATGCACAGGGCAGACGCAGGGCATGCACAGGGCATGCACAGGGCATGCACAGGGCATGCACAGGGCAGGCGCAGGGCATGCACAGGGCATGCACAGGGCATGCACAGGGCATGCACAGGGCAGACGCAGGGCATGCACAGGGCAGACGCAGGGCATGCACAGGGCATGCACAGGGCATGCACAGGGCATGCACAGGGCAGACGCAGGGCATGCACAGGGCAGACGCAGGGCATGCACAGGGCAGACGCAGGGCATGCACAGGGCAGACGCAGGGCATGCACAGGGCATGCACAGGGCAGACGCAGGGCATGCACAGGGCATGCACAGGGCATGCACAGGGCAGGCACAGGGCATGCACAGGGCATGCACAGGGCATGCACAGGGCATGCACAGGGCATGCACAGGGCATGCACAGGGCAGGCGCAGGGCATGCACAGGGCATGCACAGGGCATGCACAGGGCATGCACAGGGCATGCACAGGGCATGCACAGGGCATGCACAGGGCATGCACAGGGCATGCACAGGGCAGACGCAGGGCATGCACAGGGCAGACGCAGGGCATACACAGGGCATGCACAGGGCAGACGCAGGGCATGCACAGAGCAGGCGTAGGGCATGCACAGGGCATGCACAGGGCATGCACAGGGCATGCACAGGGCATGCACAGGGCATGCACAGGTCACGCACAGGGCATGCACAGGGCATGCACAGGGCATGCACAGGGCATGCACAGGGCATGCACAGGGCAGACGCAGGGCATGCACAGGGCATGCACAGGGCAGGCACAGGGCAGACGCAGGGCATGCACAGGGCATGCACAGGGCAGACGCAGGGCATGCACAGGGCAGGCGCAGGGCATGCACAGGGCATGCACAGGGCATGCACAGGGCATGCACAGGGCATGCACAGGGCAGGCACAGGGCATGCACAGGGCATGCACAGGGCATGCACAGGGCAGACGCAGGGCATGCACAGGGCAGACGCAGGGCATGCACAGGGCAGGCGCAGGGCATGCACAGGGCATGCACAGGGCATGCACAGGACAGGCGCAGGGCATGCACAGGGCAGGCGCAGGGCAGGCACAGGGCATGCACAGGGCATGCACAGGGCATGCACAGGGCATGCACAGGGCATGCACAGGGCAGACGCAGGGCATGCACAGGGCAGGCACAGGGCATGCACAGGGCAGGCGCAGGGCATGCACAGGGCAGGCGCAAGGGCATGCACAGGGCATGCACAGGGCATGCACAGGGCAGACGCAGGGCATGCACAGGGCATGCACAGGGCAGACGCAGGGCATGCACAGGGCATGCACAGGGCAGACGCAGGGCATGCACAGGGCATGCACAGGGCAGGCACAGGGCATGCACAGGGCAGGCGCAGGGCATGCACAGGGCAGGCGCAGGGCATGCACAGGGCATGCACAGGGCATGCACAGGGCAGACGCAGGGCATGCACAGGGCATGCACAGGGCATGCACAGGGCAGACGCAGGGCATGCACAGGGCATGCACAGGGCAGACGCAGGGCATGCACAGGGCATGCACAGGGCAGACGCAGGGCATGCACAGGGCATGCACAGGGCAGGCACAGGGCATGCACAGGGCAGACGCAGGGCATGCACAGGGCATGCACAGGGCACACACAGGGCATGCACAGGGCAGGCGCAGGGCATGCACAGGGCAGGCGCAGGGCAGGCACAGGGCATGCACAGGGCATGCACAGGGCATGCACAGGGCAGACGCAGGGCAGGCGCAGGGCATGCACAGGGCAGACGCAAGGCATGCACAGGGCATGCACAGGGCATGCACAGGGCATGCACAGGGCATGCACAGGGCAGACGCAGGGCATGCACAGGGCATGCACAGGGCAGGCACAGGGCATGCACAGGGCATGCACAGGGCATGCACAGGGCATGCACAGGGCATGCACAGGGCAGGCACAGGGCAGGCGCAGGGCATGCACAGGGCAGGCGCAGGGCAGGCACAGAGCATGCACAGGGCATGCACAGGGCATGCACAGGGCATGCACAGGGCATGCACAGGGCATGCACAGGGCAGACGCAGGGCAGGCGCAGGGCAGACGCAGGGCAAGCACAGGGCATGCACAGGGCATGCACAGGGCAGACGCAGGGCATGCACAGGGCAGACGCAGGGCAGACGCAGGGCAGGCGCAGGACATGCACAGGGCAGACGCAGGGCATGCACAGGGCATGCACAGGGCAGACGCAGGGCAAGCACAGGGCATGCACAGGGCATGCACAGGGCAGACGCAGGGCATGCACAGGGCAGACGCAGGGCAGACGCAGGGCAGGCGCAGGACATGCACAGGGCAGACGCAGGGCATGCACAGGGCATGCACAGGGCAGACGCAGGGCAGACGCAGGGCATGCACAGGGCATGCACAGGGCAGACGCAGGGCATGCACAGGGCATGCACAGGGCAGACGCAGGGCATGCACAGGGCATGCACAGGGCAGACGCAGGGCATGCACAGGGCATGCACAGGGCAGACGCAGGGCATGCACAGGGCATGCACAGGGCAGACGCAGGGCATGCACAGGGCATGCACAGGGCATGCACAGGGCAGGTGCAGGGCATGCACAGGGCATGCACAGGGCATGCACAGGGCAGACGCAGGGCATGCACAGGGCATGCACAGGGCATGCACAGGGCAGACGCAGGGCATGCACAGGGCATGCACAGGGCAGACGCAGGGCATGCACAGGGCATGCACAGGGCAGACGCAGGGCAGGCGCAGGGCAGGCGCAGGGCATGCACAGGGCATGCACAGGGCATGCACAGGGCATGCATGCACAGGGCATGCACAGGGCATGCACAGGGCATGCACAGGGCATGCACAGGGCAGACGCAGGGCATGCACAGGGCATGCACAGGGCATGCACAGGGCATGCACAGGGCGGACGCAAGGCATGCACAGGGCAGACGCAGGGCATGCACAGGGCAGGCGCAGGGCATGCACAGGGCAGACGCAGGGCATGCACAGGGCAGGCGCAGGGCATGCACAGGGCAGACGCAGGGCATGCACAGGGCATGCACAGGGCATGCACAGGGCATGCACAGGGCATGCACAGGGCATGCACAGGGCAGACGCAGGGCATGCAAAGGGCAGGCGCAGGGCATGCACAGGGCATGCACAGGGCATGCACAGGGCAGGCGCACGGCATGCACAGGGCATGCACAGGGCAGACGCAGGGCATGCACAGGGCAGGCGCAGGGCATGCACAGGGCAGACGCAGGGCATGCACAGGGCAGGCGCAGGGCATGCACAGGGCATGCACAGGGCATGCAGAGGGCATGCACAGGGCATGCACAGGGCAGACGCAGGGCATGCACAGGGCATGCACAGGGCAGACGCAGGGCATGCACAGGGCATGCACAGGGCAGACGCAGGGCATGCACAGGGCATGCACAGGGCAGGCACAGGGCATGCACAGGGCAGACGCAGGGCATGCACAGGGCAGGCGCAGGGCAGGCACAGGGCATGCACAGGGCATGCACAGGGCATGCACAGGGCATGCACAGGGCATGCACAGGGCATGCACAGGGCAGACGCAGGGCAGGCGCAGGGCATGTACAGGGCAGACGCAGGGCAAGCACAGGGCATGCACAGGGCATGCACAGGGCAGATGCAGGGCATGCACAGGGCAGACGCAGGGCAGACGCAGGGCAGGCGCAGGACATGCACAGGGCAGACGCAGGGCATGCACAGGGCAGACGCAGGGCATGCACAGGGCATGCACAGGGCAGACGCAGGGCATGCACAGGGCATGCATGCACAGGGCATGCACAGGGCATGCACAGGGCATGCACAGGGCATGCACAGGGCATGCACAGGGCGGACGCAAGGCATGCACAGGGCAGACGCAGGGCATGCACAGGGCAGACGCAGGGCATGCACAGGGCAGACGCAGGGCATGCACAGGGCAGGCGCAGGGCATGCACAGGACAGACGCAGGGCATGCACAGGGCATGCACAGGGCAGACGCAGGGCATGCACAGGGCATGCACAGGGCATGCACAGGGCAGACGCAGGCCATGCACAGGGCAGGCGCAGGGCATGCACAGGGCATGCACAGGGCATGCACAGGGCAGACGCAAGGCATGCACAGGGCATGCACAGGGCAGACGCAGGGCATGCACAGGGCAGGCGCACGGCATGCACAGGGCATGCACAGGGCAGACGCAGGGCATGCACAGGGCAGGCGCAGGGCATGCACAGGGCATGCACAGGGCAGACGCAGGGCATGCACAGGGCATGCACAGGGCATGCACAGGGCAGGCGCAGGACATGCACAGGGCATGCACAGGGCAGACGCAGGGCATGCAAAGGGCAGACGCAGGGCATGCACAGGGCAGACGCAGGGCATGCACAGGGCATGCCCAGGGCATGCACAGGGCAGACGCAGGGCATGCACAGGGCAGGCGCAGGGCATGCACAGGGCAGACGCAGAGCATGCACAGGGCATGCACAGGGCATGCACAGGGCATGCACAGGGCATGCACAGGGCATGCACAGGGCATGCACAGGGCATGCACAGGGCATGCACAGGGCATGCACAGGGCAGACGCAGGGCATGCACAGGGCATGCACAGGGCATGCACAGGGCATGCACAGGGCATGCACAGGGCATGCACAGGGCGGACGCAAGGCATGCACAGGGCAGACGCAGGGCATGCACAGGGCAGACGCAGGGCATGCACAGGGCAGACGCAGGGCATGCACAGGGCAGGCGCAGGGCATGCACAGGACAGACGCAGGGCATGCACAGGGCATGCACAGGGCAGACGCAGGGCATGCACAGGGCATGCACAGGGCATGCACAGGGCAGACGCAGGCCATGCACAGGGCAGGCGCAGGGCATGCACAGGGCATGCACAGGGCAGACGCAAGGCATGCACAGGGCATGCACAGGGCAGACGCAGGGCATGCACAGGGCAGGCGCAGGGCATGCACAGGGCAGACGCAGGGCATGCACAGGGCAGGCGCAGGGCATGCACAGGGCAGACGCAGGGCATGCACAGGGCAGGCGCAGGGCATGCACAGGGCATGCACAGGGCATGCACAGGGCATGCACAGGGCATGCACAGGGCATGCACAGGGCATGCACAGGGCAGGCGCAGGACATGCACAGGGCATGCACAGGGCAGACGCAGGGCATGCAAAGGGCATGCACAGGGCATGCACAGGGCATGCACAGGGCAGACGCAGGGCATGCACAGGGCATGCACAGGGCATGCACAGGGCATGCACAGGGCATGCACAGGGCATGCACAGGGCATGCACAGGGCAGGCGCAGGACATGCACAGGGCATGCACAGGGCAGACGCAGGGCATGCAAAGGGCAGACGCAGGGCATGCACAGGGCAGACGCAGGGCATGCACAGGGCATGCACAGGGCATGCACAGGGCAGACGCAGGGCATGCACAGGGCAGGCGCAGGGCATGCACAGGGCAGACGCAGAGCATGCACAGGGCATGCACAGGGCATGCACAGGGCATGCACAGGGCATGCACAGGGCATGCACAGGGCATGCACAGGGCATGCACAGGGCATGCACAGGGCATGCACAGGGCAGACGCAGGGCATGCACAGGGCATGCACAGGGCATGCACAGGGCATGCACAGGGCATGCACAGGGCAGACGCAGGGCATGCACAGGGCAGACGCAGGGCATGCACAGGGCATGCACAGGGCATGCACAGGGCATGCACAGGGCATGCACAGGGCAGACGCAGGGCATGCACAGGGCATGCACAGGGCATGCACAGGGCATGCACAGGGCATGCACAGGGCATGCACAGGGCAGACGCAGGGCATGCACAGGGCAGACGCGGGGCATGCACAGGGCATGCACAGGGCATGCACAGGGCAGACGCAGGGCATGCACAGGGCAGGCGCAGGGCATACGCAGGGCATGCACAGGGCATGCACAGGGCATGCACAGGGCAGACGCAGGGCATGCACAGGGCAGACGCAGGGCATGCACAGGGCATGCACAGGGCATGCACAGGGCAGACGCAGGGCATGCACAGGGCATGCACAGGGCATGCACAGGGGATGCACAGGGCAGACGCAGGGCATGCACAGGGCAGACGCAGGGCATGCACAGGGCATGCACAGGGCATGCACAGGGCATGCACAGGGCAGGGGCAGGGCAGGGCCAGGGCAGGGGCAGGGCATGCACAGGGCAGACGCAGGGCATGCACAGGGCATGCACAGGGCAGACGCAGGGCATGCACAGGGCATGCACAGGGCAGACGCAGGGCATGCACAGGGCATGCACAGGGCATGCACAGGGCAGACGCAGGGCATGCACAGGGCATGCACAGGGCAGACGCAGGGCATGCACAGGGCATGCACAGGGCATGCACAGGGCAGACGCAGGGCATGCACAGGGCATGCACAGGGCATGCACAGGGCAGACGCAGGGCATGCACAGGGCAGACGCAGGGCATGCACAGGGCAGACGCAGGGCATGCACAGGGCAGACGCAAGGCATGCACAGGGCATGCACAGGGCAGACGCAGGGCATGCACAGGGCAGGCGCAGGGCATGCACAGGGCAGACGCAGGGCATGCACAGGGCAGGCGCAGGGCATGCACAGGGCAGGCACAGGGCATGCACAGGGCAGGCACAGGGCATGCACAGGGCATGCACAGGGCATGCACAGGGGATGCACAGGGCAGACGCAGGGCATGCACAGGGCAGACGCAGGGCATGCACAGGGCATGCACAGGGCATGCACAGGGCATGCACAGGGCATGCACAGGGCAGGGGCAGGGCAGGGGCAGGGCAGGGGCAGGGCATGCACAGGGCAGACGCAGGGCATGCACAGGGCATGCACAGGGCAGACGCAGGGCATGCACAGGGCATGCACAGGGCAGACGCAGGGCATGCACAGGGCATGCACAGGGCATGCACAGGGCAGACGCAGGGCATGCACAGGGCATGCACAGGGCAGACGCAGGGCATGCACAGGGCATGCACAGGGCATGCACAGGGCATGCACAGGGCAGACGCAGGGCATGCACAGGGCATGCACAGGGCATGCACAGGGCAGACGCAGGGCATGCACAGGGCAGACGCAGGGCATGCACAGGGCAGACGCAGGGCATGCACAGGGCAGACGCAAGGCATGCACAGGGCATGCACAGGGCAGACGCAGGGCATGCACAGGGCAGGCGCAGGGCATGCACAGGGCAGACGCAGGGCATGCACAGGGCAGACGCAGGGCATGCACAGGGCAGGCACAGGGCAGGCACAGGGCATGCACAGGGCATGCACAGGGCATGCACAGGGGATGCACAGGGCAGACGCAGGGCATGCACAGGGCAGACGCAGGGCATGCACAGGGCATGCACAGGGGATGCACAGGGCATGCACAGGGCAGGGGCAGGGCAGGGGCAGGGCAGGGGCAGGGCATGCACAGGGCAGACGCAGGGCATGCACAGGGCATGCACAGGGCAGACGCAGGGCATGCACAGGGCATGCACAGGGCAGACGCAGGGCATGCACAGGGCATGCACAGGGCATGCACAGGGCATGCACAGGGCATGCACAGGGCAGACGCAGGGCATGCACAGGGCATGCACAGGGCATGCACAGGGCAGACACAGGGCATGCACAGGGCATGCACAGGGCATGCACAGGGCATGCACAGGGCAGACGCAGGGCATGCACAGGGCAGACGCAGGGCATGCACAGGGCAGACGCAGGGCATGCACAGGGCAGACGCAAGGCATGCACAGGGCATGCACAGGGCAGACGCAGGGCATGCACAGGGCAGGCGCAGGGCATGCACAGGGCAGACGCAGGGCATGCACAGGGCAGGCGCAGGGCATGCACAGGGCAGGCACAGGGCATGCACAGGGCATGCACAGGGCAGACGCAGGGCATGCACAGGGCATGCACAGGGCATGCACAGGGCATGCACAGGGCATGCACAGGGCATGCACAGGGCAGGCGCAGGACATGCACAGGGCATGCACAGGGCAGACGCAGGGCATGCAAAGGGCAGACGCAGGGCATGCACAGGGCAGACGCAGGGCATGCACAGGGCATGCACAGGGCATGCACAGGGCAGACGCAGGGCATGCACAGGGCAGGCGCAGGGCATGCACAGGGCAGACGCAGAGCATGCACAGGGCATGCACAGGGCATGCACAGGGCATGCACAGGGCATGCACAGGGCATGCACAGGGCATGCACAGGGCATGCACAGGGCAGACGCAGGGCATGCACAGGGCATGCACAGGGCATGCACAGGGCATGCACAGGGCATGCACAGGGCAGACGCAGGGCATGCACAGGGCAGACGCAGGGCATGCACAGGGCATGCACAGGGCATGCACAGGGCATGCACAGGGCATGCACAGGGCAGACGCAGGGCATGCACAGGGCATGCACAGGGCATGCACAGGGCATGCACAGGGCATGCACAGGGCATGCACAGGGCAGACGCAGGGCATGCACAGGGCAGACGCGGGGCATGCACAGGGCATGCACAGGGCATGCACAGGGCAGACGCAGGGCATGCACAGGGCAGGCGCAGGGCATACGCAGGGCATGCACAGAGCATGCACAGGGCATGCACAGGGCAGACGCAGGGCATGCACAGGGCAGACGCAGGGCATGCACAGGGCATGCACAGGGCATGCACAGGGCAGACGCAGGGCATGCACAGGGCATGCACAGGGCATGCAAGGGGGTTGCACAGGGCAGACGCAGGGCATGCACAGGGCAGACGCAGGTCATGCACAGGGCATGCACAGGGCATGCACAGGGCAGACGCAGGGCATGCACAGGGCAGGGGCAGGGCATGCACAGGGCAGACGCAGGGCATGCACAGGGCATGCACAGGGCAGACGCAGGGCATGCACAGGGCATGCACAGGGCATAGCATGGCATGCACAGGGCATGCACAGGGCATGCACAGGGCAGACGCAGGGCATGCACAGGGCATGCACAGGGCATGCACAGGGCAGACGCAGGGCATGCACAGGGCATGCACAGGGCATGCACAGGGCATGCACAGGGCATGCACAGGGCAGGCGCAGGGCATGCACAGGGCAGACGCAGGGCAGACGCAGGGCAGACACAGGGCATGCACAGGGCATGCACAGGGCATGCACAGGGCATGCACAGGGCATGCACAGGGCATGCACAGGGCAGACGCAGGGCATGCACAGGGCATGCACAGGGCATGCACAGGGCATGCACAGGGCATGCACAGGGCATGCACAGGGCATGCACAGGGCATGCACAGGGCAGACGCAGGGCATGCACAGGGCAGACGCAGGGCATGCACAGGGCATGCACAGGGCATGCACAGGGCATGCACAGGGCAGGCGCTGGGCATGCACAGGGCAGACGCAGGGCATGCACAGGGCATGCACAGGGCATGCACAGGGCAGACGCAGGGCATGCACAGGGCATGCACAGGGCAGACGCAGGGAATGCACAGGGCATGCACAGGGCATGCACAGGGCAGACGCAGGGCATGCACAGGGCATGCACAGGGCATGCACAGGGCAGACGCAGGGCATGCACAGGGCATGCACAGGGCATGCACAGGGCAGACGCAGGGCATGCACAGGGCATGCACAGGGCAGACGCAGGGCATGCACAGGGCATGCACAGGGCATGCACAGGGCAGACGCAGGGCATGCACAGGGCATGCACAGGGCATGCACAGGGCATGCACAGGGCAGACGCAGGGCATGCACAGGGCAGACGCAGGGCATGCACAGGGCATGCACAGGGCATGCACAGGGCATGCACAGGGCATGCACAGGGCAGGCGCAGGGCATGCACAGGGCATGCACAGGGCAGGCGCAGGGCATGCACAGGGCAGACGCAGGGCATGCACAGGGCATGCACAGGGCATGCACAGGGCAGGCGCAGGGCATGCACAGGGCAGACGCAGGGCATGCACAGGGCATGCACAGGGCATGCACAGGGCATGCACAGGGCAGACGCAGGGCATGCACAGGGCAGGCGCAGGGCATGCACAGGGCAGACGCAGGGCATGCACAGGGCATGCACAGGGCATGCACAGGGCATGCACAGGGCAGGCGCAGGGCATGCACAGGGCAGACGCAGGGCATGCACAGGGCATGCACAGGGCAGGCGCAGGGCATGCACAGGGCAGACGCAGGGCATGCACAGGGCATGCACAGGGCATGCACAGGGCAGGCGCAGGGCATGCACAGGGCAGACGCAGGGCATGCACAGGGCATGCACAGGGCATGCACAGGGCATGCACAGGGCAGACGCAGGGCATGCACAGGGCATGCACAGGGCATGCACAGGGCATGCACAGGGCAGACGCAGGGCATGCACAGGGCAGACGCAGGGCATGCACAGGGCATGCACAGGGCATGCACAGGGCAGACGCAGGGCATGCACAGGGCAGGCGCAGGGCATGCACAGGGCAGACGCAGGGCATGCACAGGGCATGCACAGGGCATGCACAGGGCAGACGCAGGGCATGCACAGGGCATGCACAGGGCATGCACAGGGCATGCACAGGGCAGACGCAGGGCATGCACAGGGCAGACGCAGGGCATGCACAGGGCATGCACAGGGCAGACGCAGGGCATGCACAGGGCATGCACAGGGCATGCACAGGGCATGCACAGGGCAGACGCAGGGCATGCACAGGGCAGACGCAGGGCAGACGCAGGGCATGCACAGGGCATGCACAGGGCATGCACAGGGCAGACGCAGGGCATGCACAGGGCATGCACAGGGCATGCACAGGGCATGCACAGGGCAGACGCAGGGCATGCACAGGGCAGACGCAGGGCATGCACAGGGCATGCACAGGGCATGCACAGGGCAGACGCAGGGCATGCACAGGGCAGGCGCAGGGCATGCACAGGGCAGACGCAGGGCATGCACAGGGCATGCACAGGGCATGCACAGGGCATGCACAGGGCAGGCGCAGGGCATGCACAGGGCAGACGCAGGGCATGCACAGGGCATGCACAGGGCAGGCGCAGGGCATGCACAGGGCAGACGCAGGGCATGCACAGGGCATGCACAGGGCATGCACAGGGCAGACGCAGGGCATGCACAGGGCATGCACAGGGCAGGCGCAGGGCATGCACAGGGCATGTACAGGGCAGGCGCAGGGCATGCACAGGGCATGCACAGGGCAGGCGCAGGGCAGACGCAGGGCATGCACAGGGCATGCACAGGGCATGCACAGGGCAGACGCAGGGCATGCACAGGGCAGACGCAGGGCATGCACAGGGCAGGCGCAGGGCATGCACAGGGCATGCACAGGGCATGCACAGGGCATGCACAGCGCATGCGAAGGGCATGCACAGGGCAGGCGCAGGGCATGCACAGGGCAGAAGCAGGGCATGCACAGGGCATGCACAGGGCAGACGCAGCGCAGACGCAGGGCAGGCGCAGGGTAGGCGCAGGGCATGCACAGGGCAGACGCAGGGCATGCACAGGGCATGCACAGGGCATGCACAGGGCATGCACAGGGCATGCACAGGGCAGACGCAGGGCATGCACAGGGCATGCACAGGGCAGGCGCAGGGCATGCACAGGGCATGCACAGGGCATGCACAGGGCAGGCGCAGGGCATGCACAGGGCAGACGCAGGGCATGCACAGGGCAGGCGCAGGGCATGCACAGGGCAGGCACAGGGCATGCACGGGGCATGCACAGGGCATGCACAGGGCATGCACAGGGCATGCACAGGGCAGACGCAGGGCATGCACAGGGCAGGCGCAGGGCAGACGCAGGGCAGGCGCAGGGCATGCACAGGGCAGACGCAGGGCATGCACAGGGCAGGCGCAGGGCATGCACAGGGCAGACGCAGGGCATGCACAGGGCATGCACAGGGCATGCACAGGGCATGCACAGGGCAGGCGCAGGGCATGCATAGGGCATGCACAGGGCATGCACAGGGCATGCACAGGGCATGCACAGGGCATGCACAGGGCATGCACAGGGCAGACGCAGGGCATGCACAGGGCAGACGCAGGGCATGCACAGGGCAGACGCGGGGCATGCACAGGGCAGACGCGGGGCATGCACAGGGCATGCACAGGGCATGCACAGGGCAGACGCAGGGCATGCACAGGGCAGACGCAGGGCATGCACAGGGCAGACGCAGGGCATGCACAGGGCATGCACAGGGCAGGCGCAGGGCATGCACAGGGCATGTACAGGGCAGACGCAGGGCATGCACAGGGCATGCACAGGGCATGCACAGGGCATGCACAGGGCATGCACAGGGCATGCACAGGGCAGACGCAGGGCATGCACAGGGCATGCACAGGGCAGGCGCAGGGCATGCACAGGGCAGACGCAGGGCATGCACAGGGCATGCACAGGGCATGCACAGGGCAGACGCAGGGCATGCACAGGGCATGCACAGGGCAGGCGCAGGGCATGCACAGGGCATGTACAGGGCAGGCGCAGGGCATGCACAGGGCATGCACAGGGCAGGCGCAGGGCAGACGCAGGGCATGCACAGGGCATGCACAGGGCATGCACAGGGCAGACGCAGGGCATGCACAGGGCAGACGCAGGGCATGCACAGGGCATGCACAGGGCATGCACAGGGCATGCACAGGGCATGCACAGGGCATGCGAAGGGCATGCACAGGGCAGGCGCAGGGCATGCACAGGGCAGACGCAGGGCATGCACAGGGCATGCACAGGGCAGACGCAGGGCAGACGCAGGGCAGGCGCAGGGTAGGCGCAGGGCATGCACAGGGCAGACGCAGGGCATGCACAGGGCATGCACAGGGCATGCACAGGGCATGCACAGGGCATGCACAGGGCAGACGCAGGGCATGCACAGGGCATGCACAGGGCAGGCGCAGGGCATGCACAGGGCATGCACAGGGCATGCACAGGGCAGGCGCAGGGCATGCACAGGGCAGACGCAGGGCATGCACAGGGCAGGCGCAGGGCATGCACAGGGCAGGCACAGGGCATGCACAGGGCATGCACAGGGCATGCACAGGGCATGCACAGGGCATGCACAGGGCATGCACAGGGCAGACGCAGGGCATGCACAGGGCAGGCGCAGGGCAGACGCAGGGCATGCACAGGGCAGGCGCAGGGCATGCACAGGGCAGACGCAGGGCATGCACAGGGCAGGCGCAGGGCATGCACAGGGCAGACGCAGGGCATGCACAGGGCATGCACAGGGCATGCACAGGGCATGCACAGGGCAGGCGCAGGGCATGCATAGGGCATGCACAGGGCATGCACAGGGCATGCACAGGGCATGCACAGGGCATGCACAGGGCATGCACAGAGCAGACGCAGGGCATGCACAGGGCAGACGCAGGGCATGCACAGGGCAGACGCGGGGCATGCACAGGGCATGCACAGGGCATGCACAGGGCATGCACAGGGCATGCACAGGGCAGACGCAGGGCATGCACAGGGCAGACGCAGGGCATGCACAGGGCAGACGCAGGGCATGCACAGGGCAGACGCAGGGCATGCACAGGGCATGCACAGGGCAGGCGCAGGGCATGCACAGGGCATGTACAGGGCAGACGCAGGGCATGCACAGGGCATGCACAGGGCATGCACAGGGCATGCACAGGGCATGCACAGGGCATGCACAGGGCATGCACAGGGCAGGCGCAGGGCATGCACAGGGCATGCACAGGGCATGCACAGGGCATGCACAGGGCATGCACAGGGCATGCACAGGGCATGCACAGGGCAGACGCAGGGCATGCACAGGGCATGCACAGGGCATGCACAGGGCATGCACAGGGCAGACGCAGGGCAGACGCAGGGCATGCACAGGGCATGCACAGGGCAGGCGCAGGGCATGCACAGGGCAGACGCAGGGCATGCACAGGGCAGGCGCAGGGCATGCATAGGGCATGCACAGGGCATGCACAGGGCATGCATAGGGCATGCACAGGGCATGCACAGGGCATGCATAGGGCAGGCGCAGGGCATGCACAGGGCAGACGCAGGGCATGCACAGGGCAGGCGCAGGGCATGCATAGGGCATGCACAGGGCATGCACAGGGCATGCACAGGGCATGCACAGGGCATGCACAGGGCATGCACAGGGCAGGCGCAGGGCATGCACAGGGCATGCACAGGGCATGCACAGGGCATGCACAGGGCAAGCACAGGGCAGGCGCAGGGCATGCACAGGGCATGCACAGGGCATGCACAGGGCATGCACAGGGCATGCACAGGGCAGACGCAGGGCATGCACAGGGCAGACGCAGGGCATGCACAGGGCAGGCGCAGGGCATGCACAGGGCATGAACAGGGCATGCACAGGGCATGCACAGGGCATGCACAGGGCAGACGCAGGGCATGCACAGGGCATGCACAGGGCATGCACAGGGCATGCACAGGGCAGACGCAGGGCATGCACAGGGCAGGCGCAGGGCATGCATAGGGCATGCACAGGGCATGCACAGGGCATGCACAGGGCATGCACAGGGCATGCACAGGGCATGCACAGGGCAGACGCAGGGCATGCACAGGGCAGACGCAGGGCATGCACAGGGCAGACGCGGGGCATGCACAGGGCATGCACAGGGCATGCACAGGGCATGCACAGGGCAGACGCAGGGCATGCACAGGGCAGACGCAGGGCATGCACAGGGCAGGCGCAGGGCATGCACAGGGCATGTACAGGGCAGACGCAGGGCATGCACAGGGCATGCATAGGGCATGCACAGGGCATGCACAGGGCATGCACAGGGCATGCACAGGGCATGCACAGGGCAGGCGCAGGGCATGCACAGGGCATGCACAGGGCATGCACAGGGCATGCACAGGGCATGCACAGGGCATGCACAGGGCATGCACAGGGCAGACGCAGGGCATGCACAGGGCATGCACAGGGCATGCACAGGGCATGCACAGGGCAGACGCAGGGCATGCACAGGGCAGACGCAGGGCATGCACAGGGCAGGCGCAGGGCATGCACAGGGCATGCACAGGGCATGCACAGGGCAGGCGCAGGGCATGCACAAGGCATGCACAGGGCAGACGCAGGGCATGCACAGGGCAGGCGCAGGGCATGCACAGGGCAGACGCAGGGCATGCACAGGGCAGACGCAGGGCATGCACAGGGCAGGCACAGGGCATGCACAGGGCATGCACAGGGCATGCACAGGGCATGCACAGGGCATGCACAGGGCAGACGCAGGGCATGCACAGGGCAGGCGCAGGGCATGCACAGGGCATGCACAGGGCATGCACAGGGCATGCACAGGGCAGGCACAGGGCATGCACAGGGCATGCACAGGGCAGACGCAGGGCATGCACAGGCCAGGCGCAGGGCAGACGCAGGGCATGCACAGGGCATGCACAGGGCATGCACAGGGCATGCACAGGGGATGCACAGGGCAGACGCAGGGCATGCACAGGGCATGCACAGGGCAGGCGCAGGGCATGCACAGGGCAGACGCAGGGCATGCACAGGGCAGGCGCAGGGCATGCACAGGGCATGCACAGGGCATGCACAGGGCATGCAAAGGGCATGCACAGGGCAGACGCAGGGCATGCACAGGGCATGCATAGGGCATGCACAGGGCATGCACAGGGCATGCACAGGGCATGCACAGGGCATGCACAGGGCAGACGCAGGGCATGCACAGGGCAGACGCAGGGCATGCACAGGGCAGACGCGGGGCATGCACAGGGCATGCACAGGGCATGCACAGGGCATGCACAGGGCATGCACAGGGCAGACGCAGGGCATGCACAGGGCAGACGCAGGGCATGCACAGGGCAGACGCAGGGCATGCACAGGGCAGGCGCAGGGCATGCACAGGGCATGTACAGGGCAGACGCAGGGCATGCACAGGGCATGCATAGGGCATGCACAGGGCATGCACAGGGCATGCACAGGGCATGCACAGGGCATGCACAGGGCAGGCGCAGGGCATGCACAGGGCATGCACAGGGCATGCACAGGGCATGCACAGGGCATGCACAGGGCATGCACAGGGCATGCACAGGGCAGACGCAGGGCATGCACAGGGCATGCACAGGGCATGCACAGGGCATGCACAGGGCAGACGCAGGGCATGCACAGGGTATGCACAGGGCATGCACAGGGCAGGCGCAGGGCATGCACAGGGCAGACGCAGGGCATGCACAGGGCATGCACAGGGCATGCACAGGGCAGGCGCAGGGCATGCACAGGGCATGCACAGGGCAGACGCAGGGCATGCACAGGGCAGGCGCAGGGCATGCACAGGGCAGACGCAGGGCATGCACAGGGCAGACGCAGGGCATGCACAGGGCAGGCACAGGGCATGCACAGGGCATGCACAGGGCATGCACAGGGCATGCACAGGGCAGGCACAGGGCATGCACAGGGCATGCACAGGGCAGACGCAGGGCATGCACAGGGCAGGCGCAGGGCAGACGCAGGGCATGCACAGGGCAGGCACAGGGCATGCACAGGGCAGGCGCAGGGCATGCACAGGGCAGACGCAGGGCATGCACAGGGCAGGCGCAGGGCATGCACAGGGCAGACGCAGGGCATGCACAGGGCAGGCGCAGGGCATGCAAAGGGCAGGCGCAGGGCATGCACAGGGCAGGCGCAGGGCATGCACAGGGCATGCACAGGGCATGCACAGGGCATGCACAGGGCATGCACAGGGCAGGCGCAGGGCATGCACAGGGCATGCACAGGGCATGCACAGGGCATGCACAGGGCATGCACAGGGCATGCACAGGGCATGCACAGGGCAGACGCAGGGCATGCACAGGGCAGACGCAGGGCATGTACAGGGCAGACGCAGGGCATGCACAGGGCATGCACAGGGCATGCACAGGGCATGCACAGGGCATGCACAGGGCATGCTCAGGGCAGGCGCAGGGCATGCACAGGGCATGCACAGGGCATGCACAGGGCATGCACAGGGCAGGCGCAGGGCATGCACAGGGCATGCGCAGGGCATGCACAGGGCAGGCGCAGGGCATGCACAGGGCAGGCGCAGGGCATGCACAGGGCAGACGCAGGGCATGCACAGGGCAGGCGCAGGGCATGCACAGGGCAGACGCAGGGCATGCACAGGGCATGCACAGGGCATGCACAGGGCATGCCCAGGGCAGGCGCAGGGCATGCACAGGGCATGCACAGGGCATGCACAGGGCATGCACAGGGCAGACGGAGGGCATGCACAGGGCATGCACAGGGCAGGCGCAGGGCATGCACAGGGCATGTACAGGGCAGACGCAGGGCATGCACAGGGCATGCATAGGGCATGCACAGGGCATGCACAGGGCATGCACAGGGCATGCACAGGGCATGCACAGGGCAGGCGCAGGGCATGCACAGGGCATGCACAGGGCATGCACAGGGCATGCACAGGGCATGCACAGGGCATGCACAGGGCATGCACAGGGGATGCACAGGGCAGACGCAGGGCATGCACAGGGCATGCAAAGGGCATGCACAGGGCAGACGCAGGGCATGCACAGGGCAGACGCAGGGCATGCACAGGGCATGCACAGGGCAGGCGCAGGGCATGCACAGTGCATGCACAGGGCAGACGCAGGGCATTCACAGGGCAGGCGCAGGGCATGCACAGGGCAGACGCAGGGCATGCACAGGGCAGCCGCAGGGCATGCACAGGGCAGGCACAGGGCATGCACAGGGCATGCACAGGGCATGCACAGGGCATGCACAGGGCAGGCACAGGGCATGCACAGGGCATGCACAGGGCAGACGCAGGGCATGCACAGGGCAGGCGCAGGGCAGACGCAGGGCATGCACAGGGCAGGCGCAGGGCATGCACAGGGCAGGCGCAGGGCATGCACAGGGCAGACGCAGGGCATGCACAGGGCAGACGCAGGGCATGCACAGGGCAGACGCAGGGCATGCACAGGGCAGGCGCAGGGCATACACAGGGCAGACGCAGGGCATGCACAGGGCAGGCGCAGGGCATGCACAGGGCATGCACAGGGCATGCACAGGGCATGCACAGGGCATGCACAGGGCAGGCGCAGGGCATGCAGAGGGCATGCACAGGGCATGCACAGGGCATGCACAGGGCAGACGCAGGGCATGCTCAGGGCAGGCGCAGGGCATGCACAGGGCATGCACAGGGCATGCACAGGGCATGCACAGGGCATGCACAGGGCATGCACAGGGCATGCACAGGGCAGACGCAGGGCATGCACAGGGCATGCACAGGGCAGACGCAGGGCATGCACAGGGCATGCACAGGGCATGCACAGGGCATGCACAGGGCAGACACAGGGCATGCACAGGGCAGACGCAGGGCATGCACAGGGCAGACGCAGGGCATGCACAGGGCAGACGCAGGGCATGCACAGGGCATGCACAGGGCAGACGCAGGGCATGCACAGGGCAGGCGCAGGGCATGCACAGGGCAGACGCAGGGCATGCACAGGGCAGACGCAGGGCATGCACAGGGCATGCACAGGGCATGCACAGGGCATGCACAGGGCATGCACAGGGCAGACGCAGGGCATGCACAGGGCATGCACAGGGCATGCACAGGGCATGCACAGGGCATGCACAGGGCAGACGCAGGGCATGCACAGGGCAGACGCAGGGCATGCACAGGGCAGACGCAGGGCATGCACAGGGCATGCACAGGGCAGACGCAGGGCATGCTCAGGGCAGACGCAAGGCATGCACAGGGCAGACGCAGGGCATGCACAGGGCATGCACAGGGCATGCACAGGGCAGACGCAGGGCATGCACAGGGCATGCACAGGGCAGACGCAGGGCATTCACAGGGCATGCACAGGGCATGCACAGGGCAGACGCAGGGCATGCACAGGGCAGACGCAGGGCATGCACAGGGCATGCACAGGGCATGCACAGGGCAGACGCAGGGCATGCACAGGGCAGACGCAGGGCATGCACAGGGCAGACGCGGGGCATGCACAGGGCATGCACAGGGCATGCACAGGGCATGCACAGGGCATGCACAGGGCAGACGCAGGGCATGCACAGGGCAGACGCAGGGCATGCACAGGGCAGACGCAGGGCATGCACAGGGCATGCACAGGGCATGTACAGGGCAGACGCAGGGCATGCACAGGGCATGCATAGGGCATGCACAGGGCATGCACAGGGCATGCACAGGGCATGCACAGGGCATGCACAGGGCAGGCGCAGGGCATGCACAGGGCATGCACAGGGCATGCACAGGGCATGCACAGGGCATGCACAGGGCATGCACAGGGCATGCACAGGGCAGACGCAGGGCATGCACAGGGCATGCACAGGGCATGCACAGGGCATGCACAGGGCAGACGCAGGGCATGCACAGGGTATGCACAGGGCATGCACAGGGCAGGCGCAGGGCATGCACAGGGCAGACGCAGGGCATGCACAGGGCATGCACAGGGCATGCACAGGGCAGGCGCAGGGCATGCACAGGGCATGCACAGGGCAGACGCAGGGCATGCACAGGGCAGGCGCAGGGCATGCACAGGGCAGACGCAGGGCATGCACAGGGCAGACGCAGGGCATGCACAGGGCAGACGCAGGGCATGCACAGGGCATGCACAGGGCATGCACAGGGCATGCACAGGGCAGGCACAGGGCATGCACAGGGCATGCACAGGGCAGACGCAGGGCATGCACAGGGCAGGCGCAGGGCATGCACAGGGCAGGCGCAGGGCATGCACAGGGCAGACGCAGGGCATGCACAGGGCAGGCGCAGGGCATGCACAGGGCAGACGCAGGGCATGCACAGGGCAGGCGCAGGGCATGCAAAGGGCAGGCGCAGGGCATGCACAGGGCAGGCGCAGGGCATGCACAGGGCATGCACAGGGCATGCACAGGGCATGCACAGGGCATGCACAGGGCAGGCGCAGGGCATGCACAGGGCATGCACAGGGCATGCACAGGGCATGCACAGGGCATGCACAGGGCATGCACAGGGCATGCACAGGGCAGACGCAGGGCATGCACAGGGCAGACGCAGGGCATGTACAGGGCAGACGCAGGGCATGCACAGGGCATGCACAGGGCATGCACAGGGCATGCACAGGGCATGCACAGGGCATGCTCAGGGCAGGCGCAGGGCATGCACAGGGCATGCACAGGGCATGCACAGGGCATGCACAGGGCAGGCGCAGGGCATGCACAGGGCATGCACAGGGCATGCACAGGGCAGGCGCAGGGCATGCACAGGGCAGGCGCAGGGCATGCACAGGGCAGACGCAGGGCATGCACAGGGCAGGCGCAGGGCATGCACAGGGCAGACGCAGGGCATGCACAGGGCATGCACAGGGCATGCACAGGGCATGCCCAGGGCAGGCACAGGGCAGACGCAGGGCATGCACAGGGCATGCATAGGGCATGCACAGGGCATGCACAGGGCATGCACAGGGCATGCACAGGGCAGGCGCAGGGCATGCACAGGGCATGCACAGGGCATGCACAGGGCATGCACAGGGCATGCACAGGGCATGCACAGGGCATGCACAGGGGATGCACAGGGCAGACGCAGGGCATGCACAGGGCATGCAAAGGGCATGCACAGGGCAGACGCAGGGCATGCACAGGGCAGACGCAGGGCATGCACAGGGCATGCACAGGGCAGGCGCAGGGCATGCACAGGGCATGCACAGGGCAGACGCAGGGCATTCACAGGGCAGGCGCAGGGCATGCACAGGGCAGACGCAGGGCATGCACAGGGCAGCCGCAGGGCATGCACAGGGCAGGCACAGGGCATGCACAGGGCATGCACAGGGCATGCACAGGGCATGCACAGGGCAGGCACAGGGCATGCACAGGGCATGCACAGGGCAGACGCAGGGCATGCACAGGGCAGGCGCAGGGCAGACGCAGGGCATGCACAGGGCAGGCGCAGGGCATGCACAGGGCAGGCGCAGGGCATGCACAGGGCAGACGCAGGGCATGCACAGGGCAGACGCAGGGCATGCACAGGGCAGACGCAGGGCATGCACAGGGCAGGCGCAGGGCATGCACAGGGCAGACGCAGGGCATGCACAGGGCAGGCGCAGGGCATGCACAGGGCATGCACAGGGCATGCACAGGGCATGCACAGGGCATGCACAGGGCAGGCGCAGGGCATGCAGAGGGCATGCACAGGGCATGCACAGGGCATGCACAGGGCATGCACAGGGCAGACGCAGGGCATGCACAGGGCAGACGCAGGGCATCCACAGGGAAGGCGCAGGGCATGCACAGGGCATGTACAGGGCAGACGCAGGGCATGCACAGGGCATGCACAGGGCATGCACAGGGCATGCACAGGGCATGCACAGGGCATGCTCAGGGCAGGCGCAGGGCATGCACAGGGCATGCACAGGGCATGCACAGGGCATGCACAGGGCATGCACAGGGCATGCACAGGGCATGCACAGGGCAGACGCAGGGCATGCACAGGGCATGCACAGGGCAGACGCAGGGCATGCACAGGGCATGCACAGGGCATGCACAGGGCATGCACAGGGCAGACACAGGGCATGCACAGGGCAGACGCAGGGCATGCACAGGGCAGACGCAGGGCATGCACAGGGCAGACGCAGGGCATGCACAGGGCATGCACAGGGCATGCACAGGGCAGACGCAGGGCATGCACAGGGCAGGCGCAGGGCATGCACAGGGCAGACGCAGGGCATGCACAGGGCAGACGCAGGGCATGCACAGGGCATGCACAGGGCATGCACAGGGCATGCACAGGGCATGCACAGGGCAGACGCAGGGCATGCACAGGGCATACACAGGGCATGCACAGGGCATGCACAGGGCATGCACAGGGCAGACGCAGGGCATGCACAGGGCAGACGCAGGGCATGCACAGGGCAGACGCAGGGCATGCACAGGGCATGCACAGGGCAGACGCAGGGCATGCTCAGGGCAGACGCAAGGCATGCACAGGGCAGACGCAGGGCATGCACAGGGCATGCACAGGGCATGCACAGGGCAGACGCAGGGCATGCACAGGGCATGCACAGGGCAGACGCAGGGCATGCACAGGGCATGCACAGGGCATGCACAGGGCAGACGCAGGGCATGCACAGGGCAGACGCAGGGCATGCACAGGGCATGCACAGGGCATGCACAGGGCAGACGCAGGGCATGCACAGGGCAGACGCAGGGCATGCACAGGGCAGACGCAGGGCATGCACAGGGCATGCACAGGGCATGCACAGTGCAGACGCAGGGCATGCACAGGGCATGCACAGGGCAGACGCAGGGCATGCACAGGGCATGCACAGGGCATGCACAGGGCAGACGCAGGGCATGCACAGGGCAGGCGCAGGGCATGCACAGGGCATGCACAGGGCATGCACAGGGCATGCACAGGGCAAACGCAGGGCATGCACAGGGCAGGCGCAGGGCATGCACAGGGCAGACGCAGGGCATGCACAGGGCAGACGCAGGGCATGCACAGGGCATGCACAGGGCATGCACAGGGCATGCACAGGGCATGCACAGGGCAGACGCAGGGCATGCACAGGGCATGCACAGGGCATGCACAGGGCATGCACAGGGCATGCACAGGGCAGACGCAGGGCATGCACAGGGCAGACGCAGGGCATGCACAGGGCAGACGCAGGGCATGCACAGGGCATGCACAGGGCAGACGCAGGGCATGCTCAGGGCAGACGCAGGGCATGCACAGGGCAGACGCAGGGCATGCACAGGGCATGCACAGGGCATGCACAGGGCAGACGCAGGGCATGCACAGGGCATGCACAGGGCAGACGCAGGGCATGCACAGGGCATGCACAGGGCATGCACAGGGCAGACGCAGGGCATGCACAGGGCAGACGCAGGGCATGCACAGGGCATGCACAGGGCATGCACAGGGCAGACGCAGGGCATGCACGGGGCAGACGCAGGGCATGCACAGGGCAGACGCAGGGCATGCACAGGGCATGCACAGGGCATGCACAGGGCAGACGCAGGGCATGCACAGGGCATGCACAGGGCAGACGCAGGGCATGCACAGGGCATGCACAGGGCATGCACAGGGCAGACGCAGGGCATGCACAGGGCAGGCGCAGGGCATGCACAGGGCATGCACAGGGCATGCACAGGGCATGCACAGGGCATGCACAGGGCATGCACAGGGCATGCACAGGGCAGGCGCAGGGCATGCACAGGGCAGACGCAGGGCATGCACAGGGCATGCACAGGGCATGCACAGGGCATGCACAGGGCAGACGCAGGGCATGCACAGGGCAGGCGCAGGGCATGCACAGGGCATGCACAGGGCAGGCGCAGGGCATGCACAGGGCAGGCACAGGGCATGCACAGGGCATGCACAGGGCATGCACAGGGCAGGCACAGGGCATGCACAGGGCATGCACAGGGCAGACGCAGGGCATGCACAGGGCATGCACAGGGCAGACGCAGGGCATGCACAGGGCAGGCGCAGGGCATGCACAGGGCATGCACAGGGCAGGCGCAGGGCATGCACAGGGCAGGCACAGGGCATGCACAGGGCAGGCACAGGGCATGCACAGGGCAGGCGCAGGGCAGACGCAGGGCATGCACAGGGCAGGCGCAGGGCATGCACAGGGCAGACGCAGGGCATGCACAGGGCATGCACAGGGCATGCACAGGGCATGCACAGGGCATGCACAGGGCATGCACAGGGCATGCACAGGGCAGGCGCAGGGCATGCACAGGGCATGCACAGGGCAGGCGCAGGGCATGCACAGGGCAGGCACAGGGCATGCACAGGGCATGCACAGGGCATGCACAGGGCAGGCACAGGGCATGCACATGGCATGCACAGGGCATGCACAGGGCATGCACAGGGCATGCACAGGGCAGACGCAGGGCATGCACAGGGCAGGCGCAGGGCATGCACAGGGCATGCACAGGGCAGGCGCAGGGCATGCACAGGGCAGGCACAGGGCATGCACAGGGCATGCACAGGGCATGCACAGGGCAGGCGCAGGGCAGACGCAGGGCATGCACAGGGCAGGCGCAGGGCATGCACAGGGCAGGCGCAGGGCATGCACAGGGCAGACGCAGGGCATGCACAGGGCAGGCGCAGGGCATGCACAGGGCAGACGCAGGGCATGCACAGGGCAGGCGCAGGGCATGCACAGGGCAGACGCAGGGCATGCACAGGGCAGGCGCAGGGCATGCACAGGGCATGCACAGGGCATGCACAGGGCATGCACAGGGCAGGCGCAGGGCATGCACAGGGCATGCACAGGGCATGCACAGGGCATGCACAGGGCATGCACAGGGCATGCACAGGGCAGACGCAGGGCATGCACAGGGCAGACGCAGGGCATGCACAGGGCAGGCGCAGGGCATGCAAAGGGCATGTACAGGGCAGACGCAGGGCATGCACAGGGCATGCACAGGGCATGCACAGGGCATGCACAGGGCATGCACAGGGCATGCTCAGGGCAGGCGCAGGGCATGCACAGGGCATGCACAGGGCATGCAGAGGGCATGCACAGGGCATGCACAGGGCATGCACAGGGCATGCACAGGGCAGACGCAGGGCATGCACAGGGCAGACGCAGGGCATGCACAGGGCATGCACAGGGCATGCACAGGGCATGCACAGGGCAGACACAGGGCATGCACAGGGCAGACGCAGGGCATGCACAGGGCAGACGCAGGGCATGCACAGGGCAGACGCAGGGCATGCACAGGGCATGCACAGGGCATGCACAGGGCAGACGCAGGGCATGCACAGGGCAGGCGCAGGGCATGCACAGGGCAGACGCAGGGCATGCACAGGGCAGACGCAGGGCATGCACAGGGCATGCACAGGGCATGCACAGGGCATGCACAGGGCATGCACAGGGCAGACGCAGGGCATGCACAGGGCAGACGCAGGGCATGCACAGGGCATGCACAGGGCAGACGCAGGGCATGCACAAGGCAGACGCAGGGCATGCACAGGGCAGACGCAGGGCATGCACAGGGCATGCACAGGGCATGCACAGGGCAGACGCAGGGCATGCACAGGGCAGGCGCAGGGCATGCACAGGGCAGACGCAGGGCATGCACAGGGCAGGCGCAGGGCATGCACAGGGCATGCACAGGGCATGCACAGGGCATGCACAGGGCATGCACAGGGCATGCACAGGGCAGACGCAGGGCATGCACAGGGCAGACGCAGGGCATGCACAGGGCATGCACAGGGCATGCACAGGGCATGCACAGGGCAGACGCAGGGCATGCACAGGGCAGGCGCAGGGCATGCACAGGGCAGACGCAGGGCATGCACAGGGCAGGCGCAGGGCATGCACAGGGCAGACGCAGGGCATGCACAGGGCAGGCGCAGGGCATGCACAGGGCATGCACAGGGCATGCACAGGGCATGCACAGGGCAGGCGCAGGGCATGCACAGGGCATGCACAGGGCATGCACAGGGCATGCACAGGGCATGCACAGGGCATGCACAGGGCATGCACAGGGCAGACGCAGGGCATGCACAGGGCAGACGCAGGGCATGCACAGGGCAGGCGCAGGGTATGCACAGGGCATGTACAGGGCAGACGCAGGGCATGCACAGGGCATGCACAGGGCATGTACAGGGCAGACGCAGGGCATGCACAGGGCATGCACAGGGCATGCACAGGGCATGCTCAGGGCAGGCGCAGGGCATGCACAGGGCATGCACAGGGCATGCACAGGGCATGCACAGGGCATGCACAGGGCATGCACAGGGCATGCACAGGGCAGACGCAGGGCATGCACAGGGCAGACGCAGGGCATGCACAGGGCATGCACAGGGCATGCACAGGGCATGCACAGGGCAGACACAGGGCATGCACAGGGCAGACGCAGGGCATGCACAGGGCAGACGCAGGGCATGCACAGGGCAGACGCAGGGCATGCACAGGGCATGCACAGGGCATGCACAGGGCAGACGCAGGGCATGCACAGGGCAGGCGCAGGGCATGCACAGGGCAGACGCAGGGCATGCACAGGGCAGACGCAGGGCATGCACAGGGCATGCACAGGGCATGCACAGGGCATGCACAGGGCATGCACAGGGCAGACGCAGGGCATGCACAGGGCAGACGCAGGGCATGCACAGGGCATGCACAGGGCAGACGCAGGGCATGCACAGGGCAGACGCAGGGCATGCACAGGGCAGACGCAGGGCATGCACAGGGCATGCACAGGGCATGCACAGGGCAGACGCAGGGCATGCACAGGGCAGACGCAGGGCATGCACAGGGCAGACGCAGGGCATGCACAGGGCATGCAAAGGGCATGCACAGGGCAGACGCAGGGCATGCACAGGGCATGCACAGGGCAGACGCAGGGCATGCACAGGGCATGCACAGGGCATGCACAGGGCAGACGCAGGGCATGCACAGGGCAGACGCAGGGCATGCACAGGGCATGCACAGGGCATGCACAGGGCAGACGCAGGGCATGCACAGGGCAGGCGCAGGGCATGCACAGGGCATGCACAGGGCATGCACAGGGCATGCACAGGGCATGCACAGGGCATGCACAGGGCAGACGCAGGGCATGCACAGGGCAGACGCAGGGCATGCACAGGGCAGACGCAGGGCATGCACAGGGCATGCACAGGGCAGACGCAGGGCATGCACAGGGCAGACGCAGGGCATGCACAGGGCATGCACAGGGCAGACGCAGGGCATGCACAGGGCATGCACAGGGCATGCACAGGGCAGATGCAGAGCATGCACAGGGCATGCACAGGGCAGACGCAGGGCATGCACAGGGCATGCACAGGGCAGACGCAGGGCATGCACAGGGCATGCACAGGGCAGACGCAGGGCATGCACAGGGCATGCACAGGGCAGGCGCAGGGCATGCACAGGGCATGCACAGGGCAGACGCAGGGCATGCACAGGGCATGCACAGGGCAGGCGCAGGGCATGCACAGGGCAGACGCAGGGCATGCACAGGGCATGCACAGGGCATTCACAGGGCATGCACAGGGCATGCACAGGGCATGAACAGGGCATGCACAGGGCAGACGCAGGGCATGCACAGGGCATGCACAGGGCAGGCGCAGGGCATGCACAGGGCATGCACAGGGCAGACGCAGGGCATGCACAGGGCATGCACAGGGCATGCACAGGGCATGCACAGGGCAGACGCAGGGCATGCACATGGCATGCACAGGGCATGCACAGGGCATGCACAGGGCATGCACAGGGCATGCACAGGGCAGACGCAGGGCATGCACAGGGCATGCACAGGGCAGACGCAGGGCATGCACAGGGCAGGCGCAGGGCATGCACAGGGCAGGCGCAGGGCATGCACAGGGCATGCACAGGGCATGCACAGGGCATGCACAGGGCATGCACAGGGCATGCACAGGGCAGGCGCAGGGCATGCACAGGGCATGCACAGGGCATGCACAGGGCATGCACAGGGCATGCACAGGGCATGCACAGGGCATGCACAGGGCATGCACAGGGCAGACGCAGGGCATGCACAGGGCATGCACAGGGCATGCACAGGGCATGCACAGGGCATGCACAGGGCATGCACAGGGCATGCACAGGGCATGCACAGGGCAGGCGCAGGGCATGCACAGGGCAGACGCAGGGCATGCACAGGGCAGACACAGGGCATGCACAGGGCAGACGCAGGGCATGCACAGGGCAGACGCAGGGCATGCACAGGGCAGACGCAGGGCATGCACAGGGCATGCACAGGGCATGCACAGGGCAGACGCAGGGCATGCACAGGGCAGGCGCAGGGCATGCACAGGGCAGACGCAGGGCATGCACAGGGCAGACGCAGGGCATGCACAGGGCATGCACAGGGCATGCACAGGGCATGCACAGGGCATGCACAGGGCATGCACAGGGCATGCACAGGGCATGCACAGGGCAGACGCAGGGCATGCACAGGGCAGACGCAGGGCATGCACAGGGCATGCACAGGGCATGCACAGGGCAGACGCAGGGCATGCACAGGGCATGCACAGGGCAGACGCAGGGCATGCACAGGGCAGACGCAGGGCATGCACAGGGCAGACGCAGGGCATGCACAGGGCATGCACAGGGCATGCACAGGGCAGACGCAGGGCATGCACAGGGCATGCACAGGGCAGACGCAGGGCATGCACAGGGATTGCACAGGGCATGCACAGGGCAGACGCAGGGCATGCACAGGGCAGACGCAGGGCATGCACAGGGCATGCACAGGGCATGCACAGGGCATGCACAGGGCAGACGCAGGGCATGCACAGGGCAGGCGCAGGGCATGCACAGGGCATGCACAGGGCATGCACAGGGCAGACACAGGGCATGCACAGGGCATGCACAGGGCATGCACAGGGCATGCACAGGGCATGCACAGGGCAGACGCAGGGCATGCACAGGGCAGACGCAGGGCATGCACAGGGCAGACGCAGGGCATGCACAGGGCATGCACAGGGCAGACGCAGGGCATGCACAGGGCATGCACAGGGCATGCACAGGGCATGCACAGGGCAGACGCAGGGCATGCACAGGGCAGACGCAGGGCATGCACAGGGCATGCACAGGGCAGACGCAGGGCATGCACAGGGCATGCACAGGGCATGCACAGGGGAGATGCAGGGCATGCACAGGGCAGACGCAGGGCATGCACAGGGCATGCACAGGGCAGACGCAGGGCATGCACAGGGCATGCACAGGGCATGCACAGGGCATGCACAGGGCAGACGCAGGGCATGCACAGGGCATGCACAGGGCATGCACAGGGCATGCACAGGGCATGCACAGGGCATGCACAGGGCATGCACAGGGCATGCACAGGGCAGACGCAGGGCATGCACAGGGCATGCACAGGGCAGACGCAGGGCATGCACAGGGCATGCACAGGGCATGCACAGGGCAGACGCAGGGCATGCACAGGGCATGCACAGGGCAGACGCAGGGCATGCACAGGGCATGCACAGGGCAGACGCAGGGCATGCACAGGGCATGCACAGGGCAGACGCAGGGCATGCACAGGGCATGCACAGGGCAGACGCAGGGCATGCACAGGGCATGCACAGGGCATGCACAGGGCATGCACAGGGCAGACGCAGGGCATGCACAGGGCATGCACAGGGCATGCACAGGGCAGACGCAGGGCAGGCGCAGGGCATGCACAGGGCATGCACAGGGCATGCACAGGGCATCCACAGGGCATGCACAGGGCATGCACAGGGCAGACGCAGGGCATGCACAGGGCATGCACAGGGCATGCACAGGGCAGACGCAGGGCATGCACAGGGCAGGCGCAGGGCATGCACAGGGCATGCACAGGGCATGCACAGGGCATGCACAGGGCATGCACAGGGCAGACGCAAGGCATGCACAGGGCATGCACAGGGCATGCACAGGGCATGCACAGGGCATGCACAGGGCAGACGCAGGGCAGGCACAGGGCAGGCGCAGGGCATGCACAGGGCATGCACAGGGCATGCACAGGGCAGACGCAGGGCATGCACAGGGCATGCACAGGGCATGCGCAGGGCGGACGCAGGGCATGCACAGGGCATGCACAGGGCATGCACAGGGCATGCACAGGGCATGCACAGGGCATGCACAGGGCATGCACAGGGCAGACGCAGGGCATGCACAGGGCATGCACAGGGCATGCACAGGGCATGCACAGGGCATGCACAGGGCATGCACAGGGCATGCACAGGGCATGCACAGGGCATGCACAGGGCATGCACAGGGCAGGCGCAGGGCATGCACAGGGCAGACGCAGGGCAGGCACAGGGCAGGCGCAGGGCATGCACAGGGCATGCACAGGGCATGCACAGGGCAGACGCAGGGCATGCACAGGGCATGCACAGGGCATGCGCAGGGCGGACGCAGGGCATGCACAGGGCATGCACAGGGCATGCACAGGGCATGCACAGGGCATGCACAGGGCATGAACAGGGCATGCACAGGGCAGACGCAGGGCATGCACAGGGCATGCACAGTGCATGCACAGGGCATGCACAGGGCATGCACAGGGCATGCACAGGGCATGCACAGGGCATGCACAGGGCATGCACAGGGCAGACGCAGGGAATGCACAGGGCATGCACAGGGCATGCACAGGGCATGCACAGGGCATGCACAGGGCATGCACAGGGCATGCACAGGGCATGCACAGGGCAGACGCAGGGCATGCACAGGGCAGACGCAGGGCATGCACAGGGCATGCACAGGGCATGCACAGGGCATGCACAGGGCATGCACAGGGCAGACGCAGGGCATGCACAGGGCATGCACAGGGCAGACGCAGGGCATGCACAGGGCAGACGCAGGGCATGCACAGGGCATGCGCAGGGCATGCACAGGGCATGCACAGGGCAGACGCAGGGCATGCACAGGGCATGCACAGGGCATGCACAGGGCAGACGCAGGGCAGGCGCAGGGCATGCACAGGGCATGCACAGGGCATGCACAGGGCATGCACAGGGCATGCACAGGGCAGACGCAAGGCATGCACAGGGCATGCACAGGGCATGCACAGGGCAGACGCAGGGCAGACGCAAGGCATGCACAGGTCAGACGCAGGGCATGCACAGGGCAGGCGCAGGGCATGCACAGGGCAGACGCAGGGCATGCACAGGGCATGCACAGGGCATGCACAGGGCATGCACAGGGCAGGCGAAGGACATGCACAGGGCAGGCACAGGGCAGGCACAGGGCAGACGCAGGGCATGCACAGGGCATGCACAGGGCATGCACAGGGCATGCACAGGGCAGGCGAAGGACATGCACAGGGCATGCACAGGGCAGACGCAGGGCATGCACAGGGCATGCACAGGGCATGCACAGGGCATGCACAGGGCAGACGCAAGGCATGCACAGGTCAGACGCAGGGCATGCACAGGGCAGGCGCAGGGCATGCACAGGGCAGACGCAGGGCAGGCACAGGGCAGGCGCAAGGCATGCACAGGGCAGGCACAGGGCATGCACAGGGCAGACGCAGGGCATGCACAGGGCATGCGCAGGGCATGCACAGGGCATGCACAGGGCAGACGCAGGGCATGCACAGGGCATGCACAGGGCATGCACAGGGCAGACGCAGGGCAGGCGCAGGGCATGCACAGGGCATGCACAGGGCATGCACAGGGCAGACGCAAGGCATGCACAGGGCATGCACAGGGCATGCACAGGGCAGACGCAGGGCAGACGCAAGGCATGCACAGGTCAGACGCAGGGCATGCACAGGGCAGGCGCAGGGCATGCACAGGGCAGACGCAGGGCAGGCACAGGGCAGACGCAGGGCATGCACAGGGCATGCACAGGGCATGCACAGGGCATGCACAGGGCAGGCGAAGGACATGCACAGGGCATGCACAGGGCAGACGCAGGGCATGCACAGGGCATGCACAGGGCATGCACAGGGCATGCACAGGGCAGACGCAAGGCATGCACAGGTCAGACGCAGGGCATGCACAGGGCAGGCGCAGGGCATGCACAGGGCAGACGCAGGGCAGGCACAGGGCAGGCGCAAGGCATGCACAGGGCAGGCACAGGGCATGCACAGGGCAGACGCAGGGCATGCACAGGGCAGACGCAGGGCATGCACAGGGCAGACGCAGGGCATGCACAGGCCATGCACAGGGCATGCACAGGGCAGACGCAGGGCATGCACAGGGCATGCACAGGGCAGACGCAGGGCATGCACAGGGCATGCACAGGGCAGACGCAGGGCATGCACAGGGCATGCACAGGGCAGACGCAGGGCATGCACAGGGCATGCACAGGGCAGACGCAGGGCATGCACAGGGCATGCACAGGGCATGCACAGGGCATGCACAGGGCAGACGCAGGGCATGCACAGGGCATGCACAGGGCATGCACAGGGCAGACGCAGGGCAGGCGCAGGGCATGCACAGGGCATGCACAGGGCATGCACAGGGCATCCACAGGGCATGCACAGGGCATGCACAGGGCAGACGCAGGGCATGCACAGGGCATGCACAGGGCAGACGCAGGGCATGCACAGGGCAGGCGCAGGGCATGCACAGGGCATGCACAGGGCATGCACAGGGCATGCACAGGGCATGCACAGGGCAGACGCAAGGCATGCACAGGGCAGACGCAGGGCATGCACAGGGCAGGCGCAGGGCATGCACAGGGCAGACGCAGGGCAGGCACAGGGCAGGCGCAGGGCATGCACAGGGCATGCACAGGGCATGCACAGGGCAGACGCAGGGCATGCACAGGGCATGCACAGGGGATGCGCAGGGCGGACGCAGGGCATGCACAGGGCATGCACAGGGCATGCACAGGGCATGCACAGGGCATGCACAGGGCATGCACAGGGCATGCACAGGGCAGACGCAGGGCATGCACAGGGCATGCACAGGGCATGCACAGGGCATGCACAGGGCATGCACAGGGCATGCACAGGGCATGCACAGGGCAGGCGCAGGGCATGCACAGGGCAGACGCAGGGCAGGCACAGGGCAGGCGCAGGGCATGCACAGGGCATGCACAGGGCATGCACAGGGCAGACGCAGGGCATGCACAGGGCATGCACAGGGCATGCGCAGGGCGGACGCAGGGCATGCACAGGGCATGCACAGGGCATGCACAGGGCATGCACAGGGCATGCACAGGGCATGAACAGGGCATGCACAGGGCAGACGCAGGGCATGCACAGGGCATGCACAGTGCATGCACAGGGCATGCACAGGGCATGCACAGGGCATGCACAGGGCATGCACAGGGCATGCACAGGGCAGACGCAGGGAATGCACAGGGCATGCACAGGGCATGCACAGGGCATGCACAGGGCATGCACAGGGCATGCACAGGGCATGCACAGGGCATGCACAGGGCAGACGCAGGGCATGCACAGGGCAGACGCAGGGCATGCACAGGGCATGCACAGGGCATGCACAGGGCATGCACAGGGCATGCACAGGGCAGACGCAGGGCATGCACAGGGCATGCACAGGGCAGACGCAGGGCATGCACAGGGCAGACGCAGGGCATGCACAGGGCATGCGCAGGGCATGCACAGGGCATGCACAGGGCAGACGCAGGGCATGCACAGGGCATGCACAGGGCATGCACAGGGCAGACGCAGGGCAGGCGCAGGGCATGCACAGGGCATGCACAGGGCATGCACAGGGCATGCACAGGGCATGCACAGGGCAGACGCAAGGCATGCACAGGGCATGCACAGGGCATGCACAGGGCAGACGCAGGGCAGACGCAAGGCATGCACAGGTCAGACGCAGGGCATGCACAGGGCAGGCGCAGGGCATGCACAGGGCAGACGCAGGGCATGCACAGGGCATGCACAGGGCATGCACAGGGCATGCACAGGGCAGGCGAAGGACATGCACAGGGCATGCACAGGGCAGACGCAGGGCATGCACAGGGCATGCACAGGGCATGCACAGGGCATGCACAGGGCAGACGCAAGGCATGCACAGGTCAGACGCAGGGCATGCACAGGGCAGGCGCAGGGCATGCACAGGGCAGACGCAGGGCAGGCACAGGGCAGGCGCAAGGCATGCACAGGGCAGGCACAGGGCATGCACAGGGCAGACGCAGGGCATGCACAGGGCATGCGCAGGGCATGCACAGGGCATGCACAGGGCAGACGCAGGGCATGCACAGGGCATGCACAGGGCATGCACAGGGCAGACGCAGGGCAGGCGCAGGGCATGCACAGGGCATGCACAGGGCATGCACAGGGCAGACGCAAGGCATGCACAGGGCATGCACAGGGCATGCACAGGGCAGACGCAGGGCAGACGCAAGGCATGCACAGGTCAGACGCAGGGCATGCACAGGGCAGGCGCAGGGCATGCACAGGGCAGACGCAGGGCAGGCACAGGGCAGACGCAGGGCATGCACAGGGCATGCACAGGGCATGCACAGGGCATGCACAGGGCAGGCGAAGGACATGCACAGGGCATGCACAGGGCAGACGCAGGGCATGCACAGGGCATGCACAGGGCATGCACAGGGCATGCACAGGGCAGACGCAAGGCATGCACAGGTCAGACGCAGGGCATGCACAGGGCAGGCGCAGGGCATGCACAGGGCAGACGCAGGGCAGGCACAGGGCAGGCGCAAGGCATGCACAGGGCAGGCACAGGGCATGCACAGGGCAGACGCAGGGCATGCACAGGGCAGACGCAGGGCATGCACAGGGCAGACGCAGGGCATGCACAGGGCATGCACAGGGCATGCACAGGGCAGACGCAGGGCATGCACAGGGCATGCACAGGGCAGACGCAGGGCATGCACAGGGATTGCACAGGGCATGCACAGGGCAGACGCAGGGCATGCACAGGGCAGACGCAGGGCATGCACAGGGCATGCACAGGGCATGCACAGGGCATGCACAGGGCAGACGCAGGGCATGCACAGGGCAGGCGCAGGGCATGCACAGGGCATGCACAGGGCATGCACAGGGCATGCACAGGGCATGCACAGGGCAGACACAGGGCATGCACAGGGCATGCACAGGGCATGCACAGGGCAGACGCAGGGCATGCACAGGGCAGACGCAGGGCATGCACAGGGCAGACGCAGGGCATGCACAGGGCATGCACAGGGCAGACGCAGGGCATGCACAGGGCATGCACAGGGCATGCACAGGGCAGACGCAGGGCATGCACAGGGCAGACGCAGGGCATGCACAGGGCATGCACAGGGCAGACGCAGGGCATGCACAGGGCATGCACAGGGCATGCACAGGGGAGATGCAGGGCATGCACAGGGCATGCACAGGGCAGACGCAGGGCATGCACAGGGCATGCACAGGGCAGACGCAGGGCATGCACAGGGCATGCACAGGGCAGACAGAGGGCATGCACAGGGCATGCACAGGGCAGGCACAGGGCATGCACAGGGCAGACGCAGGGCATGCACAGGGCAGGCACAGGGCATGCACAGGGCATGCACAGGGCATGCACAGGGCATGCACAGGGCATGCACAGGGCATGCACAGCGCATGCACAGGGCAGACGCAGGGCATGCACAGGGCATGCACAGGGCAGACGCAGGGCATGCACAGGGCATGCACAGGGCATGCACAGGGCAGACGCAGGGCATGCACAGGGCATGCACAGGGCAGACGCAGGGCATGCACAGGGCATGCACAGGGCAGACGCAGGGCATGCACAGGGCATGCACAGGGCATGCACAGGGCAGACGCAGGGCATGCACAGGGCACGCACAGGGCATGCACAGGGCAGACGCAGGGCAGGCGCAGGGCATGCACAGGGCATGCACAGGGCATGCACAGGGCATCCACAGGGCATGCACAGGGCATGCACAGGGCAGACGCAGGGCATGCACAGGGCATGCACAGGGCATGCACAGGGCAGACGCAGGGCATGCACAGGGCAGGCGCAGGGCATGCACAGGGCATGCACAGGGCATGCACAGGGCATGCACAGGGCATGCACAGGGCAGACGCAAGGCATGCACAGGGCAGACGCAGGGCATGCACAGGGCAGGCGCAGGGCATGCACAGGGCAGACGCAGGGCAGGCACAGGGCAGGCGCAGGGCATGCACAGGGCATGCACAGGGCATGCACAGGGCAGACGCAGGGCATGCACAGGGCATGCACAGGGCATGCGCAGGGCATGCACAGGGCATGCACACGGCATGCACAGGGCATGCACAGGGCATGCACAGGGCATGCACAGGGCATGCACAGGGCATGCACAGGGCAGACGCAGGGCATGCACAGGGCATGCACAGGGCATGCACAGGGCATGCACAGGGCATGCACAGGGCATGCACAGGGCATGCACAGGGCATGCACAGGGCATGCACAGGGCATGCACAGGGCAGGCGCAGGGCATGCACAGGGCAGACGCAGGGCAGGCACAGGGCAGGCGCAGGGCATGCACAGGGCATGCACAGGGCATGCACAGGGCAGACGCAGGGCATGCACAGGGCATGCACAGGGCATGCGCAGGGCGGACGCAGGGCATGCACAGGGCATGCACAGGGCATGCACAGGGCATGCACAGGGCATGCACAGGGCATGAACAGGGCATGCACAGGGCAGACGCAGGGCATGCACAGGGCATGCACAGGGCATGCACAGTGCATGCACAGGGCATGCACAGGGCATGCACAGGGCATGCACAGGGCATGCACAGGGCATGCACAGGGCATGCACAGGGCAGACGCAGGGAATGCACAGGGCATGCACAGGGCATGCACAGGGCATGCACAGGGCATGCACAGGGCATGCACAGGGCATGCACAGGGCATGCACAGGGCAGACGCAGGGCATGCACAGGGCAGACGCAGGGCATGCACAGGGCATGCACAGGGCATGCACAGGGCATGCACAGGGCAGACGCAGGGCATGCACAGGGCATGCACAGGGCAGACGCAGGGCATGCACAGGGCAGACGCAGGGCATGCACAGGGCATGGGCAGGGCATGCACAGGGCATGCACAGGGCAGACGCAGGGCATGCACAGGGCATGCACAGGGCATGCACAGGGCAGACGCAGGGCAGGCGCAGGGCAGGCGCAGGGCATGCACAGGGCATGCACAGGGCATGCACAGGGCATGCACAGGGCATGCACAGGGCAGACGCAAGGCATGCACAGGGCATGCACAGGGCATGCACAGGGCAGACGCAGGGCAGACGCAAGGCATGCACAGGTCAGACGCAGGGCATGCACAGGGCAGGCGCAGGGCATGCACAGGGCAGACGCAGGGCAGGCACAGGGCAGACGCAGGGCATGCACAGGGCATGCACAGGGCATGCACAGGGCATGCACAGGGCAGGCGAAGGACATGCACAGGGCATGCACAGGGCAGACGCAGGGCATGCACAGGGCATGCACAGGGCATGCACAGGGCATGCACAGGGCAGACGCAAGGCATGCACAGGTCAGACGCAGGGCATGCACAGGGCAGGCGCAGGGCATGCACAGGGCAGACGCAGGGCAGGCACAGGGCAGGCGCAAGGCATGCACAGGGCAGGCACAGGGCATGCACAGGGCAGACGCAGGGCATGCACAGGGCATGCGCAGGGCATGCACAGGGCATGCACAGGGCAGACGCAGGGCATGCACAGGGCATGCACAGGGCATGCACAGGGCAGACGCAGGGCAGGCGCAGGGCATGCACAGGGCATGCACAGGGCATGCACAGGGCATGCACAGGGCATGCACAGGGCAGACGCAAGGCATGCACAGGGCATGCACAGGGCATGCACAGGGCAGACGCAGGGCAGACGCAAGGCATGCACAGGTCAGACGCAGGGCATGCACAGGGCAGGCGCAGGGCATGCACAGGGCAGACGCAGGGCAGGCACAGGGCAGACGCAGGGCATGCACAGGGCATGCACAGGGCATGCACAGGGCAGGCGAAGGACATGCACAGGGCATGCACAGGGCAGACGCAGGGCATGCACAGGGCATGCACAGGGCATGCACAGGGCAGACGCAAGGCATGCACAGGTCAGACGCAGGGCATGCACAGGGCAGGCGCAGGGCATGCACAGGGCAGACGCAGGGCAGGCACAGGGCAGGCGCAAGGCATGCACAGGGCAGGCACAGGGTATGCACAGGGCAGACGCAGGGCATGCACAGGGCATGCACAAGGCATGCACAGGGCATGCACAGGGCATGCACAAGGCATGCACAGGGCATGCACAGGGCATGCACAGGGCATGCACAGGGCAGACGCAGGGCATGCACAGGGCAGACGCAAGGCATGCACAGGGCAGACGCAGGGCATGCACAGGGCAGGCGCAGGGCATGCACAGGGCAGACGCAGGGCATGCACAGGGCAGGCGCAGGGCATGCACAGGGCATGCACAGGGCATGCACAGGGCATGCACAGGGCAGGCGCAGGGCATGCACAGGGCATGCACAGGGCATGCACAGGGCAGGCGCAGGGCAGACGCAGGGCATGCACAGGGCAGACGCAGGGCATGCAGAGGGCAGGCGCAGGGCATGCACAGGGCATGCACAGGGCATGCACAGGGCATGCACAGGGCATGCACAGGGCATGCACAGGGCAGACGCAGGGCATGCACAGGGCAGACGCAGGGCATGCACAGGGCATGCACAGGGCATGCACAGAGCATGCACAGGGCATGCACAGGGCATGCACAGGGCATGCACAGGGCAGACGCAGGGCATGCACAGGGCATGCACAGGGCAGACGCAGGGCATGCACAGGGCATGCACAGGGCATGCACAGGGCAGACGCAGGGCATGCACAGGGCATGCACAGGGCAGACGCAGGGCATGCACAGGGCAGACGCAGGGCATGCACAGGGCATGCACAGGGCATGCACAGGGCATGCACAGGGCAGACGCAGGGCATGCACAGGGCATGCACAGGGCATGCACAGGGCAGACGCAGGGCAGGCGCAGGGCATGCACAGGGCATGCACAGGGCATGCACAGGGCATGCACAGGGCATGCACAGGGCAGACGCAGGGCATGCACAGGGCATGCACAGGGCATGCACAGGGCAGACGCAGGGCAGACGCAAGGCATGCACAGGTCAGACGCAGGGCATGCACAGGGCAGGCGCAGGGCATGCACAGGGCAGACGCAGGGCAGGCACAGGGCAGACGCAGGGCATGCACAGGGCAGGCACAGGGCATGCACAGGGCATGCACAGGGCAGGCGCAGGGCATGCACAGGGCAGGCACAGGGCATGCACAGGGCAGGCGCAGGGCATGCACAGGGCAGACGCAGGGCATGCATGCACAGGGCATGCACAGGGCATGCACAGGGCATGCACAGGGCATGCACAAGGCATGCACAGGGCATGCACAGGGCATGCACAGGGCATGCACAGGGCATGCACAGGGCATGCACAGGGCATGCACAGGGCATGCACAGGGCAGACGCAGGGCATGCACAGGGCAGACGCAAGGCATGCACAGGGCAGACGCAGGGCATGCACAGGGCAGGCGCAGGGCATGCACAGGGCATGCACAGGGCAGGCGCAGGGCATGCACAGGGCATGCACAGGGCATGCACAGGGCAGGCGCAGGGCAGACGCAGGGCATGCACAGGGCAGACAAAGGGCATGCACAGGGCAGGCGCAGGGCATGCACAGGGCATGCACAGGGCATGCACAGGGCAGGCGCAGGGCATGCACAGGGCATGCACAGGGCAGGCGCAGGGCATGCACAGGGCAGGCGCAGGGCATGCACAGGGCAGACGCAGGGCATGCACAGGGCAGGCGCAGGGCATGCACAGGGCATGCACAGGGCATGCACAGGGCATGCACAGGGCAGGCGCAGGGCATGCACAGGGCATGCACAGGGCATGCACAGGGCAGGCGCAGGGCAGACGCAGGGCATGCACAGGGCAGACACAGGGCATGCACAGGGCAGGCGCAGGGCATGCACAGGGCATGCACAGGGCATGCACAGGGCATGCACAGGGCATGCACAGGGCATGCACAGGGCATGCACAGGGCATGCACAGGGCATGCACAGGGCAGGCGCAGGGCATGCACAGGGCAGACGCAGGGCATGCACAGGGCATGCACAGGGCATGCACAGGGCATGCACAGGGCATGCACAGGGCATGCACAGGGCATGCACAGGGCAGACGCAGGGCATGCACAGGGCAGGCGCAGGGCATGCACAGGGCAGGCGCAGGGCATGCACAGGGCAGGCGCAGGGCATGCACAGGGCATTCACAGGGCATGCACAGGGCATGCACAGGGCATGCACAGGGCATGCACAGGGCATGCACAGGGCATGCACAAGGCATGCACAGGGCATGCACAGGGCATGCACAGGGCATGCACAGGGCATGCACAGGGCATGCACAGGGCATGCACAGGGCGTGCACAGGGCAGACGCAGGGCATGCACAGGGCAGACGCAAGGCATGCACAGGGCAGACGCAGGGCATGCACAGGGCAGGCGCAGGGCATGCACAGGGCAGACGCAGGGCATGCACAGGGCAGGCGCAGGGCATGCACAGGGCATGCACTGGGCATGCACAGGGCATGCACAGGGCATGCACAGGGCAGGCGCAGGGCATGCACAGGGCATGCACAGGGCATGCACAGGGCAGGCGCAGGGCAGACGCAGGGCATGCACAGGGCAGACGCAGGGCATGCACAGGGCAGGCGCAGGGCATGCACAGGGCATGCACAGGGCATGCACAGGGCATGCACAGGGCATGCACAGGGCATGCACAGGGCATGCACAGGGCATGCACAGGGCAGACGCAGGGCATGCACAGGGCAGACGCAGGGCATGCACAGGGCATGCACAGGGCATGCACAGGGCATGCACAGGGCATGCACAGGGCATGCACAGGGCATGCACAGGGCATGCACAGGGCAGACGCAGGGCATGCACAGGGCAGGCGCAGGGCATGCACAGGGCAGGCGCAGGGCATGCACAGGGCAGGCGCAGGGCATGCACAGGGCATGCACAGGGCATGCACAGGGCATGCACAGGGCATGCACAGGGCAGGCGCAGGGATTGCGCAGGGCATGCACAGGGCATGCACAGGGCATGCACAGGGCAGGCGCAGGGCATGCACGGGGCATGCACAGGGCATGCACAGGGCATGCACAGGGCATGCACAGGGCATGCACAGGGCATGCACAGGGCATGCACAGGGCATGCACAGGGCTTGCGCAGGGTATGCGCAGGGCAGACGCAGGGCATGCGCAGGGCATGCACAGGGCATGCACAGGGCATGCACAGGGCATGCACAGGGCATGCACAGGGCAGGCGCAGGGCATGCACAGGGCAGGCGCAGGGCATGCACAGGGCAGGCGCAGGGCATGCACAGGGCAGGCGCAGGGCATGCACAGGGCATGCACAGGGCATGCACAGGGCAGGCGCAGGGCATGCACAGGGCATGCACAGGGCATGCACAGGGCATGCACAGGGCAGGCGCAGGGCATGCACAGGGCAGGCGCAGGGCATGCACAGGGCAGGCGCAGGGCATGCACAGGGCAGGCGCAGGGCATGCACAGGGCATGCACAGGGCATGCACAGGGCAGGCGCAGGGCATGCACAGGGCATGCACAGGGCATGCACAGGGCATGCACAGGGCATGCACAAGGCAGACGCAGGGCATGCACAGGGCATGCACAGGGCATGCACAGGGCATGCACAGGGCAGGCACAGGGCATGCACAGGGCAGACGCAGGGCATGCACAGGGCATGCACAGGGCATGCACAGGGCATGCACAGGGCATGCACAGGGCATGCACAGGGCATGCACAAGGCAGACGCAGGGCATGCACAGGGCAGACGCAGGGCATGCACAGAGCATGCACAGGGCATGCACAGGGCAGACGCAGGGCATGCACAGGGCAGGCGCAGGGCATGCACAGGGCATGCACAGGGCATGCGCAGGGCATGCACAGGGCATGCACAGGGCATGCACAGGGCATGCACAGGGCATGCACAGGGCATGCACAGGGCATGCACAGGGCAGACGCAGGGCATGCACAGGGCAGACGCAGGGCATGCACAGGGCATGCACAGGGCATGCACAGGGCATGTACAGGGCATGCACAGGGCATGCACAGGGCAGACGCAGGGCATGCACAGGGCATGCACAGGGCATGCACAGGGCATGCACAGGGCATGCACAGGGCATGCACAGGGCAGGCGCAGGGCATGCACAGGGCATGCACAGGGCATGCACAGGGCAGACGCAGGGCATGCACAGGGCATGCACAGGGCATGCACAGGGCATGCACAGGGCATGCACAGGGCATGCACAGGGCATGCACAGGGCATGCACAGGGCATGCACAGGGCAGACACAGGGCATGCACAGGGCATGCACAGGGCATGCACAGGGCATGCACATGGCAGACGCAGGGCATGCACAGGGCATGCACAGGGCATGCACAGGGCAGGCGCAGGGCATGCACAGGGCATGCACAGGGCATGCACAGGGCATGCACAGGGCATGCACAGGGCACGCACAGGGCAGACGCAGGGCATGCACAGGGCATGCACAGGGCAGACGCAGGGCATGCACAGGGCAGACGCAGGGCATGCACAGGGCATGCACAGGGCATGCACAGGGCATGCACAGGGCATGCACAGGGCATGCACAGGGCAGACGCAGGGCATGCACAGGGCATGCACAGGGCAGACGCAGGGCATGCACAGGGCATGCACAGGGCAGGCGCAGGGCATGCACAGGGCATGCACAGGGCAGACGCAGGGCATGCGCAGGGCATGCACAGGGCATGCACAGGGCATGCACAGGGCATGCACAGGGCATGCACAGGGCAGACGCAGGGCATGCACAGGGCATGCACAGGGCATGCACCGGGCAGACGCAGGTCATGCACAGGGCATGCACAGGGCATGCACAGGGCATGCACATAGCATGCACAGGGCAGACGCAGGGCATGCACAGGGCATGCACAGGGCATGCACAGGGCAGACGCAGGGCATGCACAGGGCATGCACAGGGCATGCACAGGGCATGCACAGGGCATGCACAGGGCAGGCGCAGGGCATGCACAGGGCATGCACAGGGCATGCACAGGGCATGCACAGGGCATGCACAAGGCAGACGCAGGGCATGCACAGGGCATGCACAGGGCATGCACAGGGCATGCACAGGGCAGGCACAGGGCATGCACAGGGCAGACGCAGGGCATGCACAGGGCATGCACAGGGCATGCACAGGGCATGCACAGGGCATGCACAGGGCATGCACATAGCATGCACAGGGCAGACGCAGGGCATGCACAGGGCATGCACAGGGCATGCACAGGGCAGACGCAGGGCATGCACAGGGCAGGCGCAGGGCATGCACAGGGCATGCACAGGGCATGCACAGGGCAGGCGCAGGGCATGCACAGGGCATGCACAGGGCATGCACAGGGCATGCACAGGGCATGCACAAGGCAGACGCAGGGCATGCACAGGGCATGCACAGGGCATGCACAGGGCATGCACAGGGCAGGCACAGGGCATGCACAGGGCAGACGCAGGGCATGCACAGGGCATGCACAGGGCATGCACAGGGCATGCACAGGGCATGCACAGGGCATGCACAGGGCATGCACAAGGCAGACGCAGGGCATGCACAGGGCAGACGCAGGGCATGCACAGAGCATGCACAGGGCATGCACAGGGCAGACGCAGGGCATGCACAGGGCAGGCGCAGGGCATGCACAGGGCATGCACAGGGCATGCGCAGGGCATGCACAGGGCATGCACAGGGCATGCACAGGGCATGCACAGGGCATGCACAGGGCATGCACAGGGCATGCACAGGGCAGACGCAGGGCATGCACAGGGCAGACGCAGGGCATGCACAGGGCATGCACAGGGCATGCACAGGGCATGCACAGGGCATGCACAGGGCATGCACAGGGCAGACGCAGGGCATGCACAGGGCATGCACAGGGCATGCACAGGGCATGCACAGGGCATGCACAGGGCATGCACAGGGCAGGCGCAGGGCATGCACAGGGCATGCACAGGGCATGCACAGGGCAGACGCAGGGCATGCACAGGGCATGCACAGGGCATGCACAGGGCATGCACAGGGCATGCACAGGGCATGCACAGGGCATGCACAGGGCATGCACAGGGCATGCACAGGGCAGACACAGGGCATGCACAGGGCATGCACAGGGCATGCACAGGGCATGCACATGGCAGACGCAGGGCATGCACAGGGCATGCACAGGGCATGCACAGGGCAGGCGCAGGGCATGCACAGGGCATGCACAGGGCATGCACAGGGCATGCACAGGGCATGCACAGGGCACGCACAGGGCAGACGCAGGGCATGCACAGGGCATGCACAGGGCAGACGCAGGGCATGCACAGGGCAGACGCAGGGCATGCACAGGGCATGCACAGGGCATGCACAGGGCATGCACAGGGCATGCACAGGGCATGCACAGGGCAGACGCAGGGCATGCACAGGGCATGCACAGGGCAGACGCAGGGCATGCACAGGGCATGCACAGGGCAGGCGCAGGGCATGCACAGGGCATGCACAGGGCAGACGCAGGGCATGCGCAGGGCATGCACAGGGCATGCACAGGGCATGCACAGGGCATGCACAGGGCATGCACAGGGCAGACGCAGGGCATGCACAGGGCATGCACAGGGCAGACGCAGGTCATGCACAGGGCATGCACAGGGCATGCACAGGGCATGCACATAGCATGCACAGGGCAGACGCAGGGAATGCACAGGGCATGCACAGGGCATGCACAGGGCAGACGCAGGGCATGCACAGGGCATGCACAGGGCATGCACAGGGCATGCACAGGGCATGCACAGGGCATGCACAGGGCAGGCGCAGGGCATGCACAGGGCATGCACAGGGCAGACGCAGGGCATGCACAGGGCATGCACAGGGCATGCACAGGGCATGCACAGGGCATGCACAGGGCAGGCGCAGGGCATGCACAGGGCATGCACAGGGCATGCACAGGGCATGCACAGGGCATGCACAGGGCATGCACAGGGCATGCACAGGGCATGCACAGGGCAGACGCAGGGCATGCACAGGGCATGCACAGGGCAGACGCAGGGCATGCACAGGGCAGACGCAGGGCATGCACAGGGCATGCACAGGGCATGCACAGGGCATGCACAGGGCATGCACAGGGCATGCACAGGGCAGACGCAGGGCATGCACAGGGCAGGCGCAGGGCAGACGCAGGGCATGCACAGGGCATGCACAGGGCAGGCGCAGGGCATGCACAGGGCATGCACAGGGCAGACGCAGGGCATGCGCAGGGCATGCACAGGGCATGCACAGGGCATGCACAGGGCATGCACAGGGCAGACGCAGGGCATGCACAGGGCATGCACAGGGCATGCACAGGGCAGACGCAGGTCATGCACAGGGCATGCACAGGGCATGCACAGGGCATGCACAGAGCATGCACAGGGCAGACGCAGGGCATGCACAGGGCATGCACAGGGCATGCACAGGGCAGACGCAGGGCATGCACAGGGCATGCACAGGGCATGCACAGGGCATGCACAGGGCATGCACAGGGCATGCACAGGGCAGGCGCAGGGCATGCACAGGGCATGCACAGGGCATGCACAGGGCAGACGCAGGGCATGCACAGGGCATGCACAGGGCATGCACAGGGCATGCACAGGGCATGCACAGGGCATGCACAGGGCATGCACAGGGCATGCACATGGCAGACGCAGGGCATGCACAGGGCATGCACAGGGCAGACACAGGGCATGCACAGGGCATGCACAGGGCATGCACAGGGCAGGCGCAGGGCATGCACAGGGCAGACGCAGGGCATGCACAGGGCATGCACAGGGCATGCACAGGGCAGGCACAGGGCATGCACAGGGCATACACAGGGCAGACGCAGGGCATGCACAGGGCATGCACAGGGCAGACGCAGGGCATGCACAGGGCAGACGCAGGGCATGCACAGGGCATGCACAGGGCATGCACAGGGCATGCACAGGGCATGCACAGGGCATGCACAGGGCATGCACAGGGCATGCACAGGGCAGACGCAGGGCATGCACAGGGCATGCACAGGGCAGACGCAGGGCAGGCACAGGGCATGCACAGGGCATGCACAGGGCAGGCCCAGGGCATGCACAGGGTATGCACAGGGCATGCACAGGGCAGACGCAGGGCATGCACAGGGCAGGCGCAGGGCATGCACAGGGCAGACGCAGGGCACGCACAGGGCATGCACAGGGCAGGCGCAGGGCAGACGCAGGGCATGCACAGGGCATGCACAGGGCAGACGCAGGGCATGCACAGGGCATGCACAGGGCATGCACAGGGCAGACGCAGGGCATGCACAGGGCATGCACAGGGCATGCACAGGGCATGCACAGGGCATACACAGGGCATGCACAGGGCATGCACAGGGCAGGCGCAGGGCATGCACAGGACATGCACAGGGCAGGCGCAGGGCATGCACAGGGCAGACGCAGGGCAGGCGCAGGGCATGCACAGGGCATGCACAGGGCATGCACAGGGCATGCACAGGGCAGACGCAGGGCATGCAGAGGGCAGGCGCAGGGCATGCACAGGGCAGACGCAGGGCATGCACAGGGCAGACGCAGGGCATGCACAGGGCATGCACAGGGCATGCACAGGGCATGCACAGGGCATGCACAGGGCATGCACAGGGCAGACGCAGGGCATGCACAGGGCATGCACAGGGCAGACGCAGGGCATGCACAGGGCATGCACAGGGCAGGCGCAGGGCATGCACAGGGCATGCACAGGGCAGACGCAGGGCATGCGCAGGGCATGCACAGGGCATGCACAGGGCAGACGCAGGGCATGCACAGGGCATGCACGGGGCATGCACAGGGCAGACGCAGGTCATGCACAGGGCATGCGCAGGGCATGCACAGGGCATGCACAGAGCATGCACAGGGCAGACGCAGGGCATGCACAGGGCATGCACAGGGCATGCACAGGGCAGACGCAGGGCATGCACAGGGCATGCACAGGGCATGCACAGGGCATGCACAGGGCATGCACAGGGCATGCACAGGGCAGGCGCAGGGCATGCACAGGGCATGCACAGGGCATGCACAGGGCAGACGCAGGGCATGCACAGGGCATGCACAGGGCATGCGCAGGGCAGGCGCAGGGCATGCACAGGGCATGCACAGGGCATGCACATGGCAGACGCAGGGCATGCACAGGGCATGCACAGGGCAGACACAGGACATGCACAGGGCATGCACAGGGCATGCACAGGGCATGCACAGGGCAGGCGCAGGGCATGCACAGGGCAGACGCAGGGCATGCACAGGGCATGCACAGGGCATGCACAGGGCAGGCACAGGGCATGCACAGGGCATACACAGGGCAGACGCAGGGCATGCACAGGGCATGCACAGGGCAGACGCAGGGCATGCACAGGGCAGACGCAGGGCATGCACAGGGCATGCACAGGGCATGCACAGGGCATGCACAGGGCATGCACAGGGCATGCACAGGGCATGCACAGGGCATGCACAGGGCAGACGCAGGGCATGCACAGGGCATGCACAGGGCAGACGCAGGGCATGCACAGGGCATGCACAGGGCATGCACAGGGCAGGCCCAGGGCATGCACAGGGTATGCACAGGGCATGCACAGGGCAGACGCAGGGCATGCACAGGGCAGGCGCAGGGCATGCACAGGGCAGACGCAGGGCACGCACAGGGCATGCACAGGGCATACACAGGGCAGGCGCAGGGCAGACGCAGGGCATGCACAGGGCATGCACAGGGCAGACGCAGGGCATGCACAGGGCATGCACAGGGCATGCACAGGGCAGACGCAGGGCATGCACAGGGCATGCACAGGGCATGCACAGGGCATGCACAGGGCATACACAGGGCATGCACAGGGCATGCACAGGGCAGGCGCAGGGCATGCACAGGGCATGCACAGGGCAGGCGCAGGGCATGCACAGGGCAGACGCAGGGCAGGCGCAGGGCATGCACAGGGCATGCACAGGGCATGCACAGGGCATGCACAGGGCAGACGCAGGGCATGCAGAGGGCAGGCGCAGGGCATGCACAGGGCATGCACAGGGCATGCACAGGGCAGACGCAGGGCATGCACAGGGCATGCACAGGGCATGCACAGGGCATGCACAGGGCATGCACAGGGCAGGCGCAGGGCATGCACAGGGCAGACGCAGGGCATGCACAGGGCAGACGCAGGGCATGCACAGGGCAGGCGCAGGGCATGCACAGAACAGACGCAGGGCATGCAACGGGCAGACGCAGGGCATGCACAGGGCATGCACAGGGCATGCACAGGGCATGCACAGGGCATGCACAGGGCATGCACAGGGCAGACGCAGGGCAGGCGCAGGGCATGCACAGGGCAGACGCAGGGCATGCACAGGGCATGCACAGGGCAGGCGCAGGGCATGCACAGGGCAGACGCAGGGCATGCACAGGGCATGCACAGGGCATGCACAGGGCATGCACAGGGCATGCACAGGGCATGCACAGGGCATGCACAGGGCAGGCGCAGGGCATGCACAGGGCATGCACAGGGCAGACGCAGGGCATGCACAGGGCAGACGCAGGGCATGCACAGGGCATGCACAGGGCATGCACAGGGCATGCACAGGGCATGCACAGGGCATGCACAGGGCATGCACAGGGCATGCACAGGGCATGCACAGGGCAGGCGCAGGGCAGACGCAGGGGATGCACAGGGCAGACGCAGGGCATGCACAGGGCATGCACAGGGCATGCACAGGGCATGCACAGGGCATGCACAGGGCATGCACAGGGCAGGCGCAGGGCATGCACAGGGCAGGCGCAGGGCATGCACAGGGCATGCACAGGGCATGCACAGGGCAGACGCAGGGCATGCACAGGGCAGGCGCAGGGCATGCACAGGGCAGACGCAGGGCATGCACAGGGCATGCACAGGGCAGACGCAGGGCATGCACAGGGCATGCACAGGGCATGCACGGGGCATGCACAGGGCAGGCGCAGGGCATGCACAGGGCATGCACAGGGCATGCACAGGGCATGCACAGGGCATGCACAGGGCATGCACAGGGCATGCACAGGGCAGACGCAGGGCATGCATAGGGCATGCACAGGGCATGCACAGGGCATGCACAGGGCATGCACAGGGCATGCACAGGGCATGCACAGGGCATGCACAGGGCAGGCGCAGGGCATGCACAGGGCATGCACAGGGCAGACGCAGGGCATGCACAGGGCAGGCGCAGGGCATGCACAGGGCAGACGCAGGGCATGCACAGGGCAGACGCAGGGCATGCACAGGGCATGCACAGGGCATGCACAGGGCATGCACAGGGCATGCACAGGGCATGCACAGGGCATGCACAGGGCATGCACAGGGCATGCACAGGGCATGCACAGGGCATGCACAGGGCATGCACAGGGCATGCGCAGGGCATGCACAGGGCAGACGCAGGGCATGCACAGGGCATGCACAGGGCAGACGCAGGGCATGCACAGGGCATGCACAGGGCATGCACAGGGCATGCACAGGGCATGCGCAGGGCAGACGCAGGGCATGCACAGGGCAGACGCAGGGCAGGCGCAGGGCATGCACAGGGCAGACGCAGGGCATGCACAGGGCATGCACAGGGCATGCACAGGGCATGCACAGGGCAGACGCAGGGCATGCACAGGGCAGACGCAGGGCATGCACAGGGCAGACGCAGGGCATGCACAGGGCATGCACAGGGCATGCACAGGGCATGCACAGGGCAGGCGCAGGGCATGCACAGGGCATGCACAGGGCAGACGCAGGGCATGCACAGGGCATGCACAGGGTATGCACAGGGCATGCACAGGGCAGGCGCAGGGCATGCACAGGGCAGGCGCAGGGCATGCACAGGGCATGCACAGGGGATGCACAGGGCATGCACAGGGCAGACGCAGGGCATGCACAGGGCATGCACAGGGCATGCACAGGGCATGCACAGGGCATGCACAGGGCATGCACAGGGCAGACGCAGGGCATGCACAGGGCATGCACAGGGCAGACGCAGGGCATGCACAGGTCATGCACAGGGCATGCACGGGGCATGCACAGGGCAGACGCAGGGCATGCACAGGGCATGCACAGGGCATGCACAGGGCATGCACAGGGCATGCACAGGGCATGCACAGGGCATGCACAGGGCATGCACAGGGCATGCACAGGGCAGACGCAGGGCATGCACAGGGCATGCACAGGGCATGCACAGGGCATGCACAGGGCATGCACAGGGCATGCACAGGGCATGCACAGGGCATGCACAGGGCAGGCGCAGGGCATGCACAGGGCATGCACAGGGCAGACGCAGGGCATGCACAGGGCAGGCGCAGGGCATGCACAGGGCAGACGCAGGGCATGCACAGGGCAGACGCAGGGCATGCACAGGGCATGCACAGGGCATGCACAGGGCATGCACAGGGCATGCACAGGGCATGCACAGGGCATGCACAGGGCATGCACAGGGCAGGCGCAGGGCATGCACAGGGCATGCACAGGGCATGCACAGGGCAGGCGCAGGGCATGCACAGGGCATGCACAGGGTATGCACAGTGGGTGCAAGTTGCGGCGGTGCGCAGTGTGCACCGCCGCACTGCGCACGGGCGCGGGAAGCCGGGCTCTGCAGGTCCGTCCCCAACCCCTTCCACCTGCATTATGTAGAGGGGGGGACTGTGTGTGAGGGGGTGCGTCCGGAAGACTTTGCTTCACCACGCATTCCTTTTGTATGCACATCTGTTGCATCCAATCTCGGACTATTGGCTTGGCAGCAATTGATGGGGTGCACTGGCACCGGGCAATGCTTGAAGTGCCACAGGCCTCCCTCGCGCGAGGCAATTGGCTGCACTTCTAGCCCCGCTTACCAGCCCCTGCCGCGCCGGTTGCACTGTCAGCCATGCCGTGTGGCCCTTGCTGCAAGCCCTGCTGCTAATTCGAAGATCATGCCGCCGGTGCAGCTTGGGTGGTCGAGGCCTTGCACAGGATGCAAATTGCAATAACCGACCATCGGCAAACGGTGAGGGAAAAAAGTGCAATGTGGAGGCCCTCTCAAGGGAGCGCTGCCTTTGCATGCAGCCTCAGTCTACTAGGATCCATCCACGACAACACGCAGGTGCTTGCCTACAAAACGCTCAAATGGGAACCCCCCCCCCCGCCCCAAGAGCTCTCCATGGAGTGCCACTTCTGTGGGTTGGCACACCAACAACTCTGGAGCACCTTGGGCTCTGTTGTAAGGGGATGTACACCATCACTAGTTCCCCACTCCCTCCACTACCTTTGATACAGGGAATATGGCGAGGGTTGCAGCGTGGAGGAGGCTGCCGTGTGAGGGTCTGGGGTTGTGCGGCGCGCTGGAGCGGAGTGCAGTAGGGTGCGGGGTGTGGAGTGGTCGTGGGGTTTACAGCGTGTGGGGGGGGGGGGGGGGGGCAAAACCAGTTGCGAGGGTACGGGCCACACCTTCCTTTTTCTCCGTCTTGGCAAACTGGCATGTGCCGAACACCAGCAGCAATATGAATATTGAAGGAACGATGATGGTTACTGCAAGCCACACTTTGAAAAGCAGAGTGTCTGTGCATTTCTGCATGGAAAGATGCACAGAACCGCTGATAGGGGACACGAAGTTCGGCCACAAGCAAAGCAGCACCAAGGGAGCGGTTTGGCAAACCAATGGACCCGGTATCTATCTTCGACACGCACCAGATGTAGTTCCATAGAATTCTCAACACTCGAGGAGGTCGCTGGTGCAGTTGCAACTAAAAACGTTTGCCCCTCCCATCCACTTTGGGGCAAACTCATCAGAGGTGGCCTTGCATGCAGGATCCACTTCCTGTTTCGTCCCTGAATAATCTTGCATGGCCATATGCTAACACTATAACGCCCAGAAACAAGGCAACAAATGGACAACATTGGTGATTTTTAGGCAGAAACCCCCAGGGGGGGGGGGGGGGCATGATTCGTCTTTCCGGAGGGGGGGTGGGGGGTTGGCACAAGGCCTTTCCGGAGGGGGGGGGGGGGGGCAACATGGACCAACGACACGGGGGTGGAGAGGGAGTTTGTAGGGAAGTTAAAGAGCGGCGGAGCACACGTTTGGTTTCTTGAGAAAACCGGCGCAAATACAACTGCGGAAGCTTATGCTTCTGCCTGTGCTCCCTGTGGCTCCCTTGGACAGGGAGACAAATATAAGGAGGTTTGATGATGACAGGCCTCAAATGACATGCCGCAACAGTAGTCATTTATCATTTTGTCTCACAACATCATTGAGTACCCTCCGCCACCCCGCCCAACCCCACCCCACAGCTACCCTGCGTATCTATAATGCAATGGTTGACAACCACATCAAAGTGGGTCAGAAACGTGCTACTACCGTGTGCCCATCTGGACTTTCAACTCTTCAGCTGTTGAAGCACTCTGCAAACGCCTCCAGCGCAATTTTCTCAAGGGGGTGACAAGATGTAGGCATGCCGCCTGTGGAGTGATGCAAGTTCCGAACCGTTGCCCCCCTCATTGCAAAGCCCCTGCACACCCCCTGAAAACCCAATTTGCTTCAACTATTTGGCATGCCCTGGTGTTGGTTCCTGCACACGCACCCGACGTGGCAGCGCCCTACAGCTTCGGTGCAAGTGGTGTTCCGTCCGAGGCTGTTGGGATCAGAGCTGTTCTGTTGGCTGCCTGTTGGGAGGGATTACGGAGATGCTTGTGGGGAGGAGAGGGAACAAGAGCGGCAGGGCGGCGACACCCACGAAGCAGAAAAAAAAAAGAAGTGGAACACAGACCGCACGGGGCCGAAAGGCAACGCAAGACCCCACAGAAAAGGAAGAGGAGGGGCAGAGCAGACAAAGCCGCACAATGTGTGTGTGGGGGGGGGGGGGGGGGTTAGGGCAGCGGGGCAGCGACGCACGAATGAGGGTGAGGAAGATGACCAAGTCCGCAGCTTGGTGCCCCCCCTTGCCACCCCACAGGCGGGGGAGCACGGCAGCGACTGCCATCCACTACCAGCCTGCACACCAAAGCCCCAGCCTTTGAGCAGGATACAAATGAGCCCTTGCACACCTTTTCTTGTACTGAAGATTGGTCTTCGGGGGTTCCAGAGTCAAACGTATTGTAATCCCCTTCTTGAGCACCATCGTCTTTGTCTGACGTATGCATGGGCTACAAGAGAGAGAACAAAGGCAATTTAGGGTCAGGGGCTGAGCAGTGGCTCTTCTGTCCTTCGGTGCTGGACAGTTTCAGTTCCTCAGTGATGCAGGCATTGCCACCCGGATGCTGAGCCGTTAAGCGGCGGATACATGGCTACCGACCGTGTCAAAGGCCATTCGGTCATCGCTCATCCTGTTCATTGTACAGGGGGGGGGAAATTTTGCCAGGGGACAATTTCGACGGGGATAATTTCGACAGGGGTAAAATTTCGCCACCTCCAGGAATCCTGAGGCTTGTTGCCATATACTAGTGGGCTCTGGATGATCCCTGTTATTGTTTGCTGGGCTCTCAATGGTTCCTGTTATTTCCTGGTGGGCTCTGGATGGTTCCTGATATTTCCTGGTTGGCTCTGGATGGTTCCTGTTGTTTCCTGGTGGGCTCTCGATGGTTCCTGTCATTTCCTGGTGGGCACTTTTCTGTCAAACCACAGGGTTGCTAAAACACTGTACCAAAAGACACAGCTGGAAATTGCAGGTCCCAGTGGCTATTGCACGGGCAGGAGATTGATATATCGCTGGACAGGCAGCACCGACATCAGTACAACTATGAACGTGCCTTACCCAGCCGCTTCTTGCGATGGCGCATAAAATCTGCTGCCCCAGATCCGGTAATTGCAGGCGCAGCAGGGCGAGTCTTCCGCTTTTTTAAAGCATCCAGGATTCTCAATGCATGACCATCCAAAACACCACACTTTTCAAGTGCACACGCATTAATCAAAGATTTGTCCTGCTCACTCCTTTGTGCACGAACACGGCCCGTCTGCACGTCTCTGCCACTTTCACTGTCACTGTCACTACCACTGCTGCTACCACTGTCACTGTCACTGTCACTGTCACTATCAGTGTCCCTTTTTTCAAAACCTGGGGCAACACGGCATTCCAATGCATTCCGGGCACAACCACTGCATGCTGCAAACAAAAACATCCCTGGTCCCTTCTCTCTGCTTGGTACACTGCTGCGCATGTCTGAATTCACAGTACTCACCTGTCACACGCTGCAAAATTTTCGCCAGGGGGAAAATTTCGCCACTTTTCTTAACAGCGAAATTTTCCCCGCGAAATTCTCCCCTCCCGAAATCCCCCCCCCCCTGTACCATCGTTCCATTGTCCAGCTGCGCTGCAGCTCTGCTTCTTTTGTGCTGTCATAGGTCAGCTCATGCCCCTCCCGAACCCGGTGAGCCTCAACTCTTACAGCCAGGCACAGTCAGTGACTCCTGCGATATGTCACTGGCATCACTGTCGAACTCCTCATCAGCACTGCTGGCTGACTCTTCACTGTCCGACACATCACTGCAGCGTGACCCCCCCACTCATATTGTCATCACTAGGATGCTGAGCAGGGCATCTGCCTCCCTAAGGTCAAAGTTACAGGCCCTGCTTGACCGCATAACGGGCACTGCCATGGGAGAAGATGAGAGAAAATCCATCATTTGTGGCGCGGGGAGGGGGGGGAATAGTGGAAAAATCACTTTTGAGCCTCACCTGCTTGGCCTCAGCAAAGTGTTTTGGATGCTCATTCCTTTTGTCCCCTCATGGTCGCCACTGACTAGGATGACTAGGGCGGGCCATTGCACAGAACCCTTCACCCCAAACACTCATTGCAGGACAGGCAGATTGTATGACAATTCATTGTCTCCCAGTGAAGGGATTTCATTCTGGCTCTGTCGTACAGTGTGAGGGTGCCAGAGGCTCTGTCCACACTGTCAGTCTGCCAACGAGGCCCATCTCTCGTCCTTCCAAATACTCAATCATGTTCGCGGGTGTGCACAGTGTTGGCTGTAGCAACTCTCAACAGTATTTACTGTGTGCACAAAAAAAATTGTTTGCGTTCTGTGAAGTCGTGCATATTGGCCTTGCTATCTCCCCCCCCACCGGGATAATGAAATGGCTACATTACCCCTACCTTCTCGGGTCTCCAATGTGAAGAGGAATAACACGGGCTGGTTAGCCTGTTGAAGGGTGAATGAGCGCACATACCCCCCACCCCCAGCCCTTGTCTAAGCTACGCAAAAGTACGGAATTCATACGGTCCCTACGCCTACTGTAGCTTAGACAAGGCCGTAGCTTGCGCGCGACACATGCAACTACCGGCACACACGCCACCACCAAGAAAGGGAAGATAATGCACAAATATCCCCAAAATCAGAGCTCTGTGGGTTCAAGCGGTCAAACAATCACAACAAATGTGTCCATCACTCCATGTAATTGGCAGATTTGTCACCAAAACCATGTCTTATGCGGTTGCACTACATTTCGTACCGAATTAAATTAAGTGCGGAATTAATACGGTCCCTACAACCACTGTAGCTTAGCCAGGGGGGGGGGGGGGGGATCAAAAGTGGCAATGTGACCCCTGCCGTCTCGGGGTCACCAAAGTGGAGAGGAATTAAAGTGGCTACATAAGCTCTGCAAAATGAGAGAAAAGTGGAACGGTCGTGTAACCACTGCGGTCTTGGGGGAAATTAAATGGCTACATAACCCATGCCTCGGGTATCCAACAGGAAGGGGAATAAAATGGGCCACTTAACCTCAATAGCACCATAAGGTCGAACAAACGCAACCAAAAGTGGCTATGGGCTAGACTACAGGTCAACTCTCAAAATAGGGGGGGTGCTTACTTCCATACATTGAAAGGAAATTTCCAAAACTTCCCAAAAAGTGCCAAAACACTCCGGGTTGGCACAGAACAGATGTCCCCAAGAAACATGCGAACCGATCCAAAATAGATGTTGGTGAGTGTGTGCTGCAAGCGTCAGGTGAACATCTTGCAACTCCAGCAGATCGCTTCCCCCACATACGCCACTTTGTGCGACAAATCCATGTCACAAAAGACAATCCCTTCGCAGCGTGCACAGCTCCTCAGGTGTACACAGGCCGGTAAAGAAAATGTGCAAATTTGCTCCAAGGTACGAACACGGCAAGTTTCGGCAATAACGATTTCCTCTCTCAGGCTCCTGGCACTTCACTGTCGGCAGATCACGAATCCACAAAATGTCGCATGACCTTATCTTAAGCCAAGCACCAGTCAAGAAGTGCTGCTGGAGTATCTGGATACAAAATGCCGGATGCTGCCTGTGCCTGGCTGCCTGAGCCGAGCTGTACCACACTGACTAATTTGCATGTCCTACCCTTGTAACCTGCTCCCATGCACTTTTGCAAAACATGCACTTGTGTCGTACCCTGAAACCCAACACTTGCAGCTGCCCTTCTTCGTCGGCAATCCCTCCCCCCTGCGCAAGCACAGCCTTGGCTAATGTTGCCACACCCAACATGCCTTCATGCCCATGCGCAAATACAGTGACACCGTGATGCCATCATTCTCTGGGACTTCTGCTGTGCTCGCCCAAGGGAAGGTGGGGGTACCCTCAACTGTTGATTGCCCCGCAGCCACAATTGTAGTGGCCTTGCACGATGCCTAGCCACACCCATCCCAGACCCTCCAGTAGGTCAGATGCCGCGCTCCCTTGTGTCTTGATTTGGGTCAGATTCCAAACACACACCCAGACTCATGCAGTGCTCCATATCTCCACTGAGGGCACAGCATGCCCCATACCGCTGATACAGATGCCGCACACAGCAGGCCTCTTCAAACCTAAAGTGCCGCCGAAACAGTGCAGGTTCGTGCTTGAGCTGGGCTTGTGGCCGATCACAGAGCCCGAGAGCCCGGTACTGTGGGTTATCGAGGGTCTTCTGCGTGCTCCCAAAATATCGCACAAAGCAGCGCACAGGGTCCACTGGAGGATTCAGCATCTCAATCACGGGCCTCAAGGAGTACGGCTGGCCACAGCGGTAGCCAGTCAAAGAGTAGCGATGGAACACTACAAGCTCACACATGTAATGCCACTGGGCTGGTGGGGCGCTGACCAGGGGCCATGTGGTTTTAATAGCCTGTTCAAGCCAGCCCTGCAAGAAAACCCCCCTCAACCAGTCCACTTCCCATAGATATTCGCGGTAGCGCGGGTCCCGGTACAGTGCTACAGCGGCCAGCTCGATGCATCCTGCATAAATCCACCGGTCCCACGCCCCGATGTTGTCCTTCGCAAAATAGGCCTGAGCCCGGATCCAAGTATCCTGCACCGTCCCCTGCATTCGCTGCTGCACAAATCTCCACATGGCAGCACTGACTGACTGATCACGCTCCGATGAATGAATACCAATCTGCGGGGTTGCAAACCGGAGCCCCTGGGCTTGCATGTACTGGAACGGATCGAAAACAATTGGCGCCTTCTTGGGTGTGTGTGTGTCCTCATCCACCCGCATGTAATACTGCAGACCTTCAAACAGCGGGTGCCGAAACATCTCATACCCCAGAAACTGGCTGCAGTAGATATACCCATAACCTTTTGTGCCGTTGGATGCCCAGCTTTCATATGATCCCCAAAAGCGCATTGGGACATTGTACTGAACTGGAATGAAGCGCACTTCAAACCCAGGGACACGCTCAGTGATGGCCTTCCGCTCCTGCTCCTCCAGGGTCCCATCAATGTAGAACATCCAGAAAGGGTATTGGTACTTCCGGGCAAAACGGAAATTGAACCAGAACCAAATGAACTTCATGATGTCCCGCTCGCTTTCATCCAACAGTGTGACTATTGCACCCAACCGGATCTCTGGTTGGTACACCGCTGGAGGCTTGTACCCAACTCGCTGAAGATCACTCTGCCATGCAGCTTGCCACTCCAAATCCTCCTTTGTGGTGATCCCTGGGACAGATCTTGGCAGATTTGCTGCTAAAGCATCCATTACAGCAAACACTGTTTCACCCGGGGCGGCAGCGGCAACCAGCAGCGCTGCAAACTCGGGCATTGCAGTGGCAGTCGGCTGGGCTTCCGAACACACTTCACTGTGGATATTGGTGGGATAAGAGGCAGTTAGGTTTGTGTAAGTTGTCAGGTTGTAGAACACCGGCGTGCTATAAGTGCTCCAAAGCAGTCGCTGCATCCACAGGGATCGCAACAACAGGTCTCCAGTCCGGGGCACCAACAGGGCCCAGAATGCCCGGCGGGTGTACACCGTCAGGCGGGAACCAAAAGCGGCAGCAGCGAGAGACTCATTCCTTCGCGGGACAACAGGATGGTTGTGGGAAAAGATGGAGCACTTCTTGAACCGTTTGCGGCAGGAGGAGTGGAATTTGTTCCAAGAACACCGACACATGCAGGGGCTCTGGGGACTGAGTGTATTGGTGTACACTGGCTGCTGCACAGATAGGGCCCGCACCCCTCCTCCATCATGGAACACGTAGTATGGCTCTGCCTGAGCAGCTCGCAATGCAACGCCACAGGGTGGTTCTGATTGATAGCGTTTCCAGGGGTTGATCAAGGCGGCAGTAGTATCCTCCTCTCCAGCCATCATGTTCCACTCTGGAAGCACCGGGATGGTATCAATATTGCGTACTGCCTCAGGGTCAGCCTCGGCGATGACCTCTGCCCCTTGCTGCATGGCAAACAACAAAGCAACATTCTTCAGTGCCTGCCTCCTCCGTTCCGCTCTCTTTATGCGCTGCACAAGAGCTGTAATGGATAGACCCAGAGTATTCTGAGCACTGGGGTCCAAAATCGTACATACATGATCCCCAGCAGGCACATTGCTGTCAACTGCAGCCACACAACACCATCCAAGCGGAGGTGCTGGGACCTGCCCGAGCTCCTCAGACCGCAGGGAATACACAATCCATTGGACACACTGGGCCCCACTGGTGTTCATTGGAGCGTACCGGACGAAATCGTTCGCAACATGATGCACTCCGCAGATGCTTTCCGCTTGCCAGTGCTCATGCTCCGGGCCCTTTTTCTTTTGTGAACATTCTCGATGCTCCCGATTCTGTGCATTGTCGTAATCGGGCACGACTTCGATCTTCAGACTTTTGCGAGGGTCCTCCAAATCCTCAGGATCTGCGTCAGCGGGTGGTGCCCCCGCTCCACCCCCAGGGCCAAAGCCGGGGATAAACCTCTGCCGCCTGCGATGCGGGGGATCGTGCCGTTGGGACGTTTTCGTAACCAGTCCATCCCCTGGCAACCCGGACCGTCTTCTGTCTGATGTGCCGTTGTTTGCCAGGTATAGGCCCCTGGGCGACACTCTGTCATGTGGCGCATCTGAATGCCAGTTGCGCAAGCTCTTTCCCTGGTGAGATTCACGATGACTGGCCCCCACTGAAGGGTCAGGGGTGTTGATCTTGGGAAACCAGGGGATAACCGGCGTTTGCGAGCCACACCCTTGCAGATGGCCCAGCAAATAGCTGGCGAAACATATTGCAAATATGAGTAGCGCAGCGAGCCATCTTACAACTCGCATGTGACAGCAGAAGGCATCCGAAAAAAAAAAGATACTGAGAAAGCATGTGCATGGTCAATGGTCAATGGTCACTAACCGGTCCCTTCCGTCTTGGGGGCCAACATATTGACAAACTGGCTACCTACGTCATGTCGCCTCGTCAATCGTCCAAGGGAGGACGAATTCCAAATGGCTATATATTGTTTGCCGTTTACACGGCCCACAAGTGGCGAAAGTGGCATGAGACCCGTGCCCTTTTGCTGCCTACAAGCCCCCCTTTACATCAGATGCCCATGCCATGTAGTTTTTGTCACCTCAAAACAGTGACCCCCACTTTTTTGTCAAATCCACGGCCTCCTCGCCTTGCAACCATACATCATGAATGCCTACGGTGGGGAAGTGGAAGCTCTATGTGATGGATGCATAGAAAAATGGACAACAACACCGGACGCACATATTTGTGTTTGCTACCTTGGTGTCCCCGGTTTTTACTCAAGCGCCTAGTCATTTTCCGTTGCTATTCTAATTTTCAGCAATACACTGAGTTGGGGTACCGTGGCCTCGTGGTATTGTGGGCAACTACCAACGCACAAAATATAGTCCAAAACCCGACGGCCGTAGCACAATAAACCCAAGAAGCCGCAAAAACAAAACCTTTTTGGGTCCTTCTTTTTATATCTTGTTCAAGTGTGAGCGTGCACCTGACATGACAAGGAGTGCGCACCCCCTTCGTTTCCGATGGGGGTAAAGAAAGCGATGGAAGTAAGGTACATGATGAAGGGATGTGACGAGAAAGGTGGCTTTTGGGGGTGCAGGTGTTGGAACCCCCTGCACTCCACCCTGGAGCATCATCTTTCACACCAAACCGAACAAAATTCCAAGCTCTGGTTCCAAACAAAGTGCGTGAATTCCATTATCTATGCCGCGAAGAGTGTCGTATGGAGTCATGTATGTGACTATACTATGTAATGCGTTGTGCTCGTGCCACGATTTTTTTCTGCATTGTGTTTTGACAAATTATAGAGCACTGTTGTACTCCCCGGTGAGCATTGCCCTTGATGTACAGGGCGGCGCCAATTTGGAATTACTGGATAATGTGTGCGTCACCACGATTCGCTTGGATGGCTAGCCAACGTGCCATTGGGAGGTCATTGGCGAAAGCATGGTGAACGCAATCTCCTGAGACAATGCTCAAGAACCGGATGAGTTTGATAGGTGTGGTACGAGCAATCTTCAGTGGTCCAATTTCGCGTTCATTATGGCCCGCATGGCAAACAGCGATGCCTCGTCCCTTAGCAAATTGCCTCGTTGTCCCTTGCAATGGTTGCATTAGAGGTGCAGAAGAATTGGATATCTGGCTGCGATGCCCTTATCATCATAGCCCTATACACCGGTTCCCTTGTGGTCCATTTTGGACTTCAATGAGATGTGGAGCATGTCGACAACTGACTGGAATCCGCCGTTGCCGAGGACCTTCAAGGACATGGAGCGGTATGTTGAGATGAATGGCCCGCCCACCAATGAATGCACAATCACATGGGCACATCAAGATGCGAATGTGATGTTGTACCTGCAAAAGCAAGGCCTGATACATCGCGAACTCAAGCTAGCCAACGTGCTGCGGGATGCCCAACTGATGTGTCTACTGTGTACTGGGTTTTGCTACTGCCACAATTTTTTTTGCACTGTGTTTTGACAAATATTCGAGCACAGAGGTACCTCCCGGTGAGCATTGCCCTTGCTATGCAAGGCGGCGCCAATTAGTAAATGGTGGATAATGTGTGCGCAACCAAGATTGCCTTGGAAGGCCGTCCAACGCCGGATTGGGAGCCTTGGCGAAAGCATGGTGAAGGGAGTCCCCTAGGACAATGTTGAAGAACTCGATGAGTTTGAAGACCTTTCTCCAGACAATAAATGAGGCACTTGAATAAGAGTAGCCAAGATATCCAAAATGGATAACTAATCTACTTCTTCACAAGGGTTTGCCTGTGTCCTTCCCGGCATCTTTTGCAACGTTGTGGTGTGATAGTTCCAGCACCATGGCTGTAGCACAGAGCATCTTCAAAAGAGAGAACGCAACACAACAGACAATGCTTGCTTTCATTACATCTCAAGAACTTCCAACATTGCACGTGTGGCTCGTTGGTAAGTGGACATAAAATGGGTTGTAACAAACAATACCTAACTGTAACTGGCAAAAGTCTATTGGCTTGGAGGGGTGGTGGGGTGCACAAACCCAAGCTAGGACCACAATAAAAGCAATGACCAAAATTCAAGGAAGCCAAAGAGTGGAAACCTTGTGCTTGCCAAGGTGACTCAAAGAAGAGTGGGAAAGAGGTTGCTCACCACATCCCGGGGGCCTTTTAGTCTGATTTTTGGGCCGCAGAGCAACAAATTCAGAAATTGTGGTGAGCAGGAGTTGATTCTTGGGTCTTGCAATTGCAAGGGCAAAACAAGTGATCATGCAGCAAAACGCCTTCCAAAAAGATGCACAGGTGTTTTAACAATTATGTTAGATTGTGATTTCTGAAATTTCAATTTTTGACTGTGTGGACTACATTTCTCTGTGGGGAATCGGCACAATCAAGGCTCACCCTCTGTCGTTGCGGAATGAATTGTAAACGTTCTTACAAACAACAAACTACATGGGGCAATGTGGAGGGTCATTCCCTATGTGCATGGCAATATATTTCATTGCTCAAAGAATTCTAAGACCACAACAATCCATCACAATAATCCATCCAAGGATGGTTGGGGTTTGTGTACCACTACGAGTTGCATGTCATGCAATCATATATATTGAGCTTCGTGAGTGTCATCACCACCAGCCCAATCTTTGATGCTCATGGCAAACTGCGATATTTGCATGATCCTATCCACCAACCTACAAGTATTGAATGCATCTTGGGGGCCATAAGCAGATGTGAATTGTGCAATGTCACCCCTCACATGGTACGTTGCCACAATAGATTGGTTCGATCAGTGACTCCTGTGCAACTGGCGGGTGCTCAGCTAACAAAGACACACATATTGTACCATTGCCCCGTGTACTCCTCCTGCTTGCAACTAGCATTTGCAATTGAGACTTTGTGAATTCCATATGCACCTTGTGTGAGGTGTTGAAGCTTACATGCGCCCTCATGCATGCACAAGGGGGGGTATTGGCACAAGATGTCGCAAGCCCCCGGATGGGGACCCCCGAGAAGCACTAGAGCAGAAGTCAAGTAGCGACTCCAACAGGCAGCGGAAGTGGACCATCACTTGAGGTGCACCTGCAGGTGCATAAAACGTTACGCTATGTAGGGGGACTTGGAATGAACGTAGTGCAAGTTGTGCCTTGAGAAACGGATATTGTAGTGAAGGTCGTAGATGGGTCTATCCCCTAGGGACCTTTTTTTTTGGGTTCGGTGTGGTACAACCAATTTCAAGTGGTCTAATTTAGCCTAGTTTTAGACATCTCATTGTGGTTCCCCCTTGCAACATGTTGCCTTGTCTATTGTCTTGCTTTTACCTACCTTTGATGCAGAAGTTGACCACAAGCAAGCCCGAAAGGAGGCAGAAAAAGCGACGAAAGCCAGACAGGATGGGCGGAGTTGCTATGTAACCTTGGTGTTCCCGGGGGTCCCCATTAAAGGAGACACAATCAAAAGTGGCTCCCTCACACCTATCTTCTCGGCGGCCCCACATAAGGGCAGAATCGCTACGTAACCCCTGCGTTCTCAGGGATCCCCATCCTAGGGGACAAAATCAAGAGTGGCTCTTAGACGACTTCTTTCACTAGGGGCTGCTATCGAAAAGCGTGCTATGGTTAGGGTTTGAAAAAGACTGTATGGACCCCACCATGCACCAAACTTGAAATTGCAATTTCCAAAACTTGTAAAATAGATGCTCATATACATGAAATTTGTGGAAAACAACTGCAACACATCCCCGGGTAAGACAGACAATTGCTAGTCACGCACCCATTTTTTGTGCTTTTTTTCCAACATCCATCATAAGCATGACAAAAAAAGAATTCACCTTTTTCAAGCAGTGCACCCCACAGCTCGACCATATTTGGACGTACCTCATGTGTCACACGGTACTATAAGGGGAAAAAATACAATCCTCAATCAAACAGTTGCAGCGACATGATGCCGCCTCACCCCTGCCTTCTTGGGGGCCCACATGAGGGCGGAGGTGCTACATAACCCCTCTGTTCTTGGGGGTCCCCATCAAAGGGGACAGAATCAAAAGTGGCTACCTTACACGTGCGTTCTCAGGGGTCCACAGCAAGGCAGAAGTGCTATGTGGCCCCTGCATTCTTGCGGGTTACCATCAAAAGAGACAAGATTGGCCTATGCCGGGTGGTTAGTGGCAGAATGCTCTGAATGCTCTGCGGGGTGGCCCTTCAGGGCGGCCCGGAGGAGAGAAAAAATTCGTTCCTCAAGGTGGGGACTTTGGGCTTTGGTGCTCGGTGGGAGTGTCTTCGTTGGTTTGGTTTGAATTGGGAGTTTGGTGTAGAAGGTAAGTGGGTCAGGGATGTGGGTGCTTGCTGGCTTTGTGGGTATGTTGGTGACTTGGGCCTGGGGGTTTGGTGGGCTTGGGATTTCAGAAAGAGGCCCTCCTGGGTTGTAACAAATATTCTTTCTGCAAGACACCACTTCAAGGAAAGTTTTTGGACAAAAAGATGACCGGTGAACGCAACAAAAATCTGTTTGACGAAGAAGCAAAAGATGAACACGACGACGAAAAAGAATTGGGTGACGGCGATGCCGACGATGCCGCCGACGAAGAAGCTGATGATGAAGACGACGAAGTAGCCCAGCCAGTGAAAAAAGAAGAGGTGTGACACGGCCACTGTAGAACGTGAATAGGCCCAAAAGGGGAGGGGGGGGGTTGGCGCGAGGCCATGGTGCTGGTTTGTTTGCCGTTGGCGTTGGCCTCTCGCCACTGCACATTCCGACCCTCTGTGGGTCCAAACGTGGTTTGGTTGTGTCAACGGAGCCCCTGGATGACTTGTCCTGTTTGACTACTCCGGGGCCGGCTGTCCTAGAGACGGGCTGTTTGCCGGTGCCGTTGACCAGGTGCATCCAGATGCACACTCCGAGTCCATGCTGGGTTTGCCGAAGGGGGGGGGGTTTGGCGGACCTTTAGGAGAAGATCGACACTGCATCATGCGATGAAGAACAAACGGGGGACTGTCCAGGGCCCCGTAAAGAAGCCACAGATGGATTAAAGGTCACACAGGGCGGTGGGCGGTATACGGCGTTTCCCATCTTGCGCATACCCTACCGTGTTGCCGGTGAAATGTTTTTTTATTATAAATTCATCAACGTGTTGAGACAACAACATCCTCCAATTTTTTTACAATTTTGCACTGTTCCAACTTACTAGAGATCCATCCTGTTATGTTTTCGGGTTCCACGTTTGCCCACCCTAGCCCAAATGGTCCCAAACCAGCTCTCGTAGGGGCCCATGTACCCCAGTAGGGGGGCCGAAGTGGTTTTTGGCGGTAGGATGCAAGGGGGGAGATCTGGCCATTATCGGGGGAGTCACACCACCTGTTTAGCCCAGACCATCTGGCATCACTCCATCTTCTGTGATTGAAGAAAAACTGTCTTTGTACATTAACACCATTGATGGTGCGGTGCAATCTGCCAGCGATCAGATTTTACTCCTTCTCTCAGGGTTGAATTCATCGCATTTTCCTCGGAGGGGAATCAGCTGGAGATCTCATTTGGTTCAAGATTACCTGTCCAGGTATGTCATCGTGGGTGGTGATAAAGATTCTTCACAGGTGATCATGTCTGTAGCGACCTATCAGGCTGAAGTCATTGCGAACATGCAATCGATCAATACATGGCGAGCCCTACTATTGTAAAATAGCTGAAGTTGATGATATATCCACCCATGACAGTTTTTTACAGCAAGCAAAGAACTGGCAAAGTACACTGGCTCTGATGTGTTTGGATACAGTACCACCTTCGATCGCAACAGTGATTGAAAAATATTTCAGGACTCATCTGGACCCAACCTGGGCAAATTTTCATTTACTTTGCAAGACTCATAAGTCTAAAAATGTTGTGCACGGCAGATGGAGATCTAGACCTATTGTAGGTTTAGTCCGCTGGGCCACAACTGCTTGTTCCAAATTGCTGGCTGTCCTTGGCAATATATTTTTGACTTTAGACAGATCTTTGTCCCCAGACTCGACCCCGCTTAAAGATTCCATGGATGCACTTCAACGGTTATATTCCTGCAATTTTCGATGGGATAATGACCCAGACTTCAAACCACATTCCCTCTCCTTCGATTTCTCTTCGCTTTATACGAATTTCACCTGGTCTGACTGCTCACGTGCGTTCAATTTCTGGATGGAATATTTTTTTCAGCACCTACAGAATACCAATGGTCTTTTCACTGCCGAGGAGTTAGATTTTGTGCGGTGGTTCAATGCACCACTCTCTTTAGAGTCGTATAATGCATACCACCACCTGTTTCCTTTCTCCCACATAGATTATCGGCCCACACTGAGCTTTGGAGAATTCCTATTCCACATTGTATATACACATGTCCTGTTTCGTTGTCCTGGTCTGGGCTTGTTTCGACAGTGCATAGGGTTCCCAATGGGAACCAATTGCGCTGCCCAATGGGCCAACCTCATCCTCCGCATGTTTGAACTTTCGTCAGCACATTGTCAGACGCTTGTCTCGCAAGGTCTCTTCACATTGCTGCGGTTTATTGATGATGGGTTATGCCTCTTTCCATTGTCTATGGAGCACCAAATTAAGCCTTTATTGCACAGCATTTATCCTGAACATTTGTCTTTCGACATTGAATGTGATGTCACTTCTGAGAACATTGTTTTTCTGGACATCAGGATCATTAGACTGCACAGTTTGATTTCCACTGTACATTTCAAAGCAACACATTCCTGTTGCTATATACCATGGGGATCAAATCACCCTCGATCCATCAAGTTGGGATGGATCAAAGGAGAACTGATCCGATTTCTTAGAATATGTTCACATGTTGAATACTACCAGATTTGTGCGAATTACCTCACAGGTGCTCTTAAAAGATTGGGGTATCCGCATTCCGCTTTTACTCCACTTCCTGTGACATGGCATGACCGAGATCGATACATGAAACGTTGGATCAAACCACAAACACAGGACATTATACATATTGTACGTGCACCACACCATTCTGCCTTCCCAATTTCATTTTCTTCCATTGTACGCACTATTCAATCTCAGATGCGATCTATTATACCTAAGTTACGCCTGTTTGTTACTCTTAAACCGGCTATGTCTCTGCGCCAGGTATTTCTGTCTTGGAAATCCAAAACACTGAGACAACCGGAACTTGAGGCACGGGAGAAAGCTGATTTTGAAGAAACTGTTAATTTACTGTGTCACCTTGCACAGAGTTGAGTGTAGACATACAGTGTGTTATTGTATGGGAAGCAGAGCAGGATATTGTCCATGCTCACGTGTACCCAGCCATGAACTGTTGATGTTTGCTTTGCACCTGCACACTGGAATGGGCTAATGATAGGGGATTGACTGTGTCAACCCTAACTCTATACCCTTAAATAGTGTCAGCAGGGGATGCAATCACATTTTTGCGTCCCAGCCTGTTCATATGCATATATTGCTGTTCTTGGCTATAGGTTGATAAGGCCCCTCGTTGGGGCGAAACGCGTCTCACGCAACATGTCAGCTTGACATCATTCACGCCAGACACAACAAGTCGCAGAACACGGAATTGACTTGCAGTTGATTTCAGTGACTACGTCTTCTCTGTGCCTGTACTGTGCCGGTCCTGGGAGGTTTGAGGAGTTTTTACACCACACCCCTGAGCGACCGAGTGACGAGTGACCCCACCCTATCAAAACATTTTCGATTGGTGAAGTACTTGATCATGTCTACGTCTAAAGGCGTCAAGAAAGGCGGAAAAGGATCCGGTGGGCCTCGACCGCCACGTTGGACATTGACAGAAGTGAGCAAGACCGAAATACCATTGGTGATTCAACATCTACAAGCTGTGGAACGATGTTGTCGAAAGGAGTCCGCACTCAAAAAATTGACTTGGCAAAAAGCGAATCTCTTTAAACCCGTTCAAATTCGTTTTCAGGATGGCAAGATCACAGTGTTCAAGGTGATAGGCGAAGAACACCAGAAGTCTCTGCACGATGCGAAGTATACCGAAAAGATGCAATATCTTGAGAAGGATATTGTGGACGCTAGGAAAGCAGTAGAGGATACCAGAGCAGAGACAAAGAAGGTGATCTCCGCCCACCGAGCAGCAGTCGCCGTCTATGAGAACATGTGGCTTCCGGACTTGATGCAAGTTGATGTGGCAGATCCGTTTAACATGGCTGAACAAGAGCAACAAAAACGAGGATTTCGCCAGATCGCCGAGGCTACCCAGTCGATTCACGACAAGTCAAGCGCGGCATATGACAAGTGGGAGAAGTTCCAACTCGAGAAAAAGACACGTATTGAAACCAAGGTCAAAGAAGAGAGAGTTCTTCAAGAAATCTTGGTCGAAGATAACCAAAGGCAACTCTCGACGGAACAACAGCTGGTCAATGTCCGCCAGATGCTAACCAAATTCAATCTTCTGGAACTTACGAAACAATTGAAGTCAAAAAACGAGAAAGGTCCCGGCGACGGGCGCAAGCGAAGCAAAAGCCGTTCAACGCATGGCAGCGCATCCGCCAAAAGCAAAAGCTCAAAAAGTTCAAGAAGTTCCAAACAGGGATCTCACAAAAGCCGAAGTCATTCGACTCATTCCAACCATACCAACCGAACCCACAGCACTCATTCCCACCAGAGCAATCGATCCCACAAGAGCAACCAGTCCGTTTCATTCCGTATACCCAGCCCTCAAGACAACAAGCGCAAACGAAGTTCTACAACTCGAAAGAGCCGCAACCCTCGACCCAAAAAAGGCGGGTAACCAGATCGAAGCAGTGGTCATCGTTAAGGAGAAGACGGAAATTACTTCTGGAACAATGCTTTGTTCCGCCCATTTCTTCAATACCCTATACCCCTTTGATTTTAGAGGTAGATTCTGTGGAATCCCCCCCTCCATTTCTGTTGTTACTGATGTCATATGGTCCGAAATTTGTTCCTCACAAACATCCAGCACAGTTTTTACTGCAGGATCTCTCACATCTGCCGAGAGAATTTCTGGAGCTTCGACGTACTTTGATGTGGTCAGTGTATTTTGCTAAGATTGAACCCAAGCAGGATACCTATGCTAAATTACCACATCGATCTCTGCACAGACCATCTGGCATCACTCCATCTTCTGTGATTGAAGAAAAACTGTCTTTGTACATTAACACCATTGATGGTGCGGTGCAATCTGCCAGCGATCAGATTTTACTCCTTCTCTCAGGGTTGAATTCATCGCATTTTCCTCGGAGGGGAATCAGCTGGAGGTCTCATTTGGTTCAAGATTACCTGTCCAGGTATGTCATCGTGGGTGGTGATAAAGATTCTTCACAGGTGATCATGTCTGTAGCGACCTATCAGGCTGAAGTCATTGCGAACATGCAATCGATCAATACATATGGCGAGCCCTACTATTGTAAAATAGCTGAAGTTGATGATATATCCACCCATGACAGTTTTTTACAGCAAGCAAAGAACTGGCAAAGTACACTGGCTCTGATGTGTTTGGATACAGTACCACCTTCGATCGCAACAGTGATTGAAAAATATTTCAGGACTCATCTGGACCCAACCTGGGCAAATTTTCATTTACTTTGCAAGACTCATAAGTCTAAAAATGTTGTGCACGGCAGATGGAGATCTAGACCTATTGTAGGTTTAGTCCACTGGGCCACAACTGCTTGTTCCAAATTGCTGGCTGTCCTTGGCAATATATTTTTGACTTTAGACAGATCTTTGTCCCCAGACTCGACCCCGCTTAAAGATTCCATGGATGCACTTCAACGGTTATATTCCTGCAATTTTCGATGGGATAATGACCCAGACTTCAAACCACATTCCCTCTCCTTCGATTTCTCTTCGCTTTATACGAATTTCACCTGGTCTGACTGCTCACGTGCGTTCAATTTCTGGATGGAATTTTTTTTCAGCACATACAGAATACCAATGGTCTTTTCACTGCCGAGGAGTTAGATTTTGTGCGGTGGTTCAATGCACCACTCTCTTTAGAGTCGTATAATGCATACCACCACCTGTTTCCTTTCTCCCACATAGATTATCGGCCCACACTGAGCTTTGGAGAATTCCTATTCCACATTGTATATACACATGTCCTGTTTCGTTGTCCTGGTCTGGGCTTGTTTCGACAGTGCATAGGGTTCCCAATGGGAACCAATTGCGCTGCCCAATGGGCCAACCTCATCCTCCGCATGTTTGAACTTTCGTCGGCACATTGTCAGACGCTTGTCTCGCAAGGTCTCTTCACATTGCTGCGGTTTATTGATGATGGGTTATGCCTCTTTCCATTGTCTATGGAGCACCAAATTAAGCCTTTATTGCACAGCATTTATCCTGAACATTTGTCTTTCGACATTGAATGTGATGTCACTTCTGAGAACATTGTTTTTCTGGACATCAGGATCATTAGACTGCACAGTTTGATTTCCACTGTACATTTCAAAGCAACACATTCCTGTTGCTATATACCATGGGGATCAAATCACCCTCGATCCATCAAGTTGGGATGGATCAAAGGAGAACTGATCCGATTTCTTAGAATATGTTCACATGTTGAATACTACCAGATTTGTGCGAATTACCTCACAGGTGCTCTTAAAAGATTGGGGTATCCGCATTCCGCTTTTACTCCACTTCCTGTGACATGGCATGACCGAGATCGATACATGAAACGTTGGATCAAACCACAAACACAGGACATTATACATATTGTACGTGCACCACACCATTCTGCCTTCCCAATTTCATTTTCTTCCATTGTACGCACTATTCAATCTCAGATGCGATCTATTATACCTAAGTTACGCCTGTTTGTTACTCTTAAACCGGCTATGTCTCTGCGCCAGGTATTTCTGTCTTGGAAATCCAAAACACTGAGACAACCGGAACTTGAGGCACGGGAGAAAGCTGATTTTGAAGAAACTGTTAATTTACTGTGTCACCTTGCACAGAGTTGAGTGTAGACATACAGTGTGTTATTGTATGGGAAGCAGAGCAGGATATTGTCCATGCTCACGTGTACCCAGCCATGAACTGTTGATGTTTGCTTTGCACCTGCACACTGGAATGGGCTAATGATAGGGGATTGACTGTGTCAACCCTAACTCTATACCCTTAAATAGTGTCAGCAGGGGATGCAATCACATTTTTGCGTCCCAGCCTGTTCATATGCATATATTGCTGTTCTTGGCTATAGGTTGATAAGGCCCCTCGTTGGGGCGAAACGCGTCTCACGCAACATGTCAGCTTGACATCATTCACGCCAGACACAACAAGTCGCAGAACACAGAATTGACTTGCAGTTGATTTCAGTTACTACGTCTTCTCTGTGCCTGTACTGTGCCGGTCCTGGGAGGTTTGAGGAGTTTTTACACCACACCCCTGAGCGACCGAGTGACGAGTGACCCCACCCTATCAAAACATTTTCGAATGCAGAAGTTGACCACAAGCAAGCCCGAAAGGAGGCAGAAAAAGCGACGAAAGCCAGACAGGATGGGCGGAGTTGCTATGTAACCTTGGTGTTCCCGGGGGTCCCCATTAAAGGAGACACAATCAAAAGTGGCTCCCTCACGCCTATCTTCTCGGCGGCCCCACATAAGGGCAGAATCGCTACGTAACCCTTGCGTTCTCAGGGATCCCCATCCTAGGGGACAAAATCAAGAGTGGCTCTTAGACGACTTCTTTCACTAGGGGCTGCTATCGAAAAGCGTGCTATGGTTAGGGTTTGAAAAAGACTGTATGGACCCCGCCATGCACCAAACTTGAAATTGCAATTTCCAAAACTTGTAAAATAGATGCTCATATACATGAAATTTGTGGAAAACAACTGCAACACATCCCCGGGTAAGACAGACAATTGCTAGTCGCGCACCCATTTTTTGTGCTTTTTTTCTAACATCCATCATAAGCATGACAAAAAAAGAATTCACCTTTTTCAAGCAGTGCACCCCACAGCTCGACCATATCTGGACGTACCTCATGTGTCACACGGTACTATAAGGGGAAAAAATACAATCCTCAATCAAACAGTTGCAGCGACATGATGCCGCCTCACCCCTGCCTTCTTGGGGGCCCACATGAGGGCGGAGGTGCTACATAACCCCTCTATTCTTGGGGGTCCCCATCAAAGGGGACAGAATCAAAAGTGGCTACCTTACACGTGCGTTCTCAGGGGTCCACAGCAAGGCAGAAGTGCTATGTGGCTCCTGCATTCTTGCGGGTTACCATCAAAAGAGACAAGATTGGCCTATGCCGGGTGGTTAGTGGCAGAATGCTCTGAATGCTCTGCGGGGTGGCCCTTCAGGGCGGCCCGGAGGAGAGAAAAAATTCGTTCCTCAAGGTCCGGCCTCATCAGGAGTGGCCCAAAAGTGGCACATTGGCTACAAAAGTCCACATCTTCAACACAAGGGGCAACTTTTATATCCGGTACATGTCAATGAGGACGTGAATGAGACCCCGATGAGGTATCTTGGGGAGTGAGCCGTAACTCCTTAGCAGAGAAGAAATGGAACACTATGAGTGCATTTTTGAGGGCCTACCAGGGGGAAACAAGGCTTAAACGTGACAACCGTGCTGTCCCCCTTGTCCGAGGTGCAAACTGGCAAGTGGGCAGAAGTCACCATTCACCTAAATAAGGGTATGATTTCCCATTGTAGCCATACAAGAAGGCATGTGTAGGGACGGCAAGCTACGCAAGACCACTTCCAAGGGTATCATTTGCTAACTCTTTGAAGCCAATCCCTTTTCCAAAATAGTTTGCACCGTGCCATCCGACATCACCATCATATGCACCTGTTCTTTGGGCACACGTCTAGGTGCATCCATGGTGCATTGATGGTTAATGAGGTGTGTGGGTTAGGTAGCCAAGTTTCCAACCTGCCTCACGTGGAAATGATAACGATGACTGCGTTGGTGAGGGCCCAGCAAGAGCAACAAGGCCTAAGCGATCTCCGGTCGGTTTGAGAGACAAACGGACGAGTGGGCAAAAGTCGACAATCCCATTACAAAAAGTGTGCTTTCCTACTGCAGCCATACGGGGAGGCATGAGTGTGGATGGCACGCTAGGTAGCAGTACGTCCAAAGGTGTCGTTTGCTAACTCTTGGAATCTAATTCGTTTTCCACAATTGTTGCATAGTGCCATCCAACATCACCATAACATGCACTTGCTCTTTGGGCAAACGTTTCGTTGCATGCATGCTGCAGCGATGATTAATGAGGCCGTCGTGCAACCTCACTTTCAACCTCAGTCGGTGGAGGGTTGTACAGTCACTCATTGGAGGGTTGTACAACGATTGCAGTTTTTGATTGTTTGGGGTATGACCCTACGTTGTTGGCATGCAGGGTGCCTTCATCAAAGCACGATGTTTGTTGTTCGTATTGCTGTACACAAAGAAGTTGACAATTGGCAAGCATTAAAAGGTACCGATGTAAAAGTGCGGGGACTGTGTGTGCAACGTACCCACACGTGCTACGTGTGAAAATAAGGCAACATGCTGGCAATGAGTGAGGGCTTGCGGCCATGTGTGCTGCCCATACATGCCGGTGCTTCGGTCCCCGGTCTCAAGTGGCTACCTTGTGCATGTGCCCAGTGTACATAGTGCATGCTCGCACACTTCTTCGTCACATTTTTGGATAGCCCGTGATACACCATGAAAGAGTTGCTTGCTTATTGAAGGGGTTAGATCATTACAATGTGCAAGTGTGTTTAGAGGGAGCCATCTCCCATTGGAATGTATTCACGGTGGGAATTTAGAGTGAGCCCAAATTCATAGTCTTGCTACACAAGATGCATACATGCCTTTGAAATGCAGTGTCTCTATGCACAACCCACGTATTCACTTTGTGTTGTGGACTCTCAAGACGTGATGTGTTGCCCCAGGGGCGGCTCCTAACTTACATCTCTGAGGAGCCGAAAAAACTAAGCGTGGCACGGGCTTTCGAGAGGCTAAATTCCTCACAAGGCATTATCACTTCGGAATGTGAGAACGATTGAAAATAAAAAAAAGCCGGAAGATTCCGAATCTCATGCGCAAAAAGTAAAAGGCACGGCACCACAATTTGTCTATAACATGAGAGCAGCTTATCCACGTAGCAGTTGGAGAAGGTCCAAAACAATATAGTGGTGCCATGGCACAAAAAAAAGGAAAACAATGCACATAGGGCTTATTGCCATGGGTGCCCCCCATAGTGCTTCTAGGTCTCTTAATCATCCTCCATAAGTGAAACCCCGCGTTTCATACAGTATATTGCGTCTCTTATCCTTCACGTGTGTGCATGTTGTGACTGTTTTTTACACCTCTTGAAACACTGCACTAGCTGAGTGGTGTTGGGGTGGGTGCTCCATGTGGCGCTGCCAGCCACGCACGCTACCATTCCATGATCCACGGCAGCTTGCTGCGGCTAGCCATTGCATTTAACTAATAGGATACCTTTTTGAAGCTGATGCTTTGGTTTCAAGATCTCACAATGATGACTACAATGTGGATGGGTAGGATTTCTTCACGTTGCACATGTGTCTGAAAGAATGTCATATGAGCATCATACACCGGGATGTGGCCATGGGTTGTTGTGGTTCCTGCGGTGTGTTTTAGCATCCCTTGTCTAAATAAACATAACAAGCTTGCATGGAACATGCAAGATGCACCCCCAGCGGATGGGGTTTAAAGATGGGACGCTTAGCAAGGCACACTTGCGATCAATTATTCCAACCGCCAAACCCTTTTTCTTGGATAATGCACAATCAAATGTCCCCTATAATTGGAATGGAAAAGAAAACAATGGAAAGATCTGTTGGCGAAGGACACCACAAAGGCTGCTTTGGTGGCGCACAACTACATTCAAGAATGGACTGCATTCCCCAAAGTTCAGTTTCGTTCAACTAAGAAACTAACATCCGGAGTACCACAACGAATACCTCAACCCTCGGGGCACGTAGAAAGAACAAGAACCGTTGTGCCAAAAAAATGGAAATGGGGAGGCGCACCATGAACTCATTGCATCCACCGTCCCATTCACCAACAAGAGACACCAATTTCCTCAACATTAAACCGCTAGAGTGGTGCATGGCCGCCAACCGCCCTCATCTATGATTGACAGTGAATTTGGCAGTCCGTTGTGCATTTTCCAACCCTTTGCATCTTCTAGCCCAAAAACGTTTCCTCACACTATTGCCAAGTTCGAAAATTATTTTTTCGTTTGCCAACGTTGCGCATGATGAGATTACTTTATCTACCTATGCAATTGGGTCAATTTCCAGGTAGCAGGAAAGTTCTTTGCTACTGGTTCAAAAGACTTTTTTTTGACGTGCCAAATTTGGGTGAGCGCTTGGTAATACAAGCTTAAGGTGCAATGAAAGTTGCCTACAACCGGTTTTGGTTGGGCAGTAAATGATGCGAGATATAGGTGAGGTTTGTGCTTCTGTGGCTAGGGAGATGCGCTCCGTTTGCTCTTTCGAAGGACTTTTGTTGAAGTTTCGACTGAAATTGACGATGCCCCCTTGAATGTAGAATGGCGTGTTTGTTGTTCTGTTCGTTTCATTTGCGGTGTCATGGCTGGAAGCGCGAAGCAATGACATGCTTCTGTGCGCGGACATGCACCATCTTGCCCTGCGTCCGACTGAGGGGATGTATAGCAAAACGATATTATTTAGTAACAGTAGCCTTGGTACTTTGTATTGCTTTGTGACAAAAACACTTTGCATTGCCTTCACGCTTTTGTCTTCCTGTTAGCTCTTCTATTAGGTTCTAGAGATATGACTGTGGTTGCACTAGGAAACATGATGCAATAATTTGATTGAACTCTTGAATGCTCACGTGACAACAAAACTGAAAAACTATGGGTTGCCCTCTTGAGGCAAGGACTGCTTTTCGGCACCCAAAACCCAACCGCAAGAACTCCACTGCGAGCAAACTTGGTACATAACCCGTGCCCTGTTAAAGGGTCCCTAAGGGGGGGACCAGATCAACAGGGCAACATAACCCAAACGCGCACACGTGGACACGGACCGCTGTCAGCTTCGCGGTTGCCTAAAATAATGAGAAATAAAATTGGTTCCACGGAGGCTGGCACGTGAACCAAGTGGCAACACATCACACCGATTGGGGGTCCCAAGGGCAGGGAGAAGATCTAGATGGCTACATAACCTTTCGCCTCCTAAAGGCCCTAGATGTGGGCAAGTTGGGTACATAAGCCATGAGGACTTGGGGGTCCTCGAGAATGCAAGGACATCCAAAATGCCTACTAGCATGGACGTCCCCAAACGGGGGGGACCGAAACAGCAGAGGTATGTAACCTTTGTTGTCTTGAAGCCCGAAATGTGGACAAAGCGTCCACAAACGATGCCGTCTTGGAGGTGCCCAAAGCAGGGACTAGGTTGAAAAAAATACATGACCACTGCTGTCTTGGAGGCCCACAAGTGGGCAAATGGCTATATACCGCGTCTTGAGTGTCCCCCTAGAGGACTCGAAAATCAACATGGCTGCGTAATCAATGGCGCCCGAGTGGCCCACATGTGGAAATCCAAGCTAATAAATGCGGCCGTCGGTACCCATAGCGGGGAGGAAATTGAAATGGTCACTAACCGGTCCCTTCCGTCTTGGGGGCCAACATATTGACAAACTGGCTACCTACGTCATGTCGCCTCGTCAATCGTCCAAGGGAGGACGAATTCCAAATGGCTATATATTGTTTGCCGTTTACACGGCCCACAAGTGGCGAAAGTGGCATGAGACCCGTGCCCTTTTGCTGCCTACAAGCCCCCCTTTACATCAGATGCCCATGCCATGTAGTTTTTGTCACCTCAAAACAGTGACCCCCACTTTTTTTGTCAAATCCACGGCCTCCTCGCCTTGCAACCATACATCATGAATGCCTACGGTGGGGAAGTGGAAGCTCTATGTGATGGATGCATAGAAAAATGGACAACAACACTGGACGCACATATTTGTGTTTGCTACCTTGGTGTCCCCGGTTTTTACTCAAGCGCCTAGTCATTTTCCGTTGCTATTCTAATTTTCAGCAATACACTGAGTTGGGGTACCGTGGCCTCGTGGTATTGTGGGCAACTACCAACGCACAAAATATAGTCCAAAACCCGACGGCCGTAGCACAATAAACCCAAGAAGCCGCAAAAACAAAACCTTTTTGGGTCCTTCTTTTTATATCTTGTTCAAGTGTGAGCGTGCACCTGACATGACAAGGAGTGCGCACCCCCTTCGTTTCCGATGGGGGTAAAGAAAGCGATGGAAGTAAGGTACATGATGAAGGGATGTGACGAGAAAGGTGGCTTTTGGGGGTGCAGGTGGTGGAACCCCCTGCACTCCACCCTGGAGCATCATCTTTCACACCAAACCGAACAAAATTCCAAGCTCTGGTTCCAAACAAAGTGCGTGAATTCCATTATCTATGCCGCGAAGAGTGTCGTATGGAGTCATGTATGTGACTATACTATGTAATGCGTTGTGCTCGTGCCACGATTTTTTTCTGCATTGTGTTTTGACAAATTATAGAGCACTGTTGTACTCCCCGGTGAGCATTGCCCTTGATGTACAGGGCGGCGCCAATTTGGAATTACTGGATAATGTGTGCGTCACCACGATTCGCTTGGATGGCTAGCCAACGTGCCATTGGGAGGTCATTGGCGAAAGCATGGTGAACGCAATCTCCTGAGACAATGCTCAAGAACCGGATGAGTTTGATAGGTGTGGTACGAGCAATCTTCAGTGGTCCAATTTCGCGTTCATTATGGCCCGCATGGCAAACAGCGATGCCTCGTCCCTTAGCAAATTGCCTCGTTGTCCCTTGCAATGGTTGCATTAGAGGTGCAGAAGAATTGGATATCTGGCTGCGATGCCCTTATCATCATAGCCCTATACACCGGTTCCCTTGTGGTCCATTTTGGACTTCAATGAGATGTGGAGCATGTCGACAACTGACTGGAATCCGCCGTTGCCGAGGACCTTCAAGGACATGGAGCGGTATGTTGAGATGAATGGCCCGCCCACCAATGAATGCACAATCACATGGGCACATCAAGATGCGAATGTGATGTTGTACCTGCAAAAGCAAGGCCTGATACATCGCGAACTCAAGCTAGCCAACGTGCTGCGGGATGCCCAACTGATGTGTCTACTGTGTACTGGGTTTTGCTACTGCCACAATTTTTTTTTGCACTGTGTTTTGACTTGGAGGGGTGGTGGGGTGCACAAACCCAAGCTAGGACCACAATAAAAGCAATGACCAAAATTCAAGGAAGCCAAAGAGTGGAAACCTTGTGCTTGCCAAGGTGACTCAAAGAAGAGTGGGAAAGAGGTTGCTCACCACATCCAGGGGGCCTTTTAGTCTGATTTTTGGGCCGCAGAGCAACAAATTCAGAAATTGTGGTGAGCAGGAGTTGATTCTTGGGTCTTGCAATTGCAAGGGCAAAACAAGTGATCATGCAGCAAAACGCCTTCCAAAAAGATGCACAGGTGTTTTAACAATTATGTTAGATTGTGATTTCTGAAATTTCAATTTTTGACTGTGTGGACTACATTTCTCTGTGGGGAATCGGCACAATCAAGGCTCACCCTCTGTCGTTGCGGAATGAATTGTAAACGTTCTTACAAACAACAAACTACATGGGGCAATGTGGAGGGTCATTCCCTATGTGCATGGCAATATATTTCATTGCTCAAAGAATTCTAAGACCACAACAATCCATCACAATAATCCATCCAAGGATGGTTGGGGTTTGTGTACCACTACGAGTTGCATGTCATGCAATCATATATATTGAGCTTCGTGAGTGTCATCACCACCAGCCCAATCTTTGATGCTCATGGCAAACTGCGATATTTGCATGATCCTATCCACCAACCTACAAGTATTGAATGCATCTTGGGGGCCATAAGCAGATGTGAATTGTGCAATGTCACCCCTCACATGGTACGTTGCCACAATAGATTGGTTCGATCAGTGACTCCTGTGCAACTGGCGGGTGCTCAGCTAACAAAGACACACATATTGTACCATTGCCCCGTGTACTCCTCCTGCTTGCAACTAGCATTTGCAATTGAGACTTTGTGAATTCCATATGCACCTTGTGTGAGGTGTTGAAGCTTACATGCGCCCTCATGCATGCACAAGGGGGGGTATTGGCACAAGATGTCGCAAGCCCCCGGATGGGGACCCCCGAGAAGCACTAGAGCAGAAGTCAAGTAGCGACTCCAACAGGCAGCGGAAGTGGACCATCACTTGAGGTGCACCTGCAGGTGCATAAAACGTTACGCTATGTAGGGGGACTTGGAATGAACGTAGTGCAAGTTGTGCCTTGAGAAATGGATATTGTAGTGAAGGTCGTAGATGGGTCTATCCCCTAGGGACCTTTTTTTTTGGGTTCGGTGTGGTACAACCAATTTCAAGTGGTCTAATTTAGCCTAGTTTTAGACATCTCATTGTGGTTCCCCCTTGCAACATGTTGCCTTGTCTATTGTCTTGCTTTTACCTACCTTTGATGCAGAAGTTGACCACAAGCAAGCCCGAAAGGAGGCAGAAAAAGCGACGAAAGCCAGACAGGATGGGCGGAGTTGCTATGTAACCTTGGTGTTCCCGGGGGTCCCCATTAAAGGAGACACAATCAAAAGTGGCTCCCTCACGCCTATCTTCTCGGCGGCCCCACATAAGGGCAGAATCGCTACGTAACCCCTGCGTTCTCAGGGATCCCCATCCTAGGGGACAAAATCAAGAGTGGCTCTTAGACGACTTCTTTCACTAGGGGCTGCTATCGAAAAGCGTGCTATGGTTAGGGTTTGAAAAAGACTGTATGGACCCCGCCATGCACCAAACTTGAAATTGCAATTTCCAAAACTTGTAAAATAGATGCTCATATACATGAAATTTGTGGAAAACAACTGCAACACATCCCCGGGTAAGACAGACAATTGCTAGTCACGCACCCATTTTTTGTGCTTTTTTTCCAACATCCATCATAAGCATGACAAAAAAAGAATTCACCTTTTTCAAGCAGTGCACCCCACAGCTCGACCATATTTGGACGTACCTCATGTGTCACACGGTACTATAAGGGGAAAAAATACAATCCTCAATCAAACAGTTGCAGCGACATGATGCCGCCTCACCCCTGCCTTCTTGGGGGCCCACATGAGGGCGGAGGTGCTACATAACCCCTCTGTTCTTGGGGGTCCCCATCAAAGGGGACAGAATCAAAAGTGGCTACCTTACACGTGCGTTCTCAGGGGTCCACAGCAAGGCAGAAGTGCTATGTGGCCCCTGCATTCTTGCGGGTTACCATCAAAAGAGACAAGATTGGCCTATGCCCGGTGGTTGGTGGCAGAATGCTCTGAATGCTCTGCGGGGTGGCCCTTCAGGGCGGCCCGGAGGAGAGAAAAAATTCGTTCCTCAAGGTGGGGACTTTGGGCTTTGGTGCTCGGTGGGAGTGTCTTCGTTGGTTTGGTTTGAATTGGGAGTTTGGTGTAGAAGGTAAGTGGGTCAGGGATGTGGGTGCTTGCTGGCTTTGTGGGTATGTTGGTGACTTGGGCCTGGGGGTTTGGTGGGCTTGGGATTTCAGAAAGAGGCCCTCCTGGGTTGTAACAAATATTCTTTCTGCAAGACACCACTTCAAGGAAAGTTTTTGGACAAAAAGATGACCGGTGAACGCAACAAAAATCTGTTTGACGAAGAAGCAAAAGATGAACACGACGACGAAAAAGAATTGGGTGACGGCGATGCCGACGATGCCGCCGACGAAGAAGCTGATGATGAAGACGACGAAGTAGCCCAGCCAGTGAAAAAAGAAGAGGTGTGACACGGCCACTGTAGAACGTGAATAGGCCCAAAAGGGGAGGGGGGGGGGTTGGCGCGAGGCCATGGTGCTGGTTTGTTTGCCGTTGGCGTTGGCCTCTCGCCACTGCACATTCCGACCCTCTGTGGGTCCAAACGTGGTTTGGTTGTGTCAACGGAGCCCCTGGATGACTTGTCCTGTTTGACTACTCCGGGGCCGGCTGTCCTAGAGACGGGCTGTTTGCCGGTGCCGTTGACCAGGTGCATCCAGATGCACACTCCGAGTCCATGCTGGGTTTGCCGAAGGGGGGGGGGTTTGGCGGACCTTTAGGAGAAGATCGACACTGCATCATGCGATGAAGAACAAACGGGGGACTGTCCAGGGCCCCGTAAAGAAGCCACAGATGGATTAAAGGTCACACAGGGGGGTGGGCGGTATACGGCGTTTCCCATCTTGCGCATACCCTACCGTGTTGCCGGTGAAATGTTTTTTTATTATAAATTCATCAACGTGTTGAGACAACAACATCTTCCAATTTTTTTACAATTTTGCATTGTTCCAACTTACTAGAGATCCATCCTGTTATGTTTTCGGGTTCCACGTTTGCCCACCCTAGCCCAAATGGTCCCAAACCAGCTCTCGTAGGGGCCCATGTACCCCAGTAGGGGGGCCGAAGTGGTTTTTGGCGGTAGGATGCAAGGGGGGAGATCTGGCCATTATCGGGGGAGTCACACCACCTGTTTAGCCCAGACCATCTGGCATCACTCCATCTTCTGTGATTGAAGAAAAACTGTCTTTGTACATTAACACCATTGATGGTGCGGTGCAATCTGCCAGCGATCAGATTTTACTCCTTCTCACAGGGTTGAATTCATCGCATTTTCCTCGGAGGGGAATCAGCTGGAGATCTCATTTGGTTCAAGATTACCTGTCCAGGTATGTCATCGTGGGTGGTGATAAAGATTCTTCACAGGTGATCATGTCTGTAGCGACCTATCAGGCTGAAGTCATTGCGAACATGCAATCGATCAATACATATGGCGAGCCCTACTATTGTAAAATAGCTGAAGTTGATGATATATCCACCCATGACAGTTTTTTACAGCAAGCAAAGAACTGGCAAAGTACACTGGCTCTGATGTGTTTGGAGACAGTACCACCTTCGATCGCAACAGTGATTGAAAAATATTTCAGGACTCATCTGGACCCAACCTGGGCAAATTTTCATTTACTTTGCAAGACTCATAAGTCTAAAAAGGTTGTGCACGGCAGATGGAGATCTAGACCTATTGTAGGTTTAGTCCGCTGGGCCACAACTGCTTGTTCCAAATTGCTGGATGTCCTTGGCAATATATTTTTGACTTTAGACAGATCTTTGTCCCCAGACTCGACCCCGCTTAAAGATTCCATGGATGCACTTCAACGGTTATATTCCTGCAATTTTCGATGGGATAATGACCCAGACTTCAAACCACATTCCCTCTCCTTCGATTTCTCTTCGCTTTATACGAATTTCACCTGGTCTGACTGCTCACGTGCGTTCAATTTCTGGATGGAATATTTTTTTCAGCACCTACAGAATACCAATGGTCTTTTCACTGCTGAGGAGTTAGATTTTGTGCGGTGGTTCAATGCACCACTCTCTTTAGAGTTGTATAATGCATACCACCACCTGTTTCCTTTCTCCCACATAGATTATCGGCCCACACTGAGCTTTGGAGAATTCCTATTCCACATTGTATATACACATGTCCTGTTTCGTTGTCCTGGTCTGGGCTTGTTTCGACAGTGCATAGGGTTCCCAATGGGAACCAATTGCGCTGCCCAATGGGCCAACCTCATCCTCCGCATGTTTGAACTTTCGTCAGCACATTGTCAGACGCTTGTCTCGCAAGGTCTCTTCACATTGCTGCGGTTTATTGATGATGGGTTATGCCTCTTTCCATTGTCTATGGAGCACCAAATTAAGCCTTTATTGCACAGCATTTATCCTGAACATTTGTCTTTCGACATTGAATGTGATGTCACTTCTGAGAACATTGTTTTTCTGGACATCAGGATCATTAGACTGCACAGTTTGATTTCCACTGTACATTTCAAAGCAACACATTCCTGTTGCTATATACCATGGGGATCAAATCACCCTCGATCCATCAAGTTGGGATGGATCAAAGGAGAACTGATCCGATTTCTTAGAATATGTTCACATGTTGAATACTACCAGATTTGTGCGAATTACCTCACAGGTGCTCTTAAAAGATTGGGGTATCCGCATTCCGCTTTTACTCCACTTCCTGTGACATGGCATGACCGAGATCGATACATGAAACGTTGGATCAAACCACAAACACAGGACATTATACATATTGTACGTGCACCACACCATTCTGCCTTCCCAATTTCATTTTCTTCCATTGTACGCACTATTCAATCTCAGATGCGATCTATTATACCTAAGTTACGCCTGTTTGTTACTCTTAAACCGGCTATGTCTCTGCGCCAGGTATTTCTGTCTTGGAAATCCAAAACACTGAGACAACCGGAACTTGAGGCACGGGAGAAAGCTGATTTTGAAGAAACTGTTAATTTACTGTGTCACCTTGCACAGAGTTGAGTGTAGACATACAGTGTGTTATTGTATGGGAAGCAGAGCAGGATATTGTCCATGCTCACGTGTACCCAGCCATGAACTGTTGATGTTTGCTTTGCACCTGCACACTGGAATGGGCTAATGATAGGGGATTGACTGTGTCAACCCTAACTCTATACCCTTAAATAGTGTCAGCAGGGGATGCAATCACATTTTTGCGTCCCAGCCTGTTCATATGCATATATTGCTGTTCTTGGCTATAGGTTGATAAGGCCCCTCGTTGGGGCGAAACGCGTCTCACGCAACATGTCAGCTTGACATCATTCACGCCAGACACAACAAGTCGCAGAACACAGAATTGACTTGCAGTTGATTTCAGTGACTACGTCTTCTCTGTGCCTGTACTGTGCCGGTCCTGGGAGGTTTGAGGAGTTTTTACACCACACCCCTGAGCGACCGAGTGACGAGTGACCCCACCCTATCAAAACATTTTCGATTGGTGAAGTACTTGATCATGTCTACGTCTAAAGGCGTCAAGAAAGGCGGAAAAGGATCCGGTGGGCCTCGACCGCCACGTTGGACATTGACAGAAGTGAGCAAGACCGAAATACCATTGGTGATTCAACATCTACAAGCTGTGGAACGATGTTGTCGAAAGGAGTCCGCAATCAAAAAATTGACTTGGCAAAAAGCGAATCTCTTTAAACCCGTTCAAATTCGTTTTCAGGATGGCAAGATCACAGTGTTCAAGGTGATAGGCGAAGAACACCAGAAGTCTCTGCACGATGCGAAGTATACCGAAAAGATGCAATATCTTGAGAAGGATATTGTGGACGCTAGGAAAGCAGTAGAGGATACCAGAGCAGAGACAAAGAAGGTGATCTCCGCCCACCGAGCAGCAGTCGCCGTCTATGAGAACATGTGGCTTCCGGACTTGATGCAAGTTGATGTGGCAGATCCGTTTAACATGGCTAAACAAGAGCAACAAAAACGAGGATTTCGCCAGATCGCCGAGGCTACCCAGTCGATTCACGACAAGTCAAGCGCGGCATATGACAAGTGGGAGAAGTTCCAACTCGAGAAAAAGACACGTATTGAAACCAAGGTCAAAGAAGAGAGAGTTCTTCAAGAAATCTTGGTCGAAGATAACCAAAGGCAACTCTCGACGGAACAACAGCTGGTCAATGTCCGCCAGATGCTAACCAAATTCAATCTTCTGGAACTTACGAAACAATTGAAGTCAAAAAACGAGAAAGGTCCCGGCGACGGGCGCAAGCGAAGCAAAAGCCGTTCAACGCATGGCAGCGCATCCGCCAAAAGCAAAAGCTCAAAAAGTTCAAGAAGTTCCAAACAGGGATCTCACAAAAGCCGAAGTCATTTGACTCATTCCAACCATACCAACCGAACCCACAGCACTCATTCCCACCAGAGCAATCGATCCCACAAGAGCAACCAGTCCGTCTCATTCCGTATACCCAGCCCTCAAGACAACAAGCGCAAACGAAGTTCTACAACTCGAAAGAGCCGCAACCCTCGACCCAAAAAAGGCGGGTAACCAGATCGAAGCAGTGGTCATCGTTAAGGAGAAGACGGAAATTACTTCTGGAACAATGCTTTGTTCCGCCCATTTCTTCAATACCCTATACCCCTTTGATTTTAGAGGTAGATTCTGTGGAATCCCCCCCTCCATTTCTGTTGTTACTGATGTCATATGGTCCGAAATTTGTTCCTCACAAACATCCAGCACAGTTTTTACTGCAGGATCTCTCACATCTGCCGAGAGAATTTCTGGAGCTTCGACGTACTTTGATGTGGTCAGTGTATTTTGCTAAGATTGAACCCAAGCAGGATACCTATGCTAAATTACCACATCGATCTCTGCACAGACCATCTGGCATCACTCCATCTTCTGTGATTGAAGAAAAACTGTCTTTGTACATTAACACCATTGATGGTGCGGTGCAATCTGCCAGCGATCAGATTTTACTCCTTCTCTCAGGGTTGAATTCATCGCATTTTCCTCGGAGGGGAATCAGCTGGAGGTCTCATTTGGTTCAAGATTACCTGTCCAGGTATGTCATCGTGGGTGGTGATAAAGATTCTTCACAGGTGATCATGTCTGTAGCGACCTATCAGGCTGAAGTCATTGCGAACATGCAATCGATCAATACATATGGCGAGCCCTACTATTGTAAAATAGCTGAAGTTGATGATATATCCACCCATGACAGTTTTTTACAGCAAGCAAAGAACTGGCAAAGTACACTGGCTCTGATGTGTTTGGATACAGTACCACCTTCGATCGCAACAGTGATTGAAAAATATTTCAGGACTCATCTGGACCCAACCTGGGCAAATTTTCATTTACTTTGCAAGACTCATAAGTCTAAAAAGGTTGTGCACGGCAGATGGAGATCTAGACCTATTGTAGGTTTAGTCCGCTGGGCCACAACTGCTTGTTCCAAATTGCTGGCTGTCCTTGGCAATATATTTTTGACTTTAGACAGATCTTTGTCCCCAGACTCGACCCCGCTTAAAGATTCCATGGATGCACTTCAACGGTTATATTCCTGCAATTTTCGATGGGATAATGACCCAGACTTCAAACCACATTCCCTCTCCTTCGATTTCTCTTCGCTTTATACGAATTTCACCTGGTCTGACTGCTCACGTGCGTTCAATTTCTGGATGGAATATTTTTTTCAGCACATACAGAATACCAATGGTCTTTTCACTGCCGAGGAGTTAGATTTTGTGCGGTGGTTCAATGCACCACTCTCTTTAGAGTCGTATAATGCATACCACCACCTGTTTCCTTTCTCCCACATAGATTATCGGCCCACACTGAGCTTTGGAGAATTCCTATTCCACATTGTATATACACATGTCCTGTTTCGTTGTCCTGGTCTGGGCTTGTTTCGACAGTGCATAGGGTTCCCAATGGGAACCAATTGCGCTGCCCAATGGGCCAACCTCATCCTCCGCATGTTTGAACTTTCGTCAGCACATTGTCAGACGCTTGTCTCGCAAGGTCTCTTCACATTGCTGCGGTTTATTGATGATGGGTTATGCCTCTTTCCATTGTCTATGGAGCACCAAATTAAGCCTTTATTGCACAGCATTTATCCTGAACATTTGTCTTTCGACATTGAATGTGATGTCACTTCTGAGAACATTGTTTTTCTGGACATCAGGATCATTAGACTGCACAGTTTGATTTCCACTGTACATTTCAAAGCAACACATTCCTGTTGCTATATACCATGGGGATCAAATCACCCTCGATCCATCAAGTTGGGATGGATCAAAGGAGAACTGATCCGATTTCTTAGAATATGTTCACATGTTGAATACTACCAGATTTGTGCGAATTACCTCACAGGTGCTCTTAAAAGATTGGGGTATCCGCATTCCGCTTTTACTCCACTTCCTGTGACATGGCATGACCGAGATCGATACATGAAACGTTGGATCAAACCACAAACACAGGACATTATACATATTGTACGTGCACCACACCATTCTGCCTTCCCAATTTCATTTTCTTCCATTGTACGCACTATTCAATCTCAGATGCGATCTATTATACCTAAGTTACGCCTGTTTGTTACTCTTAAACCGGCTATGTCTCTGCGCCAGGTATTTCTGTCTTGGAAATCCAAAACACTGAGACAACCGGAACTTGAGGCACGGGAGAAAGCTGATTTTGAAGAAACTGTTAATTTACTGTGTCACCTTGCACAGAGTTGAGTGTAGACATACAGTGTGTTATTGTATGGGAAGCAGAGCAGGATATTGTCCATGCTCACGTGTACCCAGCCATGAACTGTTGATGTTTGCTTTGCACCTGCACACTGGAATGGGCTAATGATAGGGGATTGACTGTGTCAACCCTAACTCTATACCCTTAAATAGTGTCAGCAGGGGATGCAATCACATTTTTGCGTCCCAGCCTGTTCATATGCATATATTGCTGTTCTTGGCTATAGGTTGATAAGGCCCCTCGTTGGGGCGAAACGCGTCTCACGCAACATGTCAGCTTGACATCATTCACGCCAGACACAACAAGTCGCAGAACACAGAATTGACTTGCAGTTGATTTCAGTTACTACGTCTTCTCTGTGCCTGTACTGTGCCGGTCCTGGGAGGTTTGAGGAGTTTTTACACCACACCCCTGAGCGACCGAGTGACGAGTGACCCCACCCTATCAAAACATTTTCGAATGCCGAAGTTGACCACAAGCAAGCCCGAAAGGAGGCCGAAAAAGCGACGAAAGCCAGACAGGATGGGCGGAGTTGCTATGTAACCTTGGTGTTCCCGGGGGTCCCCATTAAAGGAGACACCATCAAAAGTGGCTCCCTCACGCCTATCTTCTCGGCGGCCCCACATAAGGGCAGAATCGCTACGTAACCCCTGCGTTCTCAGGGATCCCCATCCTAGGGGACAAAATCAAGAGTGGCTCTTAGACGACTTCTTTCACTAGGGGCTGCCATCGAAAAGCGTGCTATGGTTAGGGTTTGAAAAAGACTGTATGGACCCCGCCATGCACCAAACTTGAAATTGCAATTTCCAAAATTTGTAAAATAGATGCTCATATACATGAAATTTGTGGAAAACAACTGCAACACATCCCCGGGTAAGACAGACAATTGCTAGTCACGCACCCATTTTTTGTGCTTTTTTTCTAACATCCATCATAAGCATGACAAAAAAAGAATTCACCTTTTTCAAGCAGTGCACCCCACAGCTCGACCATATCTCGACGTACCTCATGTGTCACACGGTACTATAAGGGGAAAAAATACAATCCTCAATCAAACAGTTGCAGCGACATGATGCCGCCTCACCCCTGCCTTCTTGGGGGCCCACATGAGGGCGGAGGTGCTACATAACCCCTCTATTCTTGGGGGTCCCCATCAAAGGGGACAGAATCAAAAGTGGCTACCTTACACGTGCGTTCTCAGGGGTCCACAGCAAGGCAGAAGTGCTATGTGGCCCCTGCATTCTTGCGGGTTACCATCAAAAGAGACAAGATTGGCCTATGCCGGGTGGTTAGTGGCAGAATGCTCTGAATGCTCTGCGGGGTGGCCCTTCAGGGCGGCCCGGAGGAGAGAAAAAATTCGTTCCTCAAGGTCCGGCCTCATCAGGAGTGGCCCAAAAGTGGCACATTGGCTACAAAAGTCCACATCTTCAACACAAGGGGCAACTTTTATATCCGGTTCATGTCAATGAGGACGTGAATGAGACCCCGATGAGGTATCTTGGGGAGTGAGCCGTAACTCCTTAGCAGAGAAGAAATGGAACACTATGAGTGCATTTTTGAGGGCCTACCAGGGGGAAACAAGGCTTAAACGTGACAACCGTGCTGTCCCCCTTGTCCGAGGTGCAAACTGGCAAGTGGGCAGAAGTCACCATTCACCTAAATAAGGGTATGATTTCCCATTGTAGCCATACAAGAAGGCATGTGTAGGGACGGCAAGCTACGCAAGACCACTTCCAAGGGTATCATTTGCTAACTCTTTGAAGCCAATCCCTTTTCCAAAATAGTTTGCACCGTGCCATCCGACATCACCATCATATGCACCTGTTCTTTGGGCACACGTCTAGGTGCATCCATGGTGCATTGATGGTTAATGAGGTGTGTGGGTTAGGTAGCCAAGTTTCCAACCTGCCTCACGTGGAAATGATAACGATGACTGCGTTGGTGAGGGCCCAGCAAGAGCAACAAGGCCTAAGCGATCTCCGGTCGGTTTGAGAGACAAACGGACAAGTGGGCAAAAGTCGACAATCCCATTACAAAAAGTGTGCTTTCCTACTGCAGCCATACGGGGAGGCATGAGTGTGGATGGCACGCTAGGTAGCAGTACGTCCAAAGGTGTCGTTTGCTAACTCTTGGAATCTAATTCGTTTTCCACAATTGTTGCATAGTGCCATCCAACATCACCATAACATGCACTTGCTCTTTGGGCAAACGTTTCGTTGCATGCATGCTGCAGCGATGATTAATGAGGCCGTCGTGCAACCTCACTTTCAACCTCAGTCGGTGGAGGGTTGTACAGTCACTCATTGGAGGGTTGTACAACGATTGCAGTTTTTGATTGTTTGGGGTATGACCCTACGTTGTTGGCATGCAGGGTGCCTTCATCAAAGCACGATGTTTGTTGTTCGTATTGCTGTACACAAAGAAGTTGACAATTGGCAAGCATTAAAAGGTACCGATGTAAAAGTGCGGGGACTGTGTGTGCAACGTACCCACACGTGCTACGTGTGAAAATAAGGCAACATGCTGGCAATGAGTGAGGGCTTGCGGCCATGTGTGCTGCCCATACATGCCGGTGCTTCGGTCCCCGGTCTCAAGTGGCTACCTTGTGCATGTGCCCAGTGTACATAGTGCATGCTCGCACACTTCTTCGTCACATTTTTGGATAGCCCGTGATACACCATGAAAGAGTTGCTTGCTTATTGAAGGGGTTAGATCATTACAATGTGCAAGTGTGTTTAGAGGGAGCCATCTCCCATTGGAATGTATTCACGGTGGGAATTTAGAGTGAGCCCAAATTCATAGTCTTGCTACACAAGATGCATACATGCCTTTGAAATGCAGTGTCTCTATGCACAACCCACGTATTCACTTTGTGTTGTGGACTCTCAAGACGTGATGTGTTGCCCCAGGGGCGGCTCCTAACTTACATCTCTGAGGAGCCGAAAAAACTAAGCGTGGCACGGGCTTTCGAGAGGCTAAATTCCTCACAAGGCATTATCACTTCGGAATGTGAGAACGATTGAAAATAAAAAAAAGCCGGAAGATTCCGAATCTCATGCGCAAAAAGTAAAAGGCACGGCACCACAATTTGTCTATAACATGAGAGCAGCTTATCCACGTAGCAGTTGGAGAAGGTCCAAAACAATATAGTGGTGCCATGGCACAAAAAAAAGGAAAACAATGCACATAGGGCTTATTGCCATGGGTGCCCCCCATAGTGCTTCTAGGTCTCTTAATCATCCTCCATAAGTGAAACCCCGTGTTTCATACAGTATATTGCGTCTCTTATCCTTCACGTGTGTGCATGTTGTGACTGTTTTTTACACCTCTTGAAACACTGCACTAGCTGAGTGGTGTTGGGGTGGGTGCTCCATGTGGCGCTGCCAGCCACGCACGCTACCATTCCATGATCCACGGCAGCTTGCTGCGGCTAGCCATTGCATTTAACTAATAGGATACCTTTTTGAAGCTGATGCTTTGGTTTCAAGATCTCACAATGATGACTACAATGTGGATGGGTAGGATTTCTTCACGTTGCACATGTGTCTGAAAGAATGTCATATGAGCATCATACACCGGGATGTGGCCATGGGTTGTTGTGGTTCCTGCGGTGTGTTTTAGCATCCCTTGTCTAAATAAACATAACAAGCTTGCATGGAACATGCAAGATGCACCCCCAGCGGATGGGGTTTAAAGATGGGACGCTTAGCAAGGCACACTTGCGATCAATTATTCCAACCGCCAAACCCTTTTTCTTGGATAATGCACAATCAAATGTCCCCTATAATTGGAATGGAAAAGAAAACAATGGAAAGATCTGTTGGCGAAGGACACCACAAAGGCTGCTTTGGTGGCGCACAACTACATTCAAGAATGGACTGCATTCCCCAAAGTTCAGTTTCGTTCAACTAAGAAACTAACATCCGGAGTACCACAACGAATACCTCAACCCTCGGGGCACGTAGAAAGAACAAGAACCGTTGTGCCAAAAAAATGGAAATGGGGAGGCGCACCATGAACTCATTGCATCCACCGTCCCATTCACCAACAAGAGACACCAATTTCCTCAACATTAAACCGCTAGAGTGGTGCATGGCCGCCAACCGCCCTCATCTATGATTGACAGTGAATTTGGCAGTCCGTTGTGCATTTTCCAACCCTTTGCATCTTCTAGCCCAAAAACGTTTCCTCACACTATTGCCAAGTTCGAAAATTATTTTTTCGTTTGCCAACGTTGCGCATGATGAGATTACTTTATCTACCTATGCAATTGGGTCAATTTCCAGGTAGCAGGAAAGTTCTTTGCTACTGGTTCAAAAGACTTTTTTTTGACGTGCCAAATTTGGGTGAGCGCTTGGTAATACAAGCTTAAGGTGCAATGAAAGTTGCCTACAACCGGTTTTGGTTGGGCAGTAAATGATGCGAGATATAGGTGAGGTTTGTGCTTCTGTGGCTAGGGAGATGCGCTCCGTTTGCTCTTTCGAAGGACTTTTGTTGAAGTTTCGACTGAAATTGACGATGCCCCCTTGAATGTAGAATGGCGTGTTTGTTGTTCTGTTCGTTTCATTTGCGGTGTCATGGCTGGAAGCGCGAAGCAATGACATGCTTCTGTGCGCGGACATGCACCATCTTGCCCTGCGTCCGACTGAGGGGATGTATAGCAAAACGATATTATTTAGTAACAGTAGCCTTGGTACTTTGTATTGCTTTGTGACAAAAACACTTTGCATTGCCTTCACGCTTTTGTCTTCCTGTTAGCTCTTCTATTAGGTTCTAGAGATATGACTGTGGTTGCACTAGGAAACATGATGCAATAATTTGATTGAACTCTTGAATGCTCACGTGACAACAAAACTGAAAAACTATGGGTTGCCCTCTTGAGGCAAGGACTGCTTTTCGGCACCCAAAACCCAACCGCAAGAACTCCACTGCGAGCAAACTTGGTACATAACCCGTGCCCTGTTAAAGGGTCCCTAAGGGGGGGACCAGATCAACAGGGCAACATAACCCAAACGCGCACACGTGGACACGGACCGCTGTCAGCTTCGCGGTTGCCTAAAATAATGAGAAATAAAATTGGTTCCACGGAGGCTGGCACGTGAACCAAGTGGCAACACATCACACCGATTGGGGGTCCCAAGGGCAGGGAGAAGATCTAGATGGCTACATAACCTTTCGCCTCCTAAAGGCCCTAGATGTGGGCAAGTTGGGTACATAAGCCATGAGGACTTGGGGGTCCTCGAGAATGCAAGGACATCCAAAATGCCTACTAGCATGGACGTCCCCAAACGGGGGGGACCGAAACAGCAGAGGTATGTAACCTTTGTTGTCTTGAAGCCCGAAATGTGGACAAAGCGTCCACAAACGATGCCGTCTTGGAGGTGCCCAAAGCAGGGACTAGGTTGAAAAAAATACATGACCACTGCTGTCTTGGAGGCCCACAAGTGGGCAAATGGCTATATACCGCGTCTTGAGTGTCCCCCTAGAGGACTCGAAAATCAACATGGCTGCGTAATCAATGGCGCCCGAGTGGCCCACATGTGGAAATCCAAGCTAATAAATGCGGCCGTCGGTACCCATAGCGGGGAGGAAGTTGAAATGGTCACTAACCGGTCCCTTCCGTCTTGGGGGCCAACATATTGACAAACTGGCTACCTACGTCATGTCGCCTCGTCAATCGTCCAAGGGAGGACGAATTCCAAATGGCTATATATTGTTTGCCGTTTACACGGCCCACAAGTGGCGAAAGTGGCATGAGACCCGTGCCCTTTTGCTGCCTACAAGCCCCCCTTTACATCAGATGCCCATGCCATGTAGTTTTTGTCACCTCAAAACAGTGACCCCCACTTTTTTTGTCAAATCCACGGCCTCCTCGCCTTGCAACCATACATCATGAATGCCTACGGTGGGGAAGTGGAAGCTCTATGTGATGGATGCATAGAAAAATGGACAACAACACTGGACGCACATATTTGTGTTTGCTACCTTGGTGTCCCCGGTTTTTACTCAAGCGCCTAGTCATTTTCCGTTGCTATTCTAATTTTCAGCAATACACTGAGTTGGGGTACCGTGGCCTCGTGGTATTGTGGGCAACTACCAACGCACAAAATATAGTCCAAAACCCGACGGCCGTAGCACAATAAACCCAAGAAGCCGCAAAAACAAAACCTTTTTGGGTCCTTCTTTTTATATCTTGTTCAAGTGTGAGCGTGCACCTGACATGACAAGGAGTGCGCACCCCCTTCGTTTCCGATGGGGGTAAAGAAAGCGATGGAAGTAAGGTACATGATGAAGGGATGTGACGAGAAAGGTGGCTTTTGGGGGTGCAGGTGTTGGAACCCCCTGCACTCCACCCTGGAGCATCATCTTTCACACCAAACCGAACAAAATTCCAAGCTCTGGTTCCAAACAAAGTGCGTGAATTCCATTATCTATGCCGCGAAGAGTGTCGTATGGAGTCATGTATGTGACTATACTATGTAATGCGTTGTGCTCGTGCCACGATTTTTTTCTGCATTGTGTTTTGACAAATTATAGAGCACTGTTGTACTCCCCGGTGAGCATTGCCCTTGATGTACAGGGCGGCGCCAATTTGGAATTACTGGATAATGTGTGCGTCACCACGATTCGCTTGGATGGCTAGCCAACGTGCCATTGGGAGGTCATTGGCGAAAGCATGGTGAACGCAATCTCCTGAGACAATGCTCAAGAACCGGATGAGTTTGATAGGTGTGGTACGAGCAATCTTCAGTGGTCCAATTTCGCGTTCATTATGGCCCGCATGGCAAACAGCGATGCCTCGTCCCTTAGCAAATTGCCTCGTTGTCCCTTGCAATGGTTGCATTAGAGGTGCAGAAGAATTGGATATCTGGCTGCGATGCCCTTATCATCATAGCCCTATACACCGGTTCCCTTGTGGTCCATTTTGGACTTCAATGAGATGTGGAGCATGTCGACAACTGACTGGAATCCGCCGTTGCCGAGGACCTTCAAGGACATGGAGCGGTATGTTGAGATGAATGGCCCGCCCACCAATGAATGCACAATCACATGGGCACATCAAGATGCGAATGTGATGTTGTACCTGCAAAAGCAAGGCCTGATACATCGCGAACTCAAGCTAGCCAACGTGCTGCGGGATGCCCAACTGATGTGTCTACTGTGTACTGGGTTTTGCTACTGCCACAATTTTTTTTTGCACTGTGTTTTGACAAATATTCGAGCACAGAGGTACCTCCCGGTGAGCATTGCCCTTGCTATGCAAGGCGGCGCCAATTAGTAAATGGTGGATAATGTGTGCGCAACCAAGATTGCCTTGGAAGGCCGTCCAACGCCGGATTGGGAGCCTTGGCGAAAGCATGGTGAAGGGAGTCCCCTGGGACAATGTTGAAGAACTCGATGAGTTTGAAGACCTTTCTCCAGACAATAAATGGGGCACTTGAATAAGAGTAGCCAAGATATCCAAAATGGATAACTAATCTACTTCTTCACAAGGGTTTGCCTGTGTCCTTCCCGGCATCTTTTGCAACGTTGTGGTGTGATAGTTCCAGCACCATGGCTGTAGCACAGAGCATCTTCAAAAGAGAGAACGCAACACAACAGACAATGCTTGCTTTCATTACATCTCAAGAACTTCCAACATTGCACGTGTGGCTCGTTGGTAAGTGGACATAAAATGGGTTGTAACAAACAATACCTAACTGTAACTGGCAAAAGTCTATTGGCTTGGAGGGGTGGTGGGGTGCACAAACCCAAGCTAGGACCACAATAAAAGCAATGACCAAAATTCAAGGAAGCCAAAGAGTGGAAACCTTGTGCTTGCCAAGGTGACTCAAAGAAGAGTGGGAAAGAGGTTGCTCACCACATCCCGGGGGCCTTTTAGTCTGATTTTTGGGCCGCAGAGCAACAAATTCAGAAATTGTGGTGAGCAGGAGTTGATTCTTGGGTCTTGCAATTGCAAGGGCAAAACAAGTGATCATGCAGCAAAACGCCTTCCAAAAAGATGCACAGGTGTTTTAACAATTATGTTAGATTGTGATTTCTGAAATTTCAATTTTTGACTGTGTGGACTACATTTCTCTGTGGGGAATCGGCACAATCAAGGCTCACCCTCTGTCGTTGCGGAATGAATTGTAAACGTTCTTACAAACAACAAACTACATGGGGCAATGTGGAGGGTCATTCCCTATGTGCATGGCAATATATTTCATTGCTCAAAGAATTCTAAGACCACAACAATCCATCACAATAATCCATCCAAGGATGGTTGGGGTTTGTGTACCACTACGAGTTGCATGTCATGCAATCATATATATTGAGCTTCGTGAGTGTCATCACCACCAGCCCAATCTTTGATGCTCATGGCAAACTGCGATATTTGCATGATCCTATCCACCAACCTACAAGTATTGAATGCATCTTGGGGGCCATAAGCAGATGTGAATTGTGCAATGTCACCCCTCACGTGGTACGTTGCCACAATAGATTGGTTCGATCAGTGACTCCTGTGCAACTGGCGGGTGCTCAGCTAACAAAGACACACATATTGTACCATTGCCCCGTGTACTCCTCCTGCTTGCAACTAGCATTTGCAATTGAGACTTTGTGAATTCCATATGCACCTTGTGTGAGGTGTTGAAGCTTACATGCGCCCTCATGCATGCACAAGGGGGGGTATTGGCACAAGATGTCGCAAGCCCCCGGATGGGGACCCCCGAGAAGCACTAGAGCAGAAGTCAAGTAGCGACTCCAACAGGCAGCGGAAGTGGACCATCACTTGAGGTGCACCTGCAGGTGCATAAAACGTTACGCTATGTAGGGGGACTTGGAATGAACGTAGTGCAAGTTGTGCCTTGAGAAATGGATATTGTAGTGAAGGTCGTAGATGGGTCTATCCCCTAGGGACCTTTTTTTTTGGGTTCGGTGTGGTACAACCAATTTCAAGTGGTCTAATTTAGCCTAGTTTTAGACATCTCATTGTGGTTCCCCCTTGCAACATGTTGCCTTGTCTATTGTCTTGCTTTTACCTACCTTTGATGCAGAAGTTGACCACAAGCAAGCCCGAAAGGAGGCCGAAAAAGCGACGAAAGCCAGACAGGATGGGCGGAGTTGCTATGTAACCTTGGTGTTCCCGGGGGTCCCCATTAAAGGAGACACAATCAAAAGTGGCTCCCTCACGCCTATCTTCTCGGCGGCCCCACATAAGGGCAGAATCGCTACGTAACCCCTGCGTTCTCAGGGATCCCCATCCTAGGGGACAAAATCAAGAGTGGCTCTTAGACGACTTCTTTCACTAGGGGCTGCTATCGAAAAGCGTGCTATGGTTAGGGTTTGAAAAAGACTGTATGGACCCCGCCATGCACCAAACTTGAAATTGCAATTTCCAAAACTTGTAAAATAGATGCTCATATACATGAAATTTGTGGAAAACAACTGCAACACATCCCCGGGTAAGACAGACAATTGCTAGTCACGCACCCATTTTTTGTGCTTTTTTTCCAACATCCATCATAAGCATGACAAAAAAAGAATTCACCTTTTTCAAGCAGTGCACCCCACAGCTCGACCATATTTGGACGTACCTCATGTGTCACACGGTACTATAAGGGGGAAAAATACAATCCTCAATCAAACAGTTGCAGCGACATGATGCCGCCTCACCCCTGCCTTCTTGGGGGCCCACATGAGGGCGGAGGTGCTACATAACCCCTCTGTTCTTGGGGGTCCCCATCAAAGGGGACAGAATCAAAAGTGGCTACCTTACACGTGCGTTCTCAGGGGTCCACAGCAAGGCAGAAGTGCTATGTGGCCCCTGCATTCTTGCGGGTTACCATCAAAAGAGACAAGATTGGCCTATGCCCGGTGGTTGGTGGCAGAATGCTCTGAATGCTCTGCGGGGTGGCCCTTCAGGGCGGCCCGGGGGAGAGAAAAAATTCGTTCCTCAAGGTGGGGACTTTGGGCTTTGGTGCTCGGTGGGAGTGTCTTCGTTGGTTTGGTTTGAATTGGGAGTTTGGTGTAGAAGGTAAGTGGGTCAGGGATGTGGGTGCTTGCTGGCTTTGTGGGTATGTTGGTGACTTGGGCCTGGGGGTTTGGTGGGCTTGGGATTTCAGAAAGAGGCCCTCCTGGGTTGTAACAAATATTCTTTCTGCAAGACACCACTTCAAGGAAAGTTTTTGGACAAAAAGATGACCGGTGAACGCAACAAAAATCTGTTTGACGAAGAAGCAAAAGATGAACACGACGACGAAAAAGAATTGGGTGACGGCGATGCCGACGATGCCGCCGACGAAGAAGCTGATGATGAAGACGACGAAGTAGCCCAGCCAGTGAAAAAAGAAGAGGTGTGACACGGCCACTGTAGAACGTGAATAGGCCCAAAAGGGGAGGGGGGGGGTTGGCGCGAGGCCATGGTGCTGGTTTGTTTGCCGTTGGCGTTGGCCTCTCGCCACTGCACATTCCGACCCTCTGTGGGTCCAAACGTGGTTTGGTTGTGTCAACGGAGCCCCTGGATGACTTGTCCTGTTTGACTACTCCGGGGCCGGCTGTCCTAGAGACGGGCTGTTTGCCGGTGCCGTTGACCAGGTGCATCCAGATGCACACTCCGAGTCCATGCTGGGTTTGCCGAAGGGGGGGGGGTTTGGCGGACCTTTAGGAGAAGATCGACACTGCATCATGCGATGAAGAACAAACGGGGGACTGTCCAGGGCCCCGTAAAGAAGCCACAGATGGATTAAAGGTCACACAGGGGGGTGGGCGGTATACGGCGTTTCCCATCTGGCGCATACCCTACCGTGTTGCCGGTGAAATGTTTTTTTATTATAAATTCATCAACGTGTTGAGACAACAACATCCTCCAATTTTTTTACAATTTTGCATTGTTCCAACTTACTAGAGATCCATCCTGTTATGTTTTCGGGTTCCACGTTTGCCCACCCTAGCCCAAATGGTCCCAAACCAGCTCTCGTAGGGGCCCATGTACCCCAGTAGGGGGGCCGAAGTGGTTTTTGGCGGTAGGATGCAAGGGGGGAGATCTGGCCAATATCGGGGGAGTCACACCACCTGTTTAGCCTAGACCGTTGATTCGGCTTCTCCCCCCTCTTCGCCAAAGCATATTGTCGTTAAGCGCCCGCGTTCGTACGAGGGAACCTGTCCCATTTGCCAGCGGAATGCAAGGATGGGTTCGAGGCCCCAGATGGACGGCGAAGTAAACCCGGGTAAAACCTCCCCGGGCTCCGTCCGCATGACAACTCAAAGGGTTTATGTATGAGCCCAAACTCTTAATTTAAAACCATTTTTTGGCGGTCCCGGCCCCCCTGTTGTACCTCGTGATATTGTGATCGTACAACCATCATAGGATGCAACAGGATGTGTTTTGTGTCCGGTAGCCTTGCCTCAGGCTGGCTGTGGCGTGCTTGAAACCCTTGACCGTTCCATTGGGTCCGTGTTGTTCATAGAAAATTGCAATCTGTGACACACAGGGCGTATTGGACACGTGGCGCCTCGGACACCGTGCGCACCAGCCGACGAAAAGGGAACGCAATCGCCGCATGGTGCAGGTATCGTGCATGGCGCATTGTGTATTGGCAGGAGTGAAGCAATAGGTGCAAAGCAATCGCGCGTTGAGAGAGACATGAAGACAGGTCTTCGTTGGATAGAATGCCATCAGGGCTCCCTCAACTCAAGTCCCCCCCAACCACCACCATGAGCCTCCCCCAATTGGGATCCCACATGAATTTGGGGACCTCCCAATGGCCTTATTGCCGGACCTGAAAAATAGACATAGTACTGAGCAACTGCGGACGTTCAGCCCTGGGGCCTCGTTTTTCCGTTCGCGGCACCCGGTATTCTGCCATATTGCTTTGGTGCCTGCCCTTGCCGTGTCCTCCCCAGGTGGAAACATTGCTCGGGGTGCCCCAATTGCTTGGGCATCCAAGAACAATCCCCTTGTGCCCTGAGGGCAACTAACCACGGGGACCCACGTTGGTGACTGAGCATGCATCGCCTTCCTCGATCTCCTCCTGCGTACCTTCTGCCCCATGCCTTTCTCCCCCTCCAGACATCAATCACAAGTGCAGATCCCTGCGGTTCAAGCGTTGGAGCAGAGTGTGTTTCGCCCCCCCACAGGGCAGTGACATTGATTGCCACGGGACTGGGGTGGTGGGACCTCCTCGGTCCTGGTACGTGACTCCCCTCCTTTGGCGATTGGGGGCACCTTTGTTGTTCGTGGCCCTGCGAATTCGGGCGCAAAGGAGCCAAGGGTTTTTTTTTTGGCCCACAGCAGACGGGAAAATTTTTGTTCACCCGATGCGTGTATTGACATTGACATTGACCCCACCCCCAAACCTGCCCACACCTAGCTGCTGGGGCCCACCAAAGGAGGGGTAAAAATTTTTTGTCCCATGCCCAATCCATCAGGATGTCAGCCACATGTTGGTGTCGGTGGTTGGGAAGGGGGAGGGCAGTCACCTATTGCATTGCTCGACAGGGAACCCAAGACCGACAGCGACTCCGATGGCAGCTACTACGATTTGTTCTGCCCCCCTGACATTGGTACAGGGGTCAAGTAATTGCCGTTTCTTTTAACAATTCGGGATTTTGGGTGTTTTCTGGCTGGGGTGCTGCCCCAACCCGATGGGTTCCGGCCTCATCAGGAGTGGCCCAAAAGTGGCACATTGGCTACAAAAGTCCACATCTTCAACACAAGGGGCAACTTTTATATCCGGTTCATGTCAATGAGGACGTGAATGAGACCCCGATGAGGTATCTTGGGGAGTGAGCCGTAACTCCTTAGCAGAGAAGAAATGGAACACTATGAGTGCATTTTTGAGGGCCTACCAGGGGGAAACAAGGCTTAAACGTGACAACCGTGCTGTCCCCCTTGTCCGAGGTGCAATCTGGCAAGTGGGCAGAAGTCACCATTCACCTAAATAAGGGTATGATTTCCCATTGTAGCCATACAAGAAGGCATGTGTAGGGACGGCAAGCTACGCAAGACCACTTCCAAGGGTATCATTTGCTAACTCTTTGAAGCCAATCCCTTTTCCAAAATAGTTTGCACCGTGCCATCCGACATCACCATCATATGCACCTGTTCTTTGGGCACACGTCTAGGTGCATCCATGGTGCATTGATGGTTAATGAGGTGTGTGGGTTAGGTAGCCAAGTTTCCAACCTGCCTCACGTGGAAATGATAACGATGACTGCGTTGGTGAGGGCCCAGCAAGAGCAACAAGGCCTAAGCGATCTACCGTCGGTTTGAGAGACAAACGGACGAGTGGGCAAAAGTCGACAATCCCATTACAAAAAGTGTGCTTTCCTACTGCAGCCATACGGGGAGGCATGAGTGTGGATGGCACGCTAGGTAGCAGTACGTCCAAATGTGTCGTTTGCTAACTCTTGGAATCTAATTCGTTTTCCACAATTGTTGCATAGTGCCATCCAACATCACCATAACATGCACTTGCTCTTTGGGCAAACGTTTCGTTGCATGCATGTTGCAGCGATGATTAATGAGGCCGTCGTGCAACCTCACTTTCAACCTCAGTCGGTGGAGGGTTGTACAGTCACTCATTGGAGGGTTGTACAACGATTGCAGTTTTTGATTTTTTGGGGTATGACCCTACGTTGTTGGCATGCAGGGTGCCTCCATCAAAGCACGATGTTTGTTGTTCGTATTGGTGTACACAAAGAAGTTGACGATTGGCAAGCATTGAAAGGTACCGATGTAAAAGTGCGGGGACTGTGTGTGCAACGTACCCACACGTGCTACGTGTGAAAATAAGGCAACATGCTGGCAATGAGTGAGGGCTTGCGGCCATGTGTGCTGCCCATACATGCCGGTGCTTCGGTCCCCGGTCTCAAGTGGCTACCTTGTGCATGTGCCCAGTGTACATAGTGCATGCTCGCACACTTCTTCGTCACATTTTTGGATAGCCCGTGATACACCATGAAAGAGTTGCTTGCTTATTGAAGGGGTTAGATCATTACAATGTGCAAGTGTGTTTAGAGGGAGCCATCTCCCATTGGAATGTATCACGGTGGGAATTTAGAGTGAGCCCAAATCCATAGTCTTGCTACACAAGATGCATACATGCCTTTGAAATGCAGTGTCTCTATGCACAACCCACGTATTCACTTTGTGTTGTGGACTCTCAAGACGTGATGTGTTGCCCCAGGGGCGGCTCCTAACTTACATCTCTGAGGAGCCGAAAAAACCAAGCGTGGCACGGGCTTTCGAGAGGCTAAATTCCTCACAAGGCATTATCACTTCGGAATGTGAGAACGATTGAAAATAAAAAAAAGCCGGAAGATTCCGAATCTCATGCGCAAAAAGTAAAAGGCGCGGCACCACAATTTGTCTATAACATGAGAGCAGCTTATCCACGTAGCAGTTGGAGAAGGTCCAAAACAATATAGTGGTGCCATGGCACAAAAAAAAGGAAAACAATGCACATAGGGCTTATTGCCATGGGTGCCCCCCATAGTGCTTCTAGGTCTCTTAATCATCCTCCATAAGTGAAACCCCGCGTTTCATACAGTATATTGCGTCTCTTATCCTTCACGTGTGTGCATGTTGTGACTGTTTTTTACACCTCTTGAAACACTGCACTAGCTGAGTGGTGTTGGGGTGGGTGCTCCATGTGGCGCTGCCAGCCACGCACGCTACCATTCCATGATCCACGGCAGCTTGCTGCGGCTAGCCATTGCATTTAACTAATAGGATACCTTTTTGAAGTTGATGCTTTGGTTTCAAGATCTCACAATGATGACTACAATGTGGATGGGTAGGATTTCTTCACGTTGCACATGTGTCTGAAAGAATGTCATATGAGCATCATACACCGGGATGTGGCCATGGGTTGTTGTGGTTCCTGCGGTGTGTTTTAGCATCCCTTGTCTAAATAAACATAACAAGCTTGCATGGAACATGCAAGATGCACCCCCAGCGGATGGGGTTCAAAGATGGGACGCTTAGCAAGGCACACTTGCGATCAATTATTCCAACCGCCAAACCCTTTTTCTTGGATAATGCACAATCAAATGTCCCCTATAATTGGAATGGAAAAGAAAACAATGGAAAGATCTGTTGGCGAAGGACACCACAAAGGCTGCTTTGGTGGCGCACAACTACATTCAAGAATGGACTGCATTCCCCAAAGTTCAGTTTCGTTCAACTAAGAAACTAACATCCGGAGTACCACAACGAATACCTCAACCCTCGGGGCACGTAGAAAGAACAAGAACCGTTGTGCCAAAAAAATGGAAATGGGGAGGCGCACCATGAACTCATTGCATCCACCGTCCCATTCACAAACAAGAGACACCAATTTCCTCAACATTAAACCGCTAGAGTGGTGCATGGCCGCCAACCGCCCTCATCTATGATTGACAGTGAATTTGGCAGTCCGTTGTGCATTTTCCAACCCTTTGCATCTTCTAGCCCAAAAACTTTCCTCACACTCCGTTTGCTCTTTCGAAGGACTTTTGTTGAAGTTTCGACCGAAATTGACGATGCCCCCTTGAATGTAGAATGGCGTGTTTGTTGTTTTGTTCGTTTCATTTGTGGTGTCATGGCTGGAAGCGCGAAGCAATGACATGCTTCTGTGCGCGGACATGCACCATCTTGCCCTGCGTCCGACTGAGGGGATGTATAGCAAAACGATATTATTTAGTAACAGTAGCCTTGGTACTTTGTATTGCTTTGTGACAAAAACACTTTGCATTGCCTTCACGCTTTTGTCTTCCTGTTAGCTCTTCTATTAGGTTCTAGAGATATGACTGTGGTTGCACTAGGAAACATGATGCAATAATTTGATTGAACTCTTGAATGCTCACGTGACAACAAAACTGAAAAACTATGGGTTGCCCTCTTGAGGCAAGGACTGCTTTTCGGCACCCAAAACCCAACCGCAAGAACTCCACTGCGAGCAAACTTGGTACATAACCCGTGCCCTGTTAAAGGGTCCCTAAGGGGGGGACCAGATCAACAGGGCAACATAACCCAAACGCGCACACGTGGACACGGACCGCTGTCAGCTTCGCGGTTGCCTATAATAATGAGAAATAAAATTGGTTCCACGGAGGCTGGCACGTGAACCAAGTGGCAACACATCACACCGATTGGGGGTCCCAAGGGCAGGGAGAAGATCTAGATGGCTACATAACCTTTCGCCTCCTAAAGGCCCTAGATGTGGGCAAGTTGGGTACATAAGCCATGAGGACTTGGGGGTCCTCGAGAATGCAAGGACATCCAAAATGCCTACTAGCATGGACGTCCCCAAACGGGGGGGACCGAAACAGCAGAGGTATGTAACCTTTGTTGTCTTGAAGCCCGAAATGTGGACAAAGCGTCTACAAACGATGCCGTCTTGGAGGTGCCCAAAGCAGGGACTAGGTTGAAAAAAATACATGACCACTGCTGTCTTGGAGGCCCACAAGTGGGCAAATGGCTATATACCGCGTCTTGGGTGTCCCCCTAGAGGACTCGAAAATCAACATGGCTGTGTAATCAATGGCGCCCGAGTGGCCCACATGTGGAAATCCAAGCTAATAAATGCGGCCGTCGGTACCCATAGCGGGGAGGAAATTGAAATGGTCACTAACCGGTCCCTTCCGTCTTGGGGGCCAACATATTGACAAACTGGCTACCTACGTCATGTCGCCTCGTCAATCGTCCAAGGGAGGACGAATTCCAAATGGCTATATATTGTTTGCCGTTTACACGGCCCACAAGTGGCGAAAGTGGCATGAGACCCGTGCCCTTTTGCTGCCTACAAGCCCCCCTTTACATCAGATGCCCATGCCATGTAGTTTTTGTCACCTCAAAATAGTGACCCCCACTCTTTTGTCAAATCCACGGCCTCCTCGCCTTGCAACCATACATCATGAATGCCTACGGTGGGGAAGCGGAAGCTCTATGTGATGGATGCATAGAAAAATGGACAACAACACCGGACGCACATATTTGTGTTTGCTACCTTGGTGTCCCCGGTTTTTACTCAAGCGCCTAGTCATTTTCCGTTGCTATTCTAATTTTCAGCAATACACTGAGTTGGGGTACCGTGGCCTCGTGGTATTGTGGGCAACTACCAACGCACAAAATATAGTCCAAAACCCGACGGCCGTAGCACAATAAACCCAAGAAGCCGCAAAAACAAAACCTTTTTGGGTCCTTCTTTTTATATCTTGTTCAAGTGTGAGCGTGCACCTGACATGACAAGGAGTGCGCACCCCCTTCGTTTCCGATGGGGGTAAAGAAAGCGATGGAAGTAAGGTACATGATGAAGGGATGTGACGAGAAAAGTGGCTTTTGGGGGTGCAGGTGTTGGGACCCCCTGCACCCCCAACCACAGCTGCACATCTGTGCACCTATGCATCTCTGGGATTTGACGTGAACCCTAGGCGTAATGGTCGGTTATACAACTCCAAGCAAACGGAATGGGCATACCCTAGTGCATCGTTTGTTTTGGGCTTCATTAGACCAACATCCGTCACTCGAAACATACAAAATGCCTGCTCCCAGGATCCAAACATATGCTCCAACAATCCAAATGTCCGCCCCCATAGCTCACACATTCAAGCCTCCACCGTCACAATCCGAAAGTATGCATCCACAGTTCTAATGAGCAAGCCACTTTTCCCACAATTGAACCACCCAAACATTTGGCCATTCCCTTGCGCAAACATCCAAATCTTTGCCCCCACAGCACACGTAACAAAGCCAATGATGTGCCACCATCCCACAATTGTTGACGACCTCCGGCTCGTCACCACCTGCACGGGCGCCCTACTGCCCATGCAAGCAAAACTTCCAGGCACAGCACATATGGGCAATCACATGTGGGCACTGGAGATGCTTTGTCGCAACAATATGCTAGAGAGAGAGAGAGAGAGAGAGAGAGAGAGAGAGAGAGAGAGTCAAACTTCGATCATTTTGCCTATTGCTGCCCGAATTGTGATATGAAAAGAAAGATTCGGGGGGCCTTTCTCAATGACAATTGGAGATCCAGTTCATCTCCATCCTTTTGGACTCCCGTGCAAGTTGATATGCCCTGAAAATGTAATTTATGTTGTTGCGGCGCATGCAGCATCTAGTTCCAAATGACCATGTGTTTTACCGCCCTCATGACCTACACTATCTACAGGAAGTCCCGGACGTCTTGGATCTGCAGGAGGAGGCACTGAAGGCGGAGTCCGCCGGGAGTACAGCGATGGTTCCTGATGCTGCCGTAGACTGCGCCCCAAAGACAGCGGATGTGGAGCCCGCCAAAGCGCCACAGCAGGCCCAAAGCTCTTTACCAGGCTGTGCACAGGTGAGCCTTCCCTCCCCTGCATTCCGCCATAAAGGCTACGCAAGGATGCTCGTTGGAACTTCCGAGTGTATGCGCTGGTTTGAGTTTTTTGAAGTAACTGGGGAGAACTATTTCTAGCAGGTGCGCAGCATTCTCACAAGGCCGGTGTTTGGGAGGAGGTCACAGGGTGAGGGGTGTAGCACTGACAGGCAAGGCTCAGTAGGAGCTAAGCTTGTTCCACACCAACAGACAATGTCCAGAATTGGGAGCCCAACGTGTGGCCAATGTGGCTCAGTGTTCGTGATTGATGGCCATGGGCTCGATCCGAGCATGATTACAACCATACAAGATCTTTGTAATCTCGTCGAGGGTGAGAACACGCGATTGTCGTCCCAGATCCTTGGGCTAGGGTTCTTCACAGGGCCACAAACCGCAATCTAGTACTTGCTGTGGTGAACTAGCAATAGCGCCTTCTGCGGGCATGTGGGCTACAAAAGCAAGAGGGCCCAGATAGGAGACGAATGGAGCCCAGTTAGTGGTCACGACCTCAACTTAGCACTGGTGGTTGATCATGCGTGCCCTAAGGGCGGTAACGTGAACCGGAAACGACGCACTCAAGCGCATGTTGTAGTAGACACGTGCAAGATAGTGACGTCCACCGGAAGAGCCTCCGAAGTATCTAACCCTTCTTGTGGAGTACGGCGATATATTGTGGCCACACGTACCACCATGAAATGCCTCTTTCTCTTGGCTTCGCAATCTGTGGCCCCAAATCTGTGGGGAAAGCCTTTGTGGCCACAACCTCTTTGGTACTATTGCCCCAGGGCTCTCGCATGAGACATTCCAACCGCCTTACCAAGGTGGCCAAGATCGCTTTCACTAAGCCTAAGATTCCCAGGCGTAGGCGGTCTTCTCTCTGCCGTCTAACTCTGCAAGGAGAGTACAACAAACACGGAAATTTGTTGTGGCGTCCTTGGACGTTGTCCAAGAAGCCACCCTCGTTGAGTGTTTGAACAAGGCCATTCCTAGTCAAGTGGAGAACATCTTCCCAACTCAAGGGCTCCTACACCACTTAGCGCATAGCACCATTTTGAAGCGATTAGTCCAGCTAGAAACCTATGAAGTAGGAAACATCTTGCTAAGCAAAGCCAACGATGGCTTGTTGGCCATGGACGGACAAATCACAATCATCGTCAAAGGCTATCAACACCCTCCGGAAGGTATGTGCCTTTTTACTTGTTCTGACTTGAATAGGCCGATCCTAATTAACAGGCCACATTGAAGGTCTTAGACACAACCGTGTTTTTGCATGTCAAAGCCGTAACAAAGGGCAAAGTGGGTACATCACCCGTGATGACTTGGGGGTCACCAAAGATGAGAGCAAACCAAAATGGCTACGCAACCCCTAGCAGCGGGGTCAATTGAGGGCCGCATCCCCGATGGTTGGTGTTCGGGTCTCCTCAGCTAGACACTGCACTTCTGGCTTTAACTATAGTCTCCACACTTTGGCATGGCCACACTTGTGCATGACCTGACGTTTCTCCGTCATATCCCACTCTTTGCCTCTTTGCCTGTCTCTCCGCCTTGTCCCTCTCCTTGCCTCCACCTCAGGGCCCATGCAAATCACAGTGTTGTCCGCAGATCTGGTAGGCACGCTCCCGGTCCTTGACGCCGCCCAGCCCTTCGTCATAGAGATCTATGGGATTGGGTCAAGCAGTGCAGGTCTTTGCTGACGGCACACGCCCGCGTGCGCGCATGTGTTTGCGAGTGCCCGTGTGCCGGCACATGCCTGTGGGGGCATGTGCCAAGAAAGTTTTGCTTAACTATATAACTTATGCCTTCTTGAGGCCCAAAAATGGACAAACTGGCTATAAAACGCTGCCAATTTGAGGGACCTCCAAGTCAATACAAAATCAAAATGATGACATAAAGTGTACCATCTTCCGCACATGGAAACAAAGTAGCTACATAACGCTCGCTAGCGAGGGTTTCCCCAAAGAGAGGATGAAATCTAGACAGCTACATAACCCCCGCCGTCTTGGGACCCCACAATTAAGCGAAGTGGCTATACAACATGTCTTGTTTAGGAGGTCCCCAAAATGGGGGCCATATCGAAATGGATACATAACCATCCCGGTCTTGGGGGCAACCACGTGGACAAAGCAGCTACATAACCGCTGCGCGTCTTGAAGACCAAAGACAATTGGCAAAGGCACCTTCAAGTGCCAGTTGGTCTCGCGAACTTGCTCGATCGCTAAAAAAAAATGTTGAAGCTATTGTCCGCCAAGTCAATGTACCTAACCCTCCGGACACCGACCCATGGGTAGATTTTGCAGGTGCGCCAAAGTCCGATGCCCACACCGCGAAGGGGGAAATTGACACATTCAACCGTCAACCAATCTTGTGGTGGGGTGTGTTACCTATCTGGACTCTTGTGTGCAAAAGAGCAAAAGAGGTGGAATGAATGATGTGTGCAAGCGTTTATGTGATCGGTGATCGGTACACTGCAAATCTTTCTATTTCGTGTGTCTTATTGATTTTGATGAGGGCCCCTGCTTGGGTGCCAGAACGCATAACACCTTTGGTGTCACTCTGCTAAGAATTTGAAATAGTGACAATATCCTTCTGCCGCAGTGCTTGAGACATCGGTTGTTCTGCTCCGGGATTGAAGAGGGCTCCGCCATGTAAGTTGCAAAAAAAACAAAAGAAGCTATATCGCCAACCTCTATGCCTCATGACAACAAGCGGCGCGGACCTTCGGCGCCTCTTTGGAATCTCTCAGAAGTGCCACAATCAATGAGACATATCGTAATTACTTACTTAAAGCGCGGGGAGAAGTGTTCTGGCGAGGCGGACGCAATAGTGAAGCTGCAATGGCACAAGACGCATTCATTTCGTCGTTAGTTGACATGCTTGCGCGACGGAAGAACCACGGTCACATAGATCGTGGGTGAAGCCAAACAAAAAACTATTCACAAGTAACTCTATGATGAGAACATTGTGCTAGCGCAGTAATATCTCGCGGTTGCTCGCACCGAAGAGAACAACTCTTGGACAGTGGTGCAGCGGCACCTGGACTCACACATGAATAAAGTGTCTGACTTCATTCTATACTGGGGATCTACGGTCAACATGACAACTTCACTTAGGGCTTGTTTTTCACGAATGCATGTCTCACGCTTGGTGCGTTTTTCAATCCGAAAGCATTCCCATTGATGGTACTTTTTTTTAGCGTGATTCTTGATGCCTTGCACGCCGGCTAGAATCGCAGAAGGTATTCACAGCTCTTCGCGACACTATGGCAAGGGTGAAAGTTTTGGGTGACCCTTCAAAAAAACACCCAAAACGCCGTGGAAAGAGACCATCTTTTTATTTCCGGCGCGTCCACGAGCGGAAGAAGTCGCACTCCGCCTCGCAGGGCGGGACAATCATTGCAAAGCACATCACAAAGCAGAAGAACGGCTTCAACAACCTCCCGGAGATCATCAAGAAGCCGCTCCACCGATTCCTGCGCTCCGGCCCTTTCTGTGCGCTCTACGGTTTTGGTTGTGGTACCCAAGAACAAAAAGTTCCACAAGAGGGAACGACTTTCAGACGGCGCCGCCCGCAGTCGCAACAAAAATCCAATGCGATCGCCTGCTAAAGGGCGTGGAGCACAATGAAACGACTGAAGTCAAGAGTATGTCCGGTGCCTTTATCCTTTCCTTTCTCCTCGCGTCCATTTCAGCCTCAGTGCTTGGAAAGAGTGCCTGTCTACCTTAAATTGCTCCTTCGCGTAGGATCGAAACACGTCCCTCACATGTCCTCTCAAGATTGCTTCCGTCGCTGCATGGAGTCCCTTCCTCATGAGATTACTGAACTCGCTAGAGTCTTGACATGGAGTGCGTACCTTTGCGCATCCCAGGGCGCCGAAGGAACATCGGGACCTCTGGACAGGAACCCCCCCATCGCCTGACGTCCGGGAATGCATGGGCTCAGTTCACTTTATGATCGAAAATTCACTGCGTGAAGCACAGGATCATTTCCTACTTGCCCTCTCCTCCCTACGTGTATGTGAGCTCCTGGTGGCTCCTGGATAACTCTTGGTATCGGGTGCAGAAAGCAATGCCCACAGAAATCGACACACAAAAAATTTGCACGGAGCATGCAAGTCCCTCATGCATACCCCGATCCTCACCACATGTCAAGCGCAACAGCCAGAAAATGACCCCATTCGGGCCCTGCAACAGGCAACGTACGTGTGGAGGGGGATGGCATGTTCACCACCTATGACAAAACTGGCTATGTTTCACAAATGGAAGAATGACTCGGGATAAAACCCTCCTGCCCTGCTCGTCAGGCCCCTGTGGCTCGATGGTACCCCGCCAAGCTTTTTTTTGGGGGGGGGGGGTCACCAAGTGACGGTCACACGGGGGGGGGGGGGGGGCAGACACACAGCCACCTCATGCCTGCCACCAGGTCACACGAGTCGTTGCCATAAATCTTAAGGGTAAATCCAGCAACAAGCCCCACTTGAACCGACCTCAGGAAAGTATTAGAAGGGGGGGGGGGGGGGCACAAATGGTCAGGTGTGGACACGCCACTTGGCTCCAGCCGCGCCTTCCCCACGGCCTTCATCACCTCTCCATTAGAAGGGGGGGCGGGGGGGGGGGGGGTGGTCTGCGACCCAAAAGTGTGTGTACCAAAAATGGCCCGATCAAATTTTTCCAACGGCAAATTTCCTTCTTTCCCACGATGGTCACTTTGGTCTGGAGAGGGGGGGGTGTCAGCCCCCCCCCCCATCCTCTGATGGTGTGTCGCCATTCTAATACTTCCCTACCCCCCCCCCTTTTCTCAGGTTGGGAGCGTCGCGATTCACAAGCAGTCAAATGTCAGGGTCAGGGAATGGGAAGGGGAAGGGTCAGACGGAGTGTCAGGGTCAGGGTGATGGCTGGCTTAAGGGCAGGGGCATGGGGAAGCATAATGGGTACGGTCAGGGTCAGGGTCAAGGATCACTTCACCGATGCACACGCCCGTTCCGTAAGAACGACTTCGTTTGGTTTAGGCTCAACACGGAAAAGCTCGGGCCGCCAATGGTCTCCCCCAAGACGGACAGGGACACAAGGACCCCCATCTGTGCCGGCACGGCGCCCCCCCCCCTAGTGCCACACGCACAGTGGCCCCTGTCGCTGACCACTGTTGGTGCGTGCAGCACCAACAGTTGCGTCTGTGGGTCCAGTGCCCCCGGATCCACTACAACGCCAGCCAGGGAGACCCACACACGAGGGCACATGCGTGCCGTCCCTCAGACTCTTTGGCGGTTGAATCCTGGCACTTGAGAAATTCTGGGCGTCGAAATGAGATAGTCATCGGTCAACGGGTCGATTCGTCGATTCGTGAGCGGGCAATCATTCTGGACTGTGGGCTATGGAGGCAAGTAGGGACTTGGATGCAGAGGCGTGACTCCCAAGATCCGAATCCGGAGGCGGTGACCTACTCCGGGGGGGGCGGGGGGGCAAAGGCCGAAAAAAAAAGAGTGTGTACCTAAAAATCGACCTCCAACTTCGGGCCCCTTTGATAAATTTCATTTTTTCCAGAGGAAAACTTTTCTGACGTGGGTGGGCGGGTGGGGCAGGCAGAGGAGCCCAGGCCGCCATTCCGCCCCTAAGCCGTGGCCTGGCAGCAGCAGCCACCGCTCCATCCGCCGTTCCCCGGGTCGGGGGAGGCATGGGTGCGCCACATGTCCCCCAAACTCTATCCCCGACCCACGGCTGTTGAGGGGAAGGTCAAGTTTGTCAGGACGCCCCCCCCCTGAGCCCTGCCCCGAAAGCCCCCGTCACATTGGGGTAGGGTCCTCGGGGCTACACACGCCGCATGGCAGACCGAGTGGGGCCTCCTGTGGGGCGTAAAAAGGGGGAGGTGCCTGTGATGGGGGGCGAAGCCCCCAGGTGACAGCGCCTGCCCCGCCCCCCCCCCCCCCTTGCGCAAGCACGTGTAAAGGGGAGGTATGCGGGTAGCTGCTTGCCCTCAGTCTTCAAGGGTGACTTCCACAGCGGACTGTAGCCTCAAACCCAAGAAACTGGCGTAGCACAACAGGTCAACAAGCAGATGTCATTGTCAGACCATCGATTTCGGGCTCAGAAAGCCCCTCATCAGGTCGAAAAAAAATAGACACTCAGAAAGGGGCTACACACGCCGCATGGCAGACCGAGTGGGCACGGGGCGTAAAAAGGGGGAGGTGCCTGTGACGGGGGGCGAAGTGTCTGCCCCCCCCCCCCCCTTGTGCAAGCACACCGGAGTCAGGGAAACGATGGTCAGACGGGGTCCCGTGCTTAGCCAAGCCCGTGCTGGCGCGCGACACGCGGTACCAAAAAGAATGCAGGTGGCAACATCAGCCATGGGCTGAAATTCACGTCAAAACAAACAGAATGTGGGTTGCAGTTGCAGGCAGAATGCTGGTATGAGCAGGAGGAACTACCACCAGCATGACCCAGTCCCCTTGTCCCTCTCCAATCGGAGCACAACCGCGTCATTACATTTCTGGCCAGGAAAACCCAGGAAAACAACGGTAAGACTGGGTCGTGCACTTGGACAAGCCGGTGCTCGCGTGAGAGTGGGGGGCGGGGGGGGTGGGGGGGACTCACCTCCGTTGGGGAACGGAATACCAGAGGCGTCGTGTGTGTGCGCGTGTTGCGGACGCTTTGCCCCCTCCCTCCCAGCCCTCCTTCAGTGCGGGGACTGTCGCTGCATCCGCAGATCTATCCCTGCAGCCTTTACGGCGGCCTTCCCCGCTCCCCCCCCCCCGGGGGGTGGGGGGGCAACGGGGTTCGAACTTGCAAACACCAGTTTTTCACGTGCCAATACGGACCGAACGTCTGGGCACACTGTTCAGACCCTTGAGAACAGGGACCTCCGGCCTCGCGCAGCCAGTACCCAACCCAACGCCCACGGCCCGCGTCGAACCCGGACCGGACCGCCGCGTGGCAGAGGCGCGACCCGCAGCGCACGCGGCCCGTCGCATCCGCAGCCTGCGCCTCGCACCCGCACCCGACCCCAAGCCCCGAGGGACGCCCGGTTCACCAGTTCTTCTTTTGGAAATGCCACAGCAGCTCTTCCCGGGTCGTGTGCAAAGCCCCGGGCACTTTGTACGATGGGCCATAGGCCATCGCAAGGAACTGGCTGGCCCCCTGTGGACGAGTGGATGGGGATGAGGGAAGGGGCCTGGGTCCCACAGAGAGACGCATGCCCAGGCCATGGGATTGCGGGGGAAGCCCAGGGATGCGTTGGAAGAGGGGGGGGTTGCCCCCGACCCCCCCTCCAGGGCGCCCAGCCTAGGCCCAGCCACTGTCCCCCTGACGCCAAGTGCCAGCCCCAATGGCATTTGTAACCGACAGTAACCGCCCCCAACCGCTTCGGCAGCCTCCTCCAACCGCCTGTCTAACCGCTTCTGGGGCCGCCTCGGAGGTCCCTTCCCTTCTAATGCGTCCCTGGGGAAGCGCGCTTCAGACGGAGACGGTCAGGCATAGCGACAAGAATTCGGGTTGCAACAGTCAAGACCCAAATCCCCAACATCCTTTGTCTGAAAATGAAGGTGAGCGTGTGTGTGGGGCGAGGCAGTCGGGGGGGGGGGGGGGTGGAGCCCATTTGCGACGGGATTTCCGTAGCCAGGGCGATCAATGGGCACATCCACCCCCCCCCCCGGCGTGTGTTGCTTGCGTCTTGGTGTGTGCCGCTCGTGTGTCATGAACACCGCCCACGATGGCACCGACTTGTTTACCCCCGCCGTTTTTATGACATGTCCTTTGTCTGACCGGCAGAGGCCCAACGGAGGGGCCTGACTTCCACTGCACCAGCACGACGCACATCTTCGGAGGTGATCGGCCCCGAAAAGTAGCCAAATCTGCCGCTCGAAAGGCCCCGTGGCCCGGGACCCAGACCCACCGCATTCACTTCAAAAAGTCTGGTCCGCAACGTGTGCGACGCACGGGGGACACATTCAGCGACACAACGCTGCCCCCCTCCCCCCCCCCCCCACACACACAGTCCTCAGCAACAGAGAGCATTGACTCCCAGCAAAAGTACGTACCACCCCTGCCCTTGCGAGAACAACACCAAAGTTCACAAATGTGACGGAAACAACACCCCCTGTTGCTCTGACAAGGGCGTTGTTTGTGCGCGCTGCGAGAAGACACCGGAGGTGACTATTGTGTCATGAATGCGCTAGTCGTCAGGGGATTCCCCAATCGCCGCCTCCAAAGGACAAGAAGGGGTGAACGTGGGTGTAAGGGCAGCTACCAACGTCCCTAAAATACCGTCCCCCGGCCTCAAATCACAGGAAAAGCGTGATCTTCATGGACCGCCAGAAAAAGGAACCGCCAAATTCCACGGTTCCAAAAGTGCGGCAACCCGTCAGCTCATTTAGGTCCTGCGCGCTGTGCGTACACGGGTCAGCGCAGCGGTAGGACAGGGCCAGGCCGCCGTGCTGCCTCCGAAGTGCACCCACGTCGAAAGCTGCCCGTGTGAGCAACACCCGGTGCAAAAATCTACCTCCCCCTCCCTCACCCCCCACACACTGTTATGTGTGCGATTCAAGGTTCGCGGGTTTCTCAGCAAATGGGCCTTTAGTGCAATGGTGGGTGTCCCCAAGAACATAGCGCCAAAAGAGTTGTGGCTGTGTCCTGTTGGCGCCCTATGCCTCCCCCTGAGTGTACACGCCGCGAGGGAAGGACTCCAAACGCTGCGGAAACAACGCGTACTCTTGCTCTGATGAGGGCGTTGTTCTCGTGGCGGGGGGGGAGGGAGTTTGTCATCATCTGCCGTGGCGTGTGTAGGAAGGGGGGATAGCCCCTGAAATGGTGGTCTTGTCCCCATCCGCACATCTGCAGGACGGTCCCTATGGGGGACTCGAGCTGTTGTGTTCAGTGGAATGGACGCCCCGACCCCTCTCCCCCCCTCCCGCCCGCAGCAAAGGGAAGGGGGGTAACTATTTGGGCATGAGGCAGACCAGGTCAGACAAACAGGCAGAGGCATCCGTCAGTTTCCCGTGGGGATCGGACGACCAACGGCTCCCGGTCGCCGCTGAGGGTTTTGGACCAACGTTGTCAAAACCGCGGCCTGGGACCGGGGCACAGGCCCGCCAATCGGGGTGCGTGCCCATGCAAAGCACCGGCACCGCCCCGGACTCGGCAGCTGCGGTCGAGCTTCTAAGTAGGTCTTGAGGCATGCGCTGACGTGCAGCTGCTGGTGGGCCACACGGATGTTCCATGTTCCCAAGTCTCAACGACCTGAGGGCAGCTCTGAGAGAGGAAGGGGCTGGGGGACTGTCTTTGGGCTGGACAGCACCTGCGCAGCACCTGCACAGCCCCTGCGCGGCGTCTGCACAGCAGCTGTACTAAAGGGCCAAAGTACGAGTACCACAGGACAACCGCACACCTCAAAACACAGCGCCGTGATCGGGAAGAAGCGGCACTTGCACAAGGGGGCCAGCCGGGACAGCTGGTACTTCTCCCGCGTCGTGATCTCGATGTCCACGCGACTGCTGTTGTTCAGCAGCATCAGGTGCCCGCGGTTCGGCCGGAAGGTCCGCTTCGTGGGCGTTTTGTGGGCCTCGGTGTCGTCCTCGATCCGCCAGCCCGGGGGCAGCGTCTGGGACACGGTGGCGCTCCAGGAGGCCCGGGTCTCCCCGTCCTTCAAGAACAGGAAGATGTCCACGTCGTCGTCGCCCGGGATGAGGCCCCCGTTGCGGTAGGCCCCCAGGTACGACCCGTCGGTCAGGGCGTACACGTACTGCTGTCGCACGTGCCACTCCTCGTGCACGTGCCGCAGCAGGGGCACGACCCGGTGGTACGCCTCGGACTTGGCGTCGTGCGGATACGCGTATTTGGTGTGGGGCTGGCTCCAGGTGCACGCGGGGTACGAGGCGTTGGGGTCGGTGCCTGCGATGCCCCTTTGGTCGGCCGATGGCGCCGGAGCCGGTACGTTCGCTGGGGCCGCAGGGGCTTTCGGTGGTGGTGCAGCTTTTGGCTGTTTCGGAGGTGAAGGAGAGGCTTGTGCGGGGGATGGCGAGGCCGTGGGCAGAGCAGGGGCCTCCGTCACGCGCTGGGTACCGCCCGATGGCGGCGCTGGTGTCTCTTGCCGTTCGGAGGGAGATCTCTGGGGGCCCTGAGGAGCCTCCCGCTCCCGGTCTGCCCTCCGGGGCAGGCGGGGGTCAGCATCCTCGTATTTGTCCGCGGCTGCCCGGTCCCCTTGGAACGGGTTGAGGACATAAACAGTTCCCAGAATGAGAGATAGACCGAACAACAACACTTTGAATGATTTCATGAAACATATGGCAGAACCTGTGCGGCACAAGTGCGTGCCGCATCTGTACCAATGGGCTGGGGTTAGGCTTCGGCAGCCTTTAGACTCGGAACAAAAGCTGGCGGGAAGTTTCTTCATTGCTCGAAGGCACCTCGATTGGCAGCCGTTATGCGACGCTATTGGAACCTCAAAGAAGCCCCACGCACCATTTCTTCCCCTTCACCAGGAGCACCAACCTTCCACCCCTGTAGCCCCCCCCCCCAAACAGTGGCTCGACTCTCCATTGACCCCTCACCCTCGCCCTATCCCCTCAACAGCAGCACCTCCATTTCTCCCACTGCCACTCTTCACTGTCCCCCCGCCAGAACAGCAGTGCCAGCATTCACCCCCTCCGGCAGGTCACTTCGCTGGCTCTGGAAGAACCCTCGGCACAAGGACCCTGTTCCCTATTGGCATGGCTGGAGTGTTATCAGGTGACAGCTCACCAGCGAGGCTCAATACACTCTGAGAAACGAACACACCCAAGGCAATGTGCTTCTACGCGCACTTCTTGTTCCAGCAAGGGCCGAAGGGAAGGCCGGAGGGACAAAGCTCTCAATGGAAGGGGACACCTGGGGACAAGTACACTTCTTGGGCTCCAAAATGAAAAACTGTGTCTGTAAAGTCAGGAATGCCTGTTCAACACCTGGACTGTTTCCCCAAACCAGCCTCTATACAGCCTAAATGTGCAGCCTTGTTCTTACCTTCTCTCAGGCGAAAACAATATGCAAAATAGACCAGAAAACACTCATTTTTGCTCAGGTGCTGTGTTCACTACGAGAAGTCCGCAAGGATGTGAAAGAATGAGTCCAAGAGCGTTAAACCACCTTTCACAAAGCGATGATGGTAACGGTGACCAAGCTTGAAGGACCCCATTGCATGGGAACTAACACGGGATGCAGGTACCTTGGCGTCCACAGTATCCCCAACCTTCGCGATTTGTCCCCAACCTTTTGGCGCCGTGATTGTAGCTAACACGGTCCCTCCAACCACCGCCAGTAAAAAACCCAGGCACCCGTAGGGAGAGGAAAACGTAGGTAATGAAACAATACTGTGAGGAAAGAAAGCCAGTGTGCTTCAGGCACATAGTAAGCCCGTCTGGCTCAAGTTGGGGCTCCAGCACGGACATTTGTGAGACCTGGAAATGGCTTGAATACCCCCAAGGCAGGGAGCTAGTTAAAAGTAATTCGGGACCCAAACACCCATGTTTGTGACGGGCAGGGGGGGCGGTTGGCACAATCGAATTCCCCATTCGCATCATATTGAGTAAACATAAACGCAGGCAAAAATGTTGAAATTTTTCGAGAATCGACTGTGAAGCAAGACTACACGTCCCCATGGATATAGGATTGGGGGGGGGGGTCCCAGTGAACCCGCCCCTGTGCTTGTGTGTACGCATGTGTCTATGCTTGTGCATGTACATGCAACTATGCTGATACCTTTGTATGTGCTTGTGCTTGTGTCTGCCCGTGCCTGCGCACGTCCGCCAAATATGTATTGTTGGGTGTTCTTTGGGGGGTGGGGGTGGGGGCCTTTGATGGGTTTTAGGCCACTAGTCTTTTGAGCCATTTTGGCAGGGGCTTTCCCTAAGGGGCTCTGACCCCCCCCCTTGTTCCCCCTGTTGAAAGGCTGCGGTCAATATGGATGCGATTAAGCTTGTACACATCGGCTAGGGCAGTTCCAAGGCAGCCAAATTACTAGACAGGTCACAGCATCTCATGCACTACAGAAACAAGTTTGGGATGCAATTTTGCATTGACACTTGCCACGCCCATGACTTGTTGGCCCCCTCTCCGCCAAACATTTGCTGTGCAAACATGTCAGTACAACAAATTTCATCGAATTGATGCATGCACTACATGTGTGATATTTGCGGGGCAGGTCACATGCAACTCATCTTGACAAACAAACATGAATGTGTTGGAAATGCACAAGGAATCTTGGGTGTTGACACCTTATTTGGAGCCCAAAATGCACATTTCCTCTTTACTGATGTGGGTACCAAAAAGGCATAAATTTGGTTGTTGTTTTTTTGTTTTTTTTGAAAAATTGCACGTAAAGGTACGATGGCACCACGACACGAGTGAAACAGGTGTATTCCCAAAAAGTTGATAACCAAGACAAAACAAAATGTTTCCATGGATTCGATGAGTACACATGCTTGTGTAGGCCAAAGCACAAGTTAAGCTGCGGATACCAAGCGAAGGTGCTGCAAATGCAGGATGCCAGCGAGGATTTAACGGTGCAACTCTGGGAAGGTTGCAAGAGTAGGAGGGGCAGCAGAGGGAATGGAAGGAGGACCAGCGGTGCCTAGATGGGTTGGTGAAGATGGTCCGGTTTCAAAGCCCTTCCAGTACTGTACTTTGGAGGCTCCTGCTGGGTTCTGCACTGCTCTGCTACTTTGGGCACTGCTGGGTGTGTGGGTTCTAAGGACAACCCCAATGTACGTACCACGTACGCATCACGTCTGCAACTCGCCAACAGGACACAGCCACAACTCTTTTGGCGCTATGTTCTTGGGGACACCCACCATTGCACAAACGGCGTATTTGCTGAGAAACCCGCGAACCTTGAATTGCACATATAACAGTGTGTGTGGGGTGAGGGAGGGGGAGGTAGATTTTTGCACCGGGTGTTGCTCACACGGGCAGCTTTCGACGTGGGTGCACTTCGCATGTTGTCCTGCAATGGCTGCGGTATATTCTGCACCCACCAATTGCTTCCCTTGCAAAGAACGGCAATGACCACGACACCGGCAGTGGTCCACATTTCAAGACTGCAATCAACAGTTGAGCAAGTGTCTGGCCAAATGGTACTTGTGTGGGAATAAAACTATGTGCAGCGCAGCCCGCTGGGCAAAAAAAATGGATTGATGGTGTTGCAAATATCAACAGGTAAGTGGAGGTGAGATGGCCAACAGCACTGCAAACCGTGGCCGTGGGTAGGCCACTTTGCAGGGCATGCCAGTCAACGGCACCTTGAAACGCAGCCTCAACCAACTGCTTGCAGCGCTTTTGCAGCAGAGACAGTGACTATAGTGTATGTGTACGCATACGTGTCTGTATCTGTGTACGTGTACGTGTACGTGTACGTGTACGCGCACGTGCATGTGTACCATACCATACCATACCACATTACACGACACTGCACTGCACTGCAATGCACTATACTACACTACACTACACTACACTACACTACACTACACTACACTACACTACACTACACTACACTACACTAGACTGCACTGCACTGCACGGCACGGCACGGCACTGCACTGCACTGCACTGCACTACACTACACTACACTATACTGCACTGCACTGCACTGCACTGCACTGCACTGCACTACACTACACTACACTACACTGCACTACACTACACTACACTACACTACACTACACTACACTACACTGCACTGCACTACACTACACTGCACTGCACTGTACACTGCACTGCACTGCACTGCACTGCACTACACGGCACTGTACACTGCCCTGCACTGCATTGCACTGCACTGCACTGCAATGCATTACCACTACACTACACTACACTACACTACACTACACTACACTACACTACACTACACTACACTACACTACACTACACTACACTACACTACACTACACTACACTACACTACACTACACTACACTACACTACACTACACTACACTACACTACACTACACTACACTACACTACACTACACTACACTACCCTACCATACACTACCCTACCCTACCCTACCCTACCCTACCCTACACTACACTACACTACACTACACTACACTACACTACACTACACTACACTACACTACACTACACTACACTACACTACACTACACTACACTACACTACACTACACTACACTACACTACACTACACTACACTACACTACACTACACTACACTACACTACACTACACTACACTACACTACACTACACTACACTACACTACACTACACTACACTACACTACACTACACTACACTACACTAGCCTACACTACACTACACTACACTACACTACACTACACTACACTACACTACACTACACTACACTACACTACACTACACTACACTACACTACACTACACTACACTACACTACACTACACTACACTACACTACACTACACTACACTACACTACACTACACTACACTACACTACACTACACCTACACCTACACCTACACTACACTACACCTACACTACACTACACTACACTACACTACACTACACTACACTACACTACACTACACTACACTACACTACACTACACTACACTACACTACACTACACTACACTACACTACACTACACTACACTACACTACACTACACTACACTACACTACACTACACTACACTACACTACACTACACTACACTACACTACACTACACTACACTACACTACACTACACTACACTACCCTACCATACACTACCCTACCCTACCCTACCCTACCCTACCCTACCCTACACTACACTACACTACACTACACTACACTACACTACACTACACTACACTACACTACACTACACTACACTACACTACACTACACTACACTACACTACACTACACTACACTACACTACACTACACTACACTACACTACACTACACTACACTACACTACACTACACTACACTACACTACACTACACTACACTACACTACACTACACTACACTACACTACACTACACTACACTACACTACACTACACTACACTACACTACACTACACTACACTACACTACACTACACTACACTACACTGCACTGCACTACACTACACTACACTACACTACACTACACTACACTACACTACACTACACTACACTACACTACACTACACTACACTACACTACACTACACTACACTACACTACACTACACTACACTACACTACACTACACTACACTACACTACACTACCCTACCATACACTACCCTACCCTACCCTACCCTACCCTACCCTACACTACACTACACTACACTACACTACACTACACTACACTACACTACACTACACTACACTACACTACACTACACTACACTACACTACACTACACTACACTACACTACACTACACTACACTACACTACACTACACTACACTACACTACACTACACTACACTACACTACACTACACTACACTACACTACACTACACTACACTACACTACACTACACTACACTACACTACACTACACTACACTACACTACACTACACTACACTACACTACACTACACTACACTACACTACACTACACTACACTACACTACACTACACTACACTACACTACACTACACTACACTACACTACACTACACTACACTACACTACACTACACTACACTACACTACACTACACTACACTACACCTACACCTACACCTACACCTACACTACACTACACCTACACTACACTACACTACACTACACTACACTACACTACACTACACTACACTACACTACACTACACTACACTACACTACACTACACTACACTACACTACACTACACTACACTACACTACACTACACTACACTACACTACACTACACTACACTACACTACACTACACTACACTACACTACACTACACTACACTACACTACACTACACTACACTACACTACACTACACTACACTACACTACACTACACTACACTACACTACACTACACTACCCTACCATACACTACCCTACCCTACCCTACCCTACCCTACCCTACACTACACTACACTACACTACACTACACTACACTACACTACACTACACTACACTACACTACACTACACTACACTACACTACACTACACTACACTACACTACACTACACTACACTACACTACACTACACTACACTACACTACACTACACTACACTACACTACACTACACTACACTACACTACACTACACTACACTACACTACACTACACTACACTACACTACACTACACTACACTACACTACACTACACTACACTACACTACACTACACTACACTACACTGCACTGCACTGCACTACACTACACTACACTACACTACACTACACTACACTACACTACACTACACTACACTACACTACACTACACTACACTACCCTACCCTACACTACACTACACTACACTACACTACACTACACTACACTACACTACACTACACTACACTACACTACACTACACTACACTACACTACACTACACTACACTACACTACACTACACTACACTACACTACACTACACTACACTACACTACACTACACTACACTACACTACACTACACTACACTACACTACACTACACTACACTACACTACACTACACTACACTACACTACACTACACTACACTACACTACACTACACTACACTACACTACACTACACTACACTACACTACACTACACTACACTACACTACACTACACTACACTACACTACACTACACTACACTACACTACACTACACTACACTACACTACACTACACTACACTACACTACACTACACCTACACCTACACCTACACTACACTACACCTACACTACACTACACTACACTACACTACACTACACTACACTACACTACACTACACTACACTACACTACACTACACTACACTACACTACACTACACTACACTACACTACACTACACTACACTACACTACACTACACTACACTACACTACACTACACTACACTACACTACACTACACTACACTACACTACACTACACTACACTACACTACACTACACTACACTACACTACACTACACTACACTACACTACACTACACTACACTACACTACACTACCCTACCATACACTACCCTACCCTACCCTACCCTACCCTACCCTACACTACACTACACTACACTACACTACACTACACTACACTACACTACACTACACTACACTACACTACACTACACTACACTACACTACACTACACTACACTACACTACACTACACTACACTACACTACACTACACTACACTACACTACACTACACTACACTACACTACACTACACTACACTACACTACACTACACTACACTACACTACACTACACTACACTACACTACACTACACTACACTACACTACACTACACTACACTACACTACACTACACTACACTACACTACACTACACTGCACTGCACTACACTACACTACACTACACTACACTACACTACACTACACTACACTACACTACACTACACTACACTACACTACACTACACTACACTACACTACACTACACTACACTACACTACACTACACTACACTACACTACACTACACTACCCTACCATACACTACCTACCCTACCCTACCCTACCCTACCCTACCCTACCCTACACTACACTACACTACACTACACTACACTACACTACACTACACTACACTACACTACACTACACTACACTACACTACACTACACTACACTACACTACACTACACTACACTACACTACACTACACTACACTACACTACACTACACTACACTACACTACACTACACTACACTACACTACACTACACTACACTACACTACACTACACTACACTACACTACACTACACTACACTACACTACACTACACTACACTACACTACACTACACTACACTACACTACACTACACTACACTACACTACACTACACTACACTACACTACACTACACTACACTACACTACACTACACTACACTACACTACACTACACTACACTACACTACACTACACTACACTACACTACACTACACTACACTACACTACACTACACTACACTACACTACACTACACTACACTACACTACACTACACCTACACCTACACCTACACTACACTACACTACACTACACTACACTACACTACACTACACTACACTACACTACACTACACTACACTACACTACACTACACTACACTACACTACACTACACTACACTACACTACACTACACTACACTACACTACACTACACTACACTACACTACACTACACTACACTACACTACACTACACTACACTACACTACACTACACTACACTACACTACACTACACTACACTACACTACACTACACTACACTACACTACACTACACTACACTACACTACACTACACTACACTACACTACACTACACTACACTACACTACACTACACTACACTACACTACACTACACTACACTACACTACACTACACTACACTACACTACACTACACTACACTACACTACACTACACTACACTACACTACACTACACTACACTACACTACACTACACTACACTACACTACACTACACTACACTACACTACACTACACTACACTACACTACACCTACACCTCACTACACTACACTACACTACACTACACTACACTACACTACACTACACTACACTACACTACACTACACTACACTACACTACACTACACTACACTACACTACACTACACTACACTACACTACACTACACTACACTACACTACACTACACTACACTACACTACACTACACTACACTACACTACACTACACTACACTACACTACACTACACTACACTACACTACACTACACTACACTACACTACACTACACTACACTACACTACACTACACTCCTCGTCAGGCCGGGCGCACCCCGCCCGCCACCCGTCCAGGGCTCCTCCCTGGGCCAGAGGTGCAGCCTGTGAGGAGCAGATGCACCACTGCCATACACAGTGCACCTCCTCGATATCTGGTGGCCTGGCACCAGGATAAACACCCTCAGGATGGTAGCTGTGGGACGGATTGCCCACAAGCACAGCCAGGCAACGGCCACGTGTTTGCCGGGAAACCGGTAGGTCGTCCAATTTTCGTTGTCCCTCTCCCCCCCATGCCCCTTCCCGCCCTATCCTCCAGGACGCAGCTCAGCAGTAGAGCGCCACCGTGGTGCAGCCTGCGCACGAATGCGCCGTCGTGGCGCCGCCCCCATGGCATAGCGCCTCCATGGCGCCTACTCAGTGGCAGGGCGCCGCCGTGGTGCAGCCAACATACAGGTATGCCGTTGCTGCGCAACCTCCAGGGCAGTGCGCCACCGTGGCACGCGCCCCGACAGCTCCGCGCCGACATGGCGCGGGCTCAGTGGCGGGGCACCATCGTGGTGCCGCCCTATGCCTCCGTGGCGCCAGTTCAGTGGCAGAGCGCCATCGTGGTGCCGCCAACGTACACGTGCGCCATCGTGGCGCAATCCTCAGGGCAGAGCGCCACCGCGGCGCTGCCCAGACAGCCCTGCGCCGACGTGGCGCCAGTTCAGTGACATGGCACCGCCGTGGTGCAATCAACGTCCACATGCGCCGTCGTGGCGCAACCTTCAGGGCAGAGCGCCACCGTGGTGCTGCCCAGACGGTCTTCGTGCGCCAGCCTGGCCATGGTGTATCCTCCAGGCCGATACACGAGGCACCATGGCGAGGTCTGCACCTGGCGCTCCGCCAACCTCCGTGACACCCCGTGCAGAGGTGACGTGTCATCGGCGGTACTCACCGCCTCACGTGCCATCGGCGAACGTCGCCGTCTCGCTCGGGCACCATCGTGGTGCCATTTTCTCGGTCACGTGCCGTCTCGGTGCACGTATCGTAGGGCTCGTCGTTTGGGCTCGGCCTTTGCGGCCGGGCGTCGTCGGTGACCTCCACGGCGGTGCACCACCGTGGTGCTATAGCCGTGACGCACGTCCCGCACTCACAGAACCCGGGGGTACCCAGGCCACCGGCGGTGCGCGTGATCGTGTGGCGTGACCGTACTCGCGACGCCGGCGGTACTCAGCCCGCCGGCAGTGCGCATAGTCGTGCTGGGCCGCGTTCTCATTAGCCCGGCGACGTTTTCAAGTCGGGGGTGATGCCCCGGGAGACCCACACCTTCCGCTCACGTTGATCCTGGGACGCTACCTCGGGTGTCATCCAGGACAGTTCGGGGCGGTCGGTGGCCGGGACCGGAGAGCGGATCGGACCGTAGCGTTGTCGTACACCGGCGCTTTGACCCAGACGGCCTGCTGGGAGGGGCGTTCTCAGGTGTGCGACGAGATTCGTCTTACTCTAGCGGAGGTAAGACGGAGGACTCCCTCGGCAGAGCCTGCGTGGGGCCCCCGAGGGACGACGCCACGGCTCACCGTACGTGGGACCACGGCAGGCGCTCCTCCTCCTCCTCCCCCCTACACTGCACTACACTACACTACACTGCACTGCACTGCACTGTACACTGCACTGCACTGCACTGCACTACACGGCACTGTACACTGCACTGCACTGCACTGCACTGCACTGCACTGCATTACACTACACTACACTACACTACACTACACTACACTACACTACACTACACTACACTACACTACACTACACTACACTACACTACACTACACTACACTACACTACACTACACTACACTACACTACACTACACTACACTACACTACACTACACTACACTACACTGCACTGCACTGCACTGCAATGCACTGCAGTGCACTGTACACGGCACTGTACACTGCACTGCACTACACGCACTACACACACCACACGACACGACACGAAACGGCACGGCACTATACACTGCACTGCACTACACGCACTACACGCACTACACACACCGCACGACACGATGCGACACGACACGACACGACACGACACGACACGACACGACGCTACGCTGCACTACACTGCACTGCACTGCACTGCACTGCACTGCACTGTACTGTACTGTACTGTACTGTATTGTACTGTACTGTACTGTACTATACTATACTATACTATACTATACTATACTATACTATACTATACTATACTATACTATACTATACTATACTATACTATACTATACTATACTATACTATACTATACTATACTATACTATACTATACTATACTATACTATACTATACTATACTATACTATACTATACTATACTATACTATACTATACTATACTATACTATACTATACTATACTATACTATACTATACTATACTATACTATACTATACTATACTATACTATACTATACCATACCATACTATATTGCGTGTGTCTCAGTGCACCCTCCTGCCTCTGGCCTGCCTTACCCCCAAGGGGGACAATCACAAAGTGACGATCCCAACACCAACCCCAGGGACTGGGCATCATGGTGTCCAAGGCATCTGCGGGGCACCATTTCACACGCCACACACCAGTAGTTTCCCTTCTCTGGGTCGCTTTACAGGCTTTGCCTTGGATTCATCGACTTTTTGGGGTGCAGGCTGCAGCATCTTCAGCACCCATGAGGCTGTACTGAGGAATATTCTTCCAATGGTTCCTGATCCAGACTGCCATTTGGATGAAAGCTGGGGCCACGAGCAGATTCAAATCCCGCACAAACTGCGAGGTTCGGCTCTTGTAGTGTGGTGCGGCTACAATCCTCCTTGCTGTGACTGCAAACGCAACAAAGGCGATGCTGTGGCGTGTATACGTGCTCCTTCGACCTTCAACACACAACTCTTGATCTTGATCCTGCGCAGCAGCAGGAGGTGCTTGAGAAAGACGATCCGATGGACTTGCACTGCACTGCTCGTCAAGCCCCCCTGAAGAGTCCAACCTTCCTCGGCCGATGTAGTTCCGGAAGCAGTACAGCTACACTTTAGACGTATGGGCAGCCGAACGAAAGGCAGTTTGCAGCGTATCTGTTGGTACTCTTCAGAGGGCACGGCTCCACAAGCATAGGCACCCAAACATGAAATGGCTTGTGACCGTAACACAGACTATGAGAGCGTTTACAACTGCCGCAAAAAATCTGTTCATTGGGGTGTGGGCGGTGCACTGGCCCAAGACCCTCCTGCAGACGCATAGCCACCAAAGCCTTTGTTTGCCGAAAAGGGGAACGGCTGGGGCCACCTGCGCCAGTGCGGCGCGCGTGGGTTAAAGAAAGCGGTGCAGTGGACTGTAGCTGTCAGACACCTTCGGAGCACAACGGATTTGCCCGGGGGGGGGCAGCGGTGCCTCCTTTGGAGGAGGAGGAAGGAGGCATCTGTACAGATGAGGGGGGGAAGAGCCGTGGACAACAGCAATCACAGGCTCTTTCGTGGTTAGTGCACAACGGTACCTTCAGCGAACGTTTGGAGTGGTCTGAGGGGCAAAATAGTTTACAAACAGATATGTACATGAGCCCTCAACACACACAAAGTCGCAGCGGCACTCCATGGAATCCACACAGCATAGGATGATCCAACAAAACAAAACAAGCGCCACATGGGCCTACCTACTGCTTCTTGCTTCTGCGTGCGGGCACGTGATGCTCCATCGGGAGGTAGCTGGGGCTCCACGGTCCAGTTCCCAGGGACCCAGGGATCCAGGGAGTCACAAGTGGTTCGCTTGCGCACAGAGATCCCCCGCGCCCTCTTCTTCTACCTTGGTCGTGCGTCCATTCAAAATTCCCTGCGGCCAAGGTCGGGTTCGGTCTCGGGACCACCTGATCAGGTGTCACATGCTATGACTGCTGAACCATGTGACCTCTCTCCCGCCCTTGTGAGGGGTATGGACACAACAGGGGGAGAGTTTGCCCGGCGCGCGCCCTGCACACTACTTTTGTACTAACAATCCCGAGTTTAACCCCAGATTACCCTCCCCTAGAGAAGCCCCCCAAGTAGACCAAAGTGGAACACAAACCCTCCCTACAAGGCACGTTGCAGGCGAAATAGGTGCATCCAACGTCAACACATGTCACTTCTCATGTGCCTAACAAACAGTATCATCCCCACAAGTGTGGGGATCAATACATCCAGCACAATAATGCTCCCTGCACCCACCACAAACTGAGATGATGCAGCACTATTGACAACACAAAACACACGCCTCTACCTCATCTTCTCCATCATCTTGCGTGGCGGCTTAGTTGCTTTTATCAGTCCAAACATGAGGTGGGACATGGTCCCATGGTCCATAAGGAGGGCGACAGACCTGCCTCCGAATGCAAAACTGCGTGAAATGCAGCAAAACACACACAGACTGGTCATCACCGTCATGAAACCCACACTCAAAATCAAAGACATCACCTCAGGTACAAGGAAGACCATACCCATCCCAAATTATATCGTTAGCAGACTTCACGGGGGCCAGGGGGAAATCCATATAATGTTGCTCAACATATCAACGGCAACAGTTACCTTGTAAACATGCGGCCACACAAATGGTGGATGATGAATCCATATACCCAACTCAAGGTGCCAAAGAAATTTATGCATGGTGAGTCCATATCCCCTACTCAAGGGGCCACTCTATTTGTGGATTGCTCGGTGTGGATACGAGGTGAGGCAAAGCAGGGAGGGAGTCACAAATGGTCGTGGGTGGGGAATGGGCCCAAAAAGATGCCCAGCACGCGCCCAACACGCTAACACTCCCCCAAAATCCAAAGGGTGGCCTGGGCATGAATATGTGTATGTTGCAAAGTCATGGCAAGCGGTGCTGACTGAGCAGACACTCCGTGACTAGTACTCAAGGACGTGTTGAGCCAACTCGATAACCTTCCCATATTCCGAGTAAATGCGGTGCAGGCCCGTGCGGCCCTGCACCGCAGGATCCGGGGGGTCCAGAGGCTTCCGCACCAGCAACGCCGCACATTCCATGACGTCCGCCTGCCGGTACCCCGCGAAATGCATGAGGAGGCAGTTCAGGGGGTCCGCGACAGCAGGGGGGGCCGGGTTCGAACTGGGTCCAGGGTCCATCGCCCTGCACTTGAACGCCAAGAAAATGCACGCCACTGCCACCAGCGCGGGCTCGTATGTGAGGACAGCGAAATCCAAGAGCGCCATGTCGGCAAAGTACCGCGCCAGGTCGCAGGCACCGGCGTCGGCGTTCACCACCTCGAGCCCGCGGCGGAGGAAGTAGTACGTGGTTGGGCGGCAGGGGTCCAGATTGACAGTGGACACCAGCCTGTGCTCCATCACGTGGCAGTCGTGCAGGGTGAAGGCATGGCCAGAGATGTGCGCGGAGAATGGATGATAGAAGTAGCCCGGGCAGTTCAGGAAGCGGGCCGCCAGCCGCAGGGCACAGATCCCAAGGCACTGGAAGTCCCGGCGGAGCACCGGCTTCTCCTCCAGAAACTGGTCCATGAAGTCGACGGCCAAGTGCAGGGTCTCAGGCCCAAAATTGCCGTTCGGCCATCCGATGGCCGCTGCCGTCATCGGGTGGTAGTGGCGGAACCCATGCACCTGCAGCAGCCAGTCCACCAGAATCCACCGCATCTTCGAGGTGAGGTCCGGCTGGAACGCGTGGAGGTCCCCCCCGACGGGGGTGTACTCGAACACGCACCGCCACAGCTCCGCCGGCAGCGCCACGAACGCGCACGGGAGCAGCCGCCCCACCCGGCGCCACCACGCCTCCCAGCGATTCCGCAGCCCCGCGCGGCCGAGCCCCCCGTGCGTGCTCAGCACCTCCGCAGCGACCATCCACCGCAAGTGCCCGCCCACAACCTCCGGTTCACAGATCCGCCGCGCCTGCCGCCGCGCCTGCTCCGCAGTGAACGCACAGCCGTGCAGACGCAAGAACTGCGCAATGGGCTGCTCCAGCTCTGTGGCCCCGTGGACGAGCCGGGCCAAGTCATGCAGGGGCCCCGGGGCGCGAGGCGGCTCCGGACTCTGCAAGTCCACGGGCTTCAATCGGCCCACGGCCCTCCGCTTCGGCGCTTGCCAGACTCCCGTCGCTTGCATGGCCCTGGGAGTCTCCGCTGTTGGGCCCTCGGCCGCCCTCCGTCCCTCCGGGCCCTGGCCTTGGATGGCGGTGCCGGCCCCCAGGGAGTACAGCAGCAGTAGCCCCTTCGTCTGCCGCCGCACGGCCCCGCTCCGCACGCCGGACTCCAGCGCCGTGCCAAGGCCCTGGGGCGTCCTGCGCCCAAGGGCGTAGGTGGCGCGGAGGTACTGGACGAGCCCCCGGTGGCTCAGAGGCCGACCAGCCACGGCCAGTGCCTCCCTCAGCATCACGGCGTATGGGGGATGCCGAGTGGCGGTCTTGTGCGACTTCCTGACCATCAGCAGAGCCTAGAGAATGGGGGAAGGGGCAGCAGGACGCCAAAGGGTTGCCACACCATACGCTCTGTGGGTGCAGTAGTAACCGCGCCACAACCAGCGATGTTTCGCTGTCCGGCCACCGGCTGGTTGAAGGGGATGGAGCCAGAGTTTTGACTTGAAGTTTGCTTAAGGGGTGGGGGGATGGGGTGGGGGTGGGGGGGATTGGCACCAGGCCTTGGTGGTTGGCTCTGTTAGCCTGTGGCGGCGCCTATTGGCCTCTCGCCCTTGAACGTTTTGCTATGACAAGCCGGCATCTGCACTACTGCGGGCATCCGCACTGCCGCGGGCATCCCCCTGCCTGGGGGCAAATCCAGAATGCAACTTCTGCCCATGGCATCCTCCCCTGACGGCCTGATCAGTGCCCGGTATGCAGTCACAACGAAGAACCCAGGCTGGTAGGGTGCTCACCACAACCAGCAACGTCGATGTCACACAAGGCCATGGGTGCTAGCTCACCAATGCGTGACTTGCCGATAGTGCGTTGCAGTAATATCTTCTGCGTTCTGCGCCATTTGTGGCGAGCGCGTTGCAGTAATATCTTCGCCCAGAGTATTCGCACTCTGTCCACGGCGGAGTATCTTCCTTGCTGGCGGTGGTGAGCAGCCCCGCCGCCCACCAACGCGCCCAACAGGAGTGCACGGCAGTGCTCGGTCCATCTTTAGGGACCATCCCCAACACTACCGGCCCATGCTCAACTGTCCACTGCACTGGGGGGGGGGGGGGGGCTGAGTTGTTAGAGTCACCGATATGCACGCTGCAGGGCCGTCGCCCCGATACGTCAGGAGACATTCATGTTGTCACCTGTCCAGACTTGTCAAGGTTGTGGCCCTGCTACAGCTTAGGGGGTGTAAGTGCGCTGTGCGCCCGGTGTGCACCGCGTGAATTAAGCCGTTTTGTGGAGTGCGTATGGGAAAGGGGCATGCAAGAGAAAGGCATGATGGGTTTGGGTGAAAATATCACGAGGTTTTGGAGTATGGACCTCGGCCCTTGTGTGTGGTGTTTCGAGCGGTGGGTGGTGCTGGGGTTGGTTCCGGTTCAATCACCCCAACAACAGATGCTGTACACGTGCTCTGCGGAAATCCCCAAAGAATATGGTGTCGGCTGGTGCGGCGGCTGGGGTGGGTATGCAGCATTCCGTGTAGTTGAAGGTCTTGGGACCGATGCTCGCCACCACCGAGGCCTGGTCAGATGCACATGCATGCGTCAGGGGGTGCAGCACAGATGTCAGCATCACGAGGCTCATGTACCTGCAGTCATGCGTATCACTGGCAGCCACCATATTTGCAGCCGGTGAGACTGTGTTCTCTTTGCTCCACTATTGACGTGCCTGGTCGCGTCGTGCATACTGCACGGGCCTGTCAAACGCCCACCCCAGAGTTTTGTTTAACAACTCAGCATCTGCTGCGGGGGGGGGGGGGGGGAGGTCTAACAAACCCCTCCCCACCCCCCACCCCCACCCCCACCCCCATCCCCATCCCTTAAGTGATTGGGCCAAATTTTTCTCCCGGGCCTTCAGCCAATTAAAATTTTTCTCTGGCGCCTTTGGCGCAAGTCAGTTTAGGCCAAAAAAATTTTGGGGCGCCTAACATGCAGGGCCACCATGAACATTGTGCATTCAGTTGTGCATGCCCCGTACCAAAGGAGAAACGATGTGGGACGGTTACATACTCAGTGCCATGTTGGGGCTACACCCGCAAAGAGTGCAGGTGAATATCCGCTGCCACGCCAATGAACAGTGTGGATAGGTGCCCATGTACGAGGGCATGAGGAGTGTGCATTGTGCGCAATGGGCCCAATCAATGGGGCCCCCACCCAAAAAGTTTTCTTAGCGCCCTGTGCCCAATTCTCTGTGGGCCTGCAATGGGCTCAATCAATTCAGCCCATGCCCAAACCCCAGCCCCCATCCCCCCAAATGCGGGGAATCCATTGACACCCTCTTGAAAATCCGATTTCCTCAATCAATCCCCTCTTGTACCTTCATCCCCCCACACCCTTGGGTTTAAGCACAAAGGCCAACCTTAAAAATGGTTTGTGGGAGCACCAAAGCACTACTGACCACTGGGCCAATCCCTTGTGAAGCTAAGCTGTCCCCAGCTTAAGTTGAAGACATGCCATGTCACCCAATACTTGAGAGCATACACACTTCGGGACATGATGAGGCGGCATTCAGCATTCAGTTCGCTTCGATGGAGAAATGGTGTGGAATATGGCGTGTGTACCCTTGGGCCACAAAATGTACCACACCCCCCCCCCTTGTATAAGCTACGCCAATGTACGGAATTATTACGGTCCCTACGCCCACTGTAGCTTGGCCATAAACAGTGGAAAGTTCAGCGATAGGTCCCCACCGACAGACCTATGCCCTCTCATTCAGTGCATTCCCAGGCATGGCGGCGAAGCTGCCGTCACAGTTCACCCACAAATACGGCGCCGGAGGCGCCGCCACAGTTCGTCTGGGTAGGTCAGGTGTCCCTCCCTGGCCCTTAGCAGGAACTGGGTTGAGTGTGGAGCTGCCGGTAAAAAGAACCCCCAGCGGCCTGCCCACCGGGATTCGAACCCACGATCTATGGCGTGGGAGACAAGCGTGTTTCCGATATGCTACTATCCGATGTGTTGTGTACTGGCTTTCTTTTTTTTTCCTTCGGGCTCAACAAGTTCAAAGAGTGTAATGTGAGCTCTCAGGCAACCGCCTGGTTCAAGAAGTAGGGCATATAGTACAAACGAGGGCTCCACATTTGGCATGTATTCCAGCTTTACCTGGGGAGCTGTCTCTGTTCACTACCTGCTTGGTCTACCCCTTGCATATGCACTACGCAGTGCCACGCCTAATGGCCTTATGTTGATGGTGAACCTCACATAGTCTCCTGTATTGCTGAGACCCATAGATTTATCTTGCGTTCCACGGTGCTTCCTCCCTGCAAACTCCTGTTTTCGTTCACTGTGTGCTTTTTCCTCCTCTCTCTTGCGACATACTGTCCTCTTCTGTCCTACGCCGTTTGTGTATGCTGTTGCCGTCAGTACCAGATTCATTGCCATCCTTAGGGCGCCCTTTGCGGCTGGCGTTGATCGCCTCTGCATGCAGTATGGTTACAGCCCACTCGTGTCCTGCTAACAGCTTTCGAATGTACTGTCGAACCTCGTCCTTCACCCTCCGGTAAGTGCATTCCATTATCTTTTTGGTAGACTGACTCCAGAGTTGCCTTGCTTGCTCCTCCCACGCATCCCATGCCGGTTGCGGTGACATCACATTTTGAGTATTGTAGTGTCGCATGTGCACCTGCCCTTGTCTATACCATTTGCGAAACACTTGTTGCACTATCCCTTTGGAGTCTTGATGGTACATCTTCTTTTTCCGCTACTGGTAGTAATCTCTCCACTTCAGGGTGTACTCCAACCACCTGGCCATGTTGTGCATGGCGACCCCTACCTTGTAACGCATGGCTAAGACTGTTATGGCATCCGCCTCTACCCCTTCTATGGTGGCCTTGGTGATCTTATATCCTCCTATTGGCATGTGGTTTCCTGGTCCATACAGTATGGACCACCGCGGCTGTAGTATTTGACATATCTGTTCGGGCAGATCGTCTACTCATGTGGTCTGCATTATGGGGGACCCCAGTATGTCCAGCAACTGTCGTTTCCTTTTTCTTGTTACGTCTCCTACCACATACACCTTTACTTTGTTGTACACCCGGCGCAATGGGGTTGTGGCGCCCTTACAATGTTGGTCTGCTTTTACTACCCGGGTTGTGCGCTTTTTCAGTCGATAGTGCACTTGTTCTCTAAGGTTCTTCTCCGTGACATTCGGGTTCACCTTCCGTGCCCGAAGCGCCCCATACCATGCCGATCCTGCGTTTCCTTCCACCCACGCCGGGTCCTTTGGCATCATGGGAAGTGTGCCCCTGAGTTGTGTCATTCCTATCATTGTCAAGTATTGGTGCTCCGCCACTTTGCGCCGGAGTTCACGCTTCTGACCAGGCTGCAGTGCCTCAATCAGGCTTTCCGGGATCTGCAATTTATTGATGCGGTGCTTGTCTTGGAGTCGCGTTATTGTACCAATCCTCCATTTGGGCGGCCAAATCTCCCCAGCTAGTCGTCCGCACCTTTTTAAACTCTGGTTCCCACACCGGGCACTGGATGAGTCGATTATGCACTGTGGTTCCATGGATGCACCCGCACAGGGGGCATTTTTCCTTGCCCCGCTCCCATGGTGCCCCTGTCCCTTGCCAGCGGACGTTGCCCCACAGCCATGTGATCCATGTCATTCTTCGTGATCCTCGTAGCGGACGCCAGCTCATCCAATGGGTCCCTCCCCATTTCACCTAGTTCCGGTATTCTATGATCCACTTCTTGGCCGGTGTAGGTGTGACTCCATTACATATGGTGATGCTATCCACTGTCCCCAGTGGCGCCTCCGGCAAGGGGAGTTTTGCCGCCGACTTTGCCAGTCTGTCCACGACATCATTGTGCTTGATGTCTTTCTTTTCCTGGTCCGTGTGGTATCGTTTGATCACCCGTGGCTTGGGACCCATCTTAATCGCAGCTGCTTGGTCCCTTGGTGTGTTTGTATTATTTGCCGCAGGTCTACATCCGAGCATTCCCTATGTGGTGTTACTGCCCCATAATCCACTACTGCTTTGTTGTCTATGACCAACTCATCTTCCTAATCTACCAAACAACTGACAATAGCCGCCCCTTGCAGTTCGGCCCGATATGATGTCTGCGGACCCGTCACTCTGGCAGTTATCTCCAATGGGCCACATTTGATTCCTACTCCCGCCCTATTGTTCTGCTTACTGCCATCACTGTACCATGTGGTATCGGTTTTGTCCTTTCCATTGGTGTAACACACCATGCCGCCTATTGTGACTTGTCCAAAACCTGCTGGGAGTGTGCCCGTGTCGTCCACGTCCGGCGGGTGTGCAGTGCCGTGGTACTGCGCCCTATATTCCATCAAGCCTACCACCTTCTCTTGGGCCCTGAGCATATCACCATCCTCTGAATCCTCTTCATCGAACAGATCCGGTCCCCCTTGCGGGCGTGGTCTGTCATCCATTTGAATTGGTATTGTTCCTCCCATTTGCTCCACCATGTGGACATAGTCTCTAAGTGGTGCCATGGTGTGGTGCACAGGTCGGCTGGCTGCTTTGGTAATGAGATGGTCCCCGTCTCGCAAAGTGTGTTGCATGATGGTGATATACCGTGCTTTGTAGGCCCAGTAGATTTGGTGCAGCCCCAGCCCCCCGTGCTTTTGGGATCCGGCGACATGGCTCGCGTTGTACTTGGGTTCCACGCCTTTTGCCGCCGTCACAAAATCACGTACCCTTTGATCTATCTTGTGGAACATGCGATCATGGGGTACAAACATGGCATGGTATAGCCACCTGGGAATCAGGCAAGATTTCACCAGTTGTACCCTTTCAATGTGTTGTGTACTGGCTTTCAGAACCACCAGGTCTGTCCTCCCCCAGTTGCGCCCGGCGGCTCCCCCCGTTCATATCGCTCATACCTTCAAGACTTAGATCGACCGCGTGGGTCGACCCGCAGCAGCGTGCCTGCCCCACTGTAGCTTGGACAAGGGCGTAGCTTGCGCACAACACATACAACTACTGGCACACACGTGCGCGTGCGCATGGTATGAGTGCACCTTGACCTTCGCCGACATTTCCAAGTGCATGCAAACAGTAGAAAGCCTTGGGAACATGAAAATTTCAGGTTCACACCCATGTTGGCACAAGCAATGAAGGATGCGAAGCCTACAAATGTTCAGCTTGGAAACCCTTCTTGGGATCATACACCATGCGGAACAATTGCACATGCTCACCACTTGAGGATGCCTGAACTCGATTCTTGGGAGGGGGGCACAAGGGTGTGACCATCTGCCCACCCTTCGTGTACTCCGACACCGCAAATTGGACCCCTTCCCCGATGGTCCCTTCATTGTAGCATCCACAAGGCCACCAGTGGAACATGTGAAAATAACTGGACGCCCAGGTTCAAAAGAAGAAGATTGCATGGTGAGCTGATGCAAGAAAGAGGAATATAAAGCACAAATGTTCCCAAATTTACAGTCATGTGGGTTGAAGGGGGCAAAGACTCACAACAAATGTGTCCATGGATCCGTGTAATTGGCAAACGTGACGACAAACCCATGTCTTATGAGCCCGCACTACATCTCGTACGTAATTAAAATTACGTACACAATTATTACGGTCCGGTAGCTTGGACAAGGGCGTAGCTTATCTGCAGAGCGGTGGAAAGTCCAGCATTACGTCCCCACCGACAGACGTATGCCCTCATCAAGGGCGTAGCTTATACAGGGGGGGGGGGGTATGATACTGTGCAGCATAGCACTTCGGACTGGTGAGGCGTGATACAGGACATGACACTCCCTGCAGCTCCTGGGGTCAAAGAGAGGTGGGCATGGGCCCAGTAGAACCATAAGAGCCCATATTCCCATGGCAAACTCTCCACAGGGAGAACCAAGAAGGTGGAAAAGATTGGCAATTGGCACAAAAACGCAACAATCGGCACAGCCAGATCTCCAGAAAGGCGAGACCTGCCAAAACATAGGGGTTGCAGCCCCTTGATTAGACGGAGGTGGTGCCACGGTGCGCGACTGTGTATGAACCGTCGCCCGGTCTTAACACTCCATTCCGCAGCTGCTTTATCCGTGATTGTGTTCACAGTACATTGTTGAGGTCAGATTGGTTGTCTTTTTGCATGCGGCTGGAACATGTTTAGCAAACTCAAGTTCAGCAGCAAACTAAACTGGAATCTAAAGCCTTCGGGCCTGCGGCAGCAGTCGTTTATGCCACTGAAGGAAACCTGGGGGCTCGAGGAGGTGGACAATTGTGGAGGAGGAGGAGCTGGAAGGGGCGAGTTCATGAGTCATGAGAGAAAGACCACACGCCCATAGCGCATGTGTTACTCTCATTCAGGCGCCGAGTCATTTTGGGTTGGTGGAGCTTCTTAAAAACAGGGGGGTGCAAGCAGGTCACAAAGCGCTCCACACATGCATGTCCTGGTATGCATATGCAGCAATGTTTGGCAGTTCTGATGGATCCAACTGAAACTCTTTCTTTACTTGATAATGTTCTGACCGGCCCCTACTTCCAGCTTTTAGCCTATTCTGTCAACACCATGTGTTTGCATCGTACATCACAGCAATGCGCTCCAATGCTAGTGTGGTCAGCTGTTGCACCTTGCATAGCGCTGACACCTGTTGATCAAGCGCAGCACCTGCCCAAGTTTCACCTGGAGGAAGAGTCTGGGGGGAGGGGGGGGGCAAGAGGGAAGAGAGGGGGGGAGGGGAGGGCACCCGTCATTGCAAGAGGCCCTCTGTGTGTTGGGACCCAGCACAACCTAGGTCAAGGTGGGACCAACATTCGTTATAATAGATGATCAGACATGTGCGACCTGCACGCAGAATCGTATCTGTTAGATAACGTGGAGAACTGATATCTGTGCTTGGAATGTCAAGTTAAAAACAGGGGGGGGGGGGGGAGGGGGCATTGCAAGAATTGAGGTTGGATGAGGTCGGGCCAACATTCAACCGTAACCTGAACGCTGGTTCATACAGCTCGTACCAAAGGCATTGGCGTTCGCATAGTTGAAGACATGCCATGTCACCCAATACTTGAGAGTGTACACACTTCGGGACATGATGAGGCGGCATTCAGCATTCAGTTCGCTTCGATGGAGAAATGGTGTGGAATACGGCGTGTGTGCCCTTGGGCCGAAAAATGTATGATACTGTGCAGCATAGCACTTCGGACTGGTGAGGCGTGATACAGGACATGACACTCCCTGCAGCTCCTGGGGTCAAAGAGAGGTGGGCATGGGCCCAGTAGAACCATAAGAGCCCATATTCCCATGGCAAACTCTCCACAGGGAGAACCAAGAAGGTGGGAAAGATTGGCAAATGGCACAAAAACGCAACAATCGGCACAGCCAGATCTCCAGAAAGGCGAGACCTGCCAAAACATAGGGGTTGCAGCCCCTTGATTAGACGGAGGTGGTGCCACGGTGCGCGACTGTGTATGAACCGTCGCCCGGTCTTAACACTCCATTCCGCAGCTGCTTTATCCGTGATTGTGTTCACAGTACATTGTTGAGGTCAGATTGGTTGTCTTTTTGCATGCGGCTGGAACATGTTTAGCAAACTCAAGTTCAGCAGCAAACTAAACTGGAATCTAAAGCCTTCGGGCCTGCGGCAGCAGTCGTTTATGCCACTGAAGGAAACCTGGGGGCTCGAGGAGGTGGACAATTGTGGAGGAGGAGGAGCTGGAAGGGGCGAGTTCATGAGTCATGAGAGAGAGACCACACGCCCATAGCGCATGTGTTACTCTCATTCAGGCGCCGAGTCATTTTGGGTTGGTGGAGCTTCTTAAAAACAGGGGGGTGCAAGCAGGTCACAAAGCGCTCCACACATGCATGTCCTGGTATGCATATGCAGCAATGTTTGGCAGTTCTGATGGATCCAACTGAAACTCTTTCTTTACTTGATAATGTTCTGACCGGCCCCTACTTCCAGCTTTTAGCCTATTCTGTCAACACCATGTGTTTGCATCGTACATCACAGCAATGCGCTCCAATGCTAGTGTGGTCAGCTGTTGCACCTTGCATAGCGCTGACACCTGTTGATCAAGCGCAGCACCTGCCCAAGTTTCACCTGGTGGGGGTGGTGGGGGAGAGGGGGGGGGGCATTGCTAGGACTGAGGTTGGATGAGGTCCGGCCACTGTTCAGCTGTAACCTGAACGCTGGTTCATGGGGCTCGTACACACTTGGGGACATGATGAGGTGGCATTCAGCATTCAGATGGCCTCGATGGAGAAGTGGTGTAGAACATGGCATGTGTACTACAAAATGTACGATTACTGTGCAGTCTAGCTCTGCGGGCCGATCTGAATTGTACCTTCCCTTTCATGGTCCAGAAATGATTCCCTAGATGATGCCTGCTTCAGGAAGGCTGAAGGGGTGCTGACAGAAGACCAACACAACGGACAACCAACTGCCGCTGGGGTGACACTGTTTCTGATGAATGCCTTGAAATGAATTCCAAATTGTGATGGGTGGGGGTTGGTCTCGATCGAAACGAAGGGTTCAGTGCCTCAGTGAACCCCAAGATTGTGACGCACAGCCGGGAAACCGTAGATAATGGCAAAAGTAGGAAAAAGTAAGGCAACAACACGCTTTAGTGACTTTAGGACAATCGGTGTTATACGCACAACCATGCAACACATTGTGCCGCAACAGGTAGGGTTGTTTGATTGGAGTCCGCAAGTAGTGTTACATCAGATCCATGTTGAAAAATCTCAGGTTTTGTACGGTTCAATGCCCCAGATTGACCCCGTACTTCTTTTCCCGCTCCTTGTCCCACAATTGTGCAGTGTAGCTAGGATCCTTCCAGTGTAGCTAGGCTCCTTCCGTTTTTATGTTCGTTCGTTGGCCTGTGCTGCCTTGGCTAGTTGTAGCCAAGGCAGCTCGCTCCTCATACCCTACAGGCAAAACACTTTGTGCTCCATGGGAAATCTGGGCAGCACATTTCCTGTCATGACCATCCCGTATAATATATGTTGTGATGAGGTCGTCCCTGATGTAGTCCAATTTTCACATAGCCGGCAATATAGAACTCCATCGTTGTTGTACACACCATACTCCCATACTTTGCCACACGGTCATCCGCTGTGCTGGTCTTCAATGTCTTCAGTTTCTTTTGTTTGTGCACACGCTTCACTGGTTCGCATGGCGCAGCTCTCGTGATGCCACTAGCAGCACTAATGGTAGTGGTAGTGGCAGAACTCGTTGTACTAGCACCAGCAGTAGTAGCAGTAGTAGTACTAGTTGCAGTGGCAGGGGAAACCGACTTTGAACCAAAAAAAGAGTTGGGACAGGCTTGGGGGACACACAGGTCACAAGCAGCCCAATCATCTGCACATTCAGGATGCTTTTGTCGAAGGGTCCAACTCCTTGACCACCGGTTGTTTGAGTGCAACATGGGCTGTTGGATAAGATTCCTTGGGTGTGATGGAGGATATCAATGCAAAACGGAAGGCGTAAGATCATGTGTTGTGCATTGTTCTCAATTAATTTGTGCAACTCGTCAATTCAGCATCAACTGCCACGGCTCGGGTTGGTCAGCCCAGCTCATGGGGACTAGCATGCGGCGTGAGGAGGCCTGGGCACTTGGCTCTGGCCTGGGATTTGCTGCACCACTCGATGTGGCGGCCAGCCCCGAGGCATCGATGTTGTGCGGTGGGGTGGGGCGCTTTTGCGGTGCAGGCCCACAAACAACAAGTCGGCCGCGCGTCGGCTGGTGGAGCGGATGGGGGAGGCAGTGTGTCGGGGCCCGGGCCAGTGGGACAGGGGTCCGTGTGTTTGGTGCAAACGGATCCTGTGGATCAGGATCCTGCGGAAGCACAGGTTTGGCCTTGAAGCGTGCAGGTTGTCGGAACGACTTGGCGTCCTCCATCTCGGGCACCAGAGGGTTCTCCTGGTACACAAGCATGCGCTCCTGGAAGCCTGGCGATGCGATGGGACCCTGTAATATAAGGGCGCACGGGTGCAGCTGGAGGCTGGGGTGCTGCAGAGTGAAAACCTGCAGCAGCACTGGGATTGGGAGCTCGACATGGGGCAGCGTTGGATTGCCGATTTTGTTGTGAAGCTGCTGCGAAGTAGAACTCAGCAAGGGGCTCGCTTGCTGTGTCACTTTATCAGACTCCCTGTGCTCTTCGCTGCCCAACATCAAGGGGTGGAAGGCGGGTTGGTTGGGTGGAGGGAATGCATGGATGATGAAGGCATGAGAGTTTTCCGAGGCATCTGGTGAAAAAAAAAAAAGCATGAAAGCTGCAATCACTCGCCGTCGCTGCCCAGGGCCATGCTGGGAACGGGGATATCCTCACTGAAACTACCAGCCACTACAATGGGAGTTATCAGTCTTACCGATGCAGAAGAACTGCGCAAGTCATTTCATCACCCAAGCCTATGCTGTGTACTTGCCCCCCAAAGACGGATCCCTTCTGCCCACACAATGCCTACTCACAGGGATGCCGGCCACCATGGCCCCTCGTCCACATTTGGACCAGGTTCCTATGCATTGGGAGCCCCTGAGAGATACGGAATGGAGGGTGGGATTGAGGAACAGCAGTTAGAACACAGGCAGCAGGAGTGTCTGCCATCAGCGCCCTGCCGAAATTTAAGATGGTCTTGGCCACCAGATTGCCTTTTTCATTAAAGCTTTAGATGGTGGCGCATGGCTGCTCCTGATTGATGGAGTGATTTGTCTGCTAGATTCCATGACTGAGTACAACATCTGCCTCTGAACTATGCCTGGCCTCGCATCTGTCTGAGAGTGTCTAGCCCATGCTTCAACAGGCGCCGTACATGCCAAGTGTGGTCAAGTGTATGAAAGCAAAGACCAGAACAACAGAAAATCGGGATGCTCCATATGTCCACAGCCACATGTGCAGTACACTGGTACAATGATGTATAAGTCGCCAAGTCCTGCATACCTTCTCATAGATTGACCTGGGCGGGAAGAAAATTGCTCTGCGGGGGGGGGGGGGGGTGGACATGGAAGCCCATTTCTCCAACCCCCCCCCTCCTTCGGCAGGCGTCCATGTCACCCCCCCCCCCCCCCCCCCCCGCAGAGCAATTTTCAGGTTGACCTGTGTATGCACTATGCCCTGAACGTGACAGCGAGCAGATAGGGGCGGCTCCAGGATATGGGACTATATGCACGTGCCCGGCATGGAATGCCGTGCACTCGCAATGTACATGTGGACCATATCGGCGACCTATGGTGCAAAAAAAATACCTGGACTACACTGTACTCTTCGTTGAAACTGTTCCTGGATATTACTTGCAGTTTCAAATCAGTTTTGGGCTTTCCTTGTCAGTGGCCTCAACCCCGAAACCCTGAAGCAGGTCCCGTTTGCAAGAAGGTGGGGGGCTGGGTATTTGGACAAGACCCATGCACCCCGCAGTAGACCCACCACTTAGACCTCCGCCCCTCTTGCAGTCCGATGTGCAGCCGTGCCAAACACCCCCACCACATACAGCACGCCCAAGGAACTCATATCTGATGCCATTGTGAAAACAATGAAGATTCTGGGGGATCCCTCCCACAGGGGTTTACATTTGCAACGTTGACGGGGACGCAAACCCACATGGCCATACCAGCGCCACACTGATATGCCGTCTTGTTCTTGGAGACATGTTGGGGCTGGAATGCCTTTCCCAAGGAGAGCGCCTGTAAATTTGCCCTGGCAGAGGCCAGACTGCTCTTTCCTCACAATTCGGCTTCTCTTGCGCTTTGACACATGGCCTTCACAAATTCGGAGTTTGAGCCCCCTACTCTCTGCCGACGGCCTGGGGTGTGGACACCAAGTCCGAAGGTGTCCTCCCAAATCTGCCTGATTTTGGGCCAAAACGGCCATTTTTTGCCTGACACAGCCCTGAAAACCCATTCAAAACAACAGATAGGCCTACCCCGGAGTTGATATTTTCACTTGCCCGGTTGCTTTGGTGCAACAACCCGAGGCCATCACGGTCCTCCAGAGCTGAGGTTGCCTGCTTCGGCGCCAATCAGACCAACAGTCCCTCACGGCCCCATGGAGTCCCACCCAATGACCCTTAAAGTCCACGCCTCCATCAAAAACATAATATGTAGAGGCACTGGAGGCACGGGAGCATACCACCACATCCCAGTGTGAACTCGGCTGGACCACGACGGAGGGGGTTGGCGGCCGCATGAAGAAGTACCATCCGGCCCAGCACAGCACCACAGCACCGACCGCGCAGACCGTCCCCCCGGCGACCACCAACCACCAAAGTGACGACAGACCGGGGTCCGGAGGGGGGACATCTTGTGGTAGGGCACAGGGGCAGTCCGTGCAGCCGACCGGACACCGTGGCTCTGTGCAGTCCGGCCCACCCCACGCCTCTGCACATTTGCACGTGCCTGGCGCAATGCAGTTGCCGAACGGACAACTCGGGCACACGGCAGTGCTGCAATCCGGGCCTGCCCAGCCGGCGTCACAGAGGCAGCTGCCGACGTTGCACACCCCGTGCCCGGTGCAGTCGCAGCTCAGGGCGGGGATGTCATGTGGTGGGATAGCGGGTAGAGACGGATCCGTCAGTCGCTGTAGCAACACCGCACTGGCAGCCTGGCAGCTGCAGAGGGCAAGTACATCGAACCTGAGGATGAAGGGGAGAGGGCCCGGAGGCACAAAGGATGCCAAGTGGCAGCACCGGGCTGTAGTTTGCCAAAGCGCGGTCGAGTCACGCACCACACTCAACCCATTGCCCCCTATGAACCATGGCAGCAGGGTTTCTGATCGACATTCGTCAACATTCGACATTCGTCAACAAACCCTCGCCCATCGGCTCCAGCGCTTTGTGAAGGCCTTCAGGTGCGCACTGAGGACGAAGGCACCGGCCATCAGCCATCACCCATCGCTGCACCGCACTCACAACCCCTCGTACGCACTCCGAGGATGGGCATTGCAGCAATTTCTAGCCATACCCCATTGCTGCATCAATTTCATTCCAGATGCAGCAGCTTGACTAGCCCTGGTCTGGTTCTCATTGTTCTTTTCTGTCTTCTGGCATTGGCATCCGATTCACAAAATCAGAGGTGGCTACATAACCCCTGCCGTCTCGGGGGGGGGGGGGGGGGAGAGGGAGGAATCAAATGTGCCTACATAAACCCTGCCGCCTCGGGGGGGGGGGGGGGGAGGGAGGAATCAAATGTGCCTACATAACCCCTGCCGCCTCGGAGGTCCACAAAATGAGAAACCAGAGGTCACTACATCACCCTGCCATCTCGGGAGTCCCCAAAAGGGGGGCAGAAGTGGCTACATAACCTCTGACATCTGGGGGTGCCTGACGCGGGGAGGAATCAGACGTTGCCACATGAACCCTGCCATCTCGGGGTCCCCTACACGTGGATCAACAATTCTGTTGTCAGCGACATCATTTGGAAAAAAAGGGGGTTCGCGTCATCAAATGCCTGAACGCCCCCCCAAAGGGAGCAAAAGGAGGTAGGGTAGGTTCCAACCCCCCTCATGATATCCGATTTCTCACTAAATAAAGGCAAGACGTCACAAGCTCACGCTGAGGAGGGTCCCCCTTGCTCCCCTCTCAGAGGACCAACCTGATAGGGTGAGGCACTGGCCACATTTTCCTCTGGGGACCATCCATGGGCCCCAGGCCACTCGAGACACTCGGGATGAGCCCACCAAGCACATAAGACCCCTTTTGACAGCGAAACCCAAACCATGGACAACCCACAATAGGACTGCTCTGCACATACACAGTGGCTGTTCAGTGGGCTGCGACGCCAAGCACTAAGCCGCTATGCCCACATGAGACTGTGCTAAAGCTCGACCAGCAACCCGGCTCAATTGTGGGGGCCGGGGTGGGGCACACGGATTCAAAAGCCAGAAAGGGTGCTTTTGGGGTCAGCACGACGAAAGGGTGTCAGAGTGGGAGGGGGCAGGCGGTGGGGAGGCGACGACTGGGGAGTGGGAGAGGGAGAGGGAGGAAGAGTGGGAGCGGGTGCGGATGGGGAATTGGGGGGCGGGGATCAACGAGGGGGTTAAGAAAGGACATCACGCGCCTCATATCCGAGTGCTGTCGGAAATGCACTGTACGACGCGTCGGGGCGTCGTACAAGGCGTCGGGGCCCGACGCGTCGGGAGCGTACGACGCGTCGTACAGTGTCGTACAAGGCGTCGGGGCCCGACGCGTCGGGGATGTACGACGCGTCGTACAGTGTCGTACAAGGTGTCGTACAGCACCAACACCGTACGACACAGTACGACATAGTACGACCGCCCTCCCCCTCTAGGCGGGTAAACGATGGCAGCGGACCGTCTTGGGGGAAGGGGGCCTTCGGCCCCCTTCCCAAATATTGGCACTTCGCGTCTACAACATGCCGACAGTGTCTACAATTAGCAGGCCGCGTCTACCTGTGGTGCACAGTGTCTACAGACCCCAGACCGCCCTCCCCCTGTGCAGAGTGTTGCTTAATAGAAGGGGGGGGGCAGAGTGTTGCTTAAGAGAGGGGGGGGGGGGGCAGAGTGTTGCTTAAGAGAGGGGGGGGGGGCAGAGTGTTGCTTAAGACACTGTACGACGCGTCGTACAGTGTCGTACAAGGCGTCGGGGCCCGACGCGTCGGGGATGTACGACGCGTCGGGAGGTGTCGGGGCCCGACGCGTCGTAAAATCCCTACTTCGACAGTAGTGTCATATCCAGTGCAAAAGGACTGTTCAACCATTGTTGACCCCCCCCTCCCAAACCGTTTCTGGCGCCACATTCAATAATTCAATAATACCTGAGGAATGGCCCTGTCAATCGAGCCCCCCACCCGGACCACCCCCGTATCCCACTCTATCGCCCCCCCCTCCCACGCACACAGCACCTCAGAGCCATGCCTGCGTGCCCCTCTGGCGCGTGGCGTGGCACATGACTCAACGGCCACACCTGCACGCCTTCTGCTTCTCCCCCAGCCACTCTGGACAGCATTCCTTCGGGTCCAGTCCGCAGACTGCCTGGGGCCGCATCCGCCGCCGCGGTGCGGCTGCGTCCATGAGCCAGCTCTCGCACAGCTGCGTGCGGTCCACGACCGAGGCCCCAGCACGCGTCCCATTGGGATAGGCTCCGGACAGGAGCCCTGTGCGCCCGGTGCTGTCCGACAGCGCAGGGGAGAAGCGGAAATTGATGGCGACAGCGGTGGGGCTGATTTCAAATCTGTCCCCTGTGTACACAAGGGCGGACACAAGCCCCGCAGTCTGGTATACCTGCAGCCCCGGCAGGTCCGCTGTGGTGGAAAAGGCCTTGGCGTTCAGGTGGAGGGGCGCTTCGTTGACGATGGTGTGCGTGCCGTTGACCTCGAGGGTCGAATTGAAGGGGGCCGGGCGAGTGCGCAGGCGGACCGCTTGCATGCACGTGCCACCCTCCCCACACCAGTCTGACAGACCCTCCAAGGCGAACTCCGAAGTCTGCAGCAGCACCTGGTGTTGAAGGTGCAGGCAAGGACGAGATGAGAGAGGTCACAAGGAGGCAAATGCAGACAGCTGTCCAAAACAATGTGATGCAACAGTAAATACGAAAGGCAAATCGGAAATCTCACACCATGTGCGAAGCTTTCACGCCAATCGCTTCGGTCCACTGGCCCACTAGTGGTCCATAACTGCACAATCCTGCCCCCCATGTCGCACGTGTCTTTGTGTATCTGTCCTTGTAAAATTAATTGGGCATTTTTGTTAAAACATGTGATTTTCGGGCCCAAAAGTGCGGTTATCAGGCTGAAAACACGTGCCCCCCTTTTTGTGCAATTTGCCCGACAAGATCCAAGCATGGGGCGCCAAAGGGCAAGTCAGATACAATAAGAGCAGAGAAATTAGAGAAAGACGGTTGCAAAAGGTCCCCACTGAAACCCAAACCCAAACCCCCAAAAGAGGGTACCAGGCCCAGGGGGCTGGGCGGGCCAATTGCGGGAAATTTTTTGTCTTATAATTCTAATGCCTTCGACATTGCACCTGAAAGATGTCCTAAAACAGCGGGAAGGTGCACAAGCGCCCAAATGGGGGTTCCCCTTGGGCGCCTTGGGCTGGGGGTCGGAGAATGTTTCTTCGGCTCGAAAACTTCAAACATTTTGTGAGTTGGAGCAACCAATCCCCCCAACCCCCAAATTTGAGGTGTGGAAGTCGGGCCAGGAATCCAGATTCAGCAGCGAAGCTTGTTACTCTTACCCTCGGGCGCGCAGGGGAGGCATTCCCTCTGCAATCCTGCTGGGGCACCCTGTGTTCTGGTCCGAACTGCATCCGGTTTGCTGACGTGAGGTTTGGTGACTTTGCTATTGAGTGTGCAAAGGAGGGCTGCGGAAGGTTTCAGAGCCTGGGACGTCGGTGGTTCGGAGGAGTCAGGAGCACGTGGCAAATGGTTGGTTCGGTGGGGAGGGCAGGGCACCTGCCATCCGGTGGTAAAGCAGTCGAATGCCGTCCCATGCACATCTACAAAATGCGGATCCCCGTAGAATGTGCTCTGCCAACGTGGCTGCACCCACCACCACCTCTCCGTGAACGAGCGGCACGCAATCCATGTCACGTAGCACCAGCCGGCCCCTGGCACCGACAGCCAACTTAAGCGGAACGTGGCGCGGGTCACCTCCACCCACCTCCATTGGCCCAGCACGACGACCCGGCGACGCGGGGGTGTGCAGTGTCTCGCGTCGTTGACGACGTCGGGGCATGGCACGCGGGTGGGTGTGTGAGTCACCGTCAGGGTCGCGGTCGGGAGGGGCGTGGCGGTGCTGCTGGGGGTGCAGGACGCGGGGACCGGTAGGCGGAACTGGGCCCCGCACATCCCCACCTGCCCCCCCCACGCAAAGCCCCCGGCCCAGCCGCCTCCGCGCGCAGCGAAGTACCAGGACTTGTGCAAAATGCTGAGGCCGAGCTCGCAGATTGGCGCTGGAGGGCCCGGGAGCGCAGTGTGCAGGACGGCCGGTCCATCGGGGATAGGCTTGCGGTAGATGGCCTTACCACCGGCCGCTGCAAACAGGACCTGAGCAGGTGCCATGCCATCACGAGGGTGCCATGCTATCACGAGGGCCATCCGCTACCGCCAGCATTGACCCCACTATCTCGCTCTGGGGGGCTGCCAGGGGGGGGGGGGGGGTCATATTTCGCCCCGGATCTTCTGACGGGTTTTTGTGCGACACTGGTAGTACACCTGCCGTAGGTGGGGGCGCAGGCCCTGTCGTTCGGAGCTCCGCACGGCACCACCTTCGTGGGGGTGGGGGTGCTCAGTGTCCGTGTGACCGTGTGCTGTGCGGACACACGGACATGCGGACACTCGGGCACACAGACACACAGTGACACAGACAGGCTGTCACTGTGATAACAATGCTCCAGAGATCGCTCTCAACAGAAAGGGGATTTATATGGGTAAGGGGGCGCACCGTGTGCTGTGCGCGAGCTGTGCAAAAAGTAGGCTATTTTGGACCCATTTTTTTTCCGTGGTGGCAAAGGTGACCGCAGTAACTACTGCTTTCTGATACACAGGACAACTCAGAGTCTTACTCAGTCCAAAAACTCAGGTAATGAGTTAAAAAACAAACTATACTTCCCACTAAAAATGCCAGATTGCTGTCTAAATCTGCTGTTTTTGCCCTCTGGACGTAGCTCCGCTGGTGGTGGGTGGTTTGCAGGGTGGTCATGGGCAAGCCAACTTACTATTGGGCGCTGTGCGCGCGCTGTGCAGAAACACCCCCTAAGAAACGCCTGTCCCCAGTGGGGTAGGTCAGGTCTGCAGGAGCCAGGATCACTGCCCCTCAGCCCCCCCCCCACCCACACACCGACGTTTGATCCGACAGGCCAAAGGGGAGCCTCTTGGGGGCAGCCACTCCTGCCAGCTCCCCCTGTGGCGGTTACACAGTCTTTAAACGCAGGACTGGTTGGACGAACAGGCAATGGACAACTGCAAGTAAACCCCAGCACTTGGGGACCTCCAACCTGGGGGGATTTGACGACAAGTACGGGCACGGGCCCCTCCACCTGCGTCCTCTGGCAGAGGGCCGTACCAGCGTTTCATTTCCCCCTTCGTTTCGTCCTCTTCACACAGTCCGCAGGTGAGGGAGGGGAGGACCGGAGGACTTACCAAACAGGCCCCAGCTCCCTTTTTGGCAGGACTGCCCCCGCAAGTGTGGCGGGTCACAAAATGATGCCACCGCCCACTGCCCCTCCGCAGTGTGGCAGTGTATTGAGGGAGGCTACGGCCCACTGCCCCGCTGCAGTGTTGCGGGGTACTGAAGGATGCCACTGCCCCTCTGCCGTGTAGCAGTGCACCGAGAGAAGTCACTGCCCACTGCCCCCCTATGGCGGTTCATAAAAGGATGCCACTGCCCCATGCCCGCCTGCAGTGTGGGGGTGTACTTACAGGGGACTGTGAGCAACGTTATCACGGTGACAGGCTGTCTGTGTTGTGTCCGTGTGGCTGTGTGCCAGTGTGCCCATGTGTGCATCGCACCTGAAAGCGGCAGCCATCATACTCCAGCACTCCGAGGGTACTGGGAAAAGAACATAGCGTCGGGGCATACTGCCCAGTGTTCTTGCCCAAGAAAGACACCACCGCCGTTGCTCCGCGCAGCTCCCAGACCACTCGAATCCAGTATTCATACTTATCCAGCACCACCAATTGCCCTCGACCCACATAGACATGCACCACGGCACCCACGGCAATGGCCCTTTGCAGCCGGATATACCGCACTGCAGTGCTCGGGCGGTTCTCATGGACTTCGCGAAGGTGCGTCACCGTTGAGTGCGGCGCTGCAGGCAACCATTGGTCAGACGGGTACCACAAATATCGCGATCTGGGCGGGGACCAGAATCTGCGCCACCCTCGGTGTTGCCTGCCGAGCTCATAGAGCCTTGCAGTACCGACGTCACTAACGAGCAATCCAGGCCCCCCACGGGTCGACCAATGCACATGCAGGTCTGGAATCCGCGCGACGTGGACGCAACGCGCGCCTTTGTAAAGGAGTGCCCTTTTGCCCACAGCGAGACCCCCCTGTCCGGTCCCACATGGGTAGTGCATTTGCACAGTACGGCACTGCGTTGTATGTAGTGCCTCAACAGCAAGGACTGCCTCTGGAGGTTCAACCGCGGTGAGTGTTGGGGTTGCAGTGTGAGTCATGTTGGCTGTGGAGGTTGTAGTACGCGTGGGTGTTGGAGTGTCAGTGGGCATCGGAGTCGAAGTTGCACTTGGAGTTCGGGTAGGTGTAAAGGTTGGCGCGGGAGATGAGGAATAAGGGGCTGTGCCTGTGACACTTGAGGTAGGGGAAGCGTAGTCCGTGAGGGTTGCCCCTGACGTGGCAGTGCCGGAGGTGGAGGCCGTAGGGTGCACAGTGGGCGATGGCGTGACAGAGAAGGAGGCAGAGCGTGTTTGCAGGAGTGTTGCTGGGTTTGTAGCGGTGCCGCTGGGGGAGCCGCTGGCGGAGGGTAAGGGGGTGAGGGCAGCAGTGCCAGTGTGGCTGGTGGTGGTGGACGCATGCGGCGTTGCCGATATTGAGGAGCTCAGGGTGGGGGATGGCTGGTCCGAGGGCGTGGCAAAGGGTGTGGCTGAAGCGCTCGGCGTCCTTGTGGGTGTGGCATCGGATGGACTTCGGGAAGAGGTGGGGGTGGGCGATGGGGTGGAAGTGGGGCAGTCACGGCTGTGGCCCCGGACAGTGATGTTGAACCCCGGGGCTGGGGTGTAGTGATAATCCCCGGTGTCGCTAGAGAAAGTGACAACAAAACTCTCGTCGGGGCCATTGAGGACGTATTCCATGCGCTCCCAAACGCAGTGTACGCAGTGTACCAGGGTCTCGGGCTCCTGCCCCTGACGGCCATCCTCGACCTGAGTCATGACGGGAGAAGGCTGTGCAGCAGCAGCGCGTGGTCTGTAGATACGGTGCCTACGTGGTGTGCACCATGGACATGTTGCACACGCTGTGCACATATTGTAGAAGTCAAGTGCCAATAATTGGAAAGGGGGCTAAAGTCAAAACAGCTGGGTGTACTGCACAATTCTGCACAAGTTGTAGGCGCTGCACAAATACATTCACATTGTGCACTGGTGTTTGCAGACACTGTGCACACACTGCTTACCCGTGTACAGACCTTGGGCATACTTGGTGTACAATGTGCACATATTGTAGCCACTGTGCACATATTGTAGACGCAAAGTGGCAATATTTGGAAAATTCATCAAGAAAAAATTCTATTGCCTTCGGCAAGGCACCTCGAAGAGGGGAGAGGGACAACCATTCTTGAGCTGCCGAGGCGGGAAAATTGCATAAGCAGGTTGTGCCCTAGACCCCTTGGGAGCCACCCCACCCCCAACACCCAAATAGTGTGAAAAACGCATAAAGAGGGGCTAAAACATGCTTCACATGGGATATTTGATCATTTTGGATGGTCAAAGTATCAAAAAAATCAGTTTCGGAAATTTCCATTTTTGAGCTGCTGAGGTGGGAAAACTGCATAAGCAGGTTGTACCCTAGACCCCTTGGGAGCCCCCCCCCCCCCAGAGGAAGCCTGTGCTATTGCACGTGCGCACAAGAGGCGATCAGCACAAAAAGCACAGGAAGAAAATGGCTCGTCAGTGGCCTAGAAGACCATAGGTACCTTTTTGTTACAAAGAGTGCAACGCGAAGACAACCTGTGGGTGGGACACTGACAAGTAAGCAGGAACTATGCAGCGGTATGCACCTGATGCTCTTGCTAAGCACTGGCCCCTGGATCTGCTTGACCTGTAGAGGGTGGAAAACTGCTTGAGCAGTTTGTGCACACCCCAAATGCCATTGAACCACCCACAAACAGCAATTTTGAAGCTTTTGGGGGGCCCATGGCTCGGGCTAGATGGGCCCAGTGGCCACTACGTGGGCCCCCATGGGTGCACCCGTATTGTCACCAAATGATCACCCAAACCCATCCTAGGGGCAACAGAAGGGTTTCGGAAAAAGTGGAAATGTGAAAAACTTTCAAGTGTCACTAAACAGCCTACACAGCAATTTTGAAGCTTTCGGAGGGCCCATGGCACGGGCTACATAGGCCTAGCAGCCACTACGTGGGCCCCCATGGGTGCTCAAGTACTCGTATTGTCACCAAATGATCACCCAAACCAATCCTAGGGGCAACGGAAGGTAGTCATGAAAAAGCGAATTTCAAAAAACCTTCACATGCCACTAAACAGCCTATCCAGCGTGAAAACGGCTAAGTCCTCATTGGCGAGGGGGCATATAGGGGGGGGTGACTGGGGGTACCTGGAGTTGGGACCCGGGACCCCGCCATGGGTTAGGGGGTCTATATACAAGAAAAAAGTTCTTCAGGACCCAGGTCCAAAAACACACACAGCGGCCACAATACACAAAGAAGTTTCCCCCCCCCCCACCCCCCCCCAAAAAAGGGTACCCCGGTGCGGGGGGGTACGGGGGTCAAAATCCAAAAAAATCATTGGGGGGTCATTTTTGGTCCTAAAATGATGATTTTACAGGGGGTTAGACGTTAGAAACCATACCTTGGGGTATGCTACGCGAACGACCCCAAAAAAGGGGGGTATACGATGCTCGCGCCTGCGCTTGATCTAACAACCTCTCTTCGAGGTGATTCAGAAAAGTCGATTCACACTGTTGACCCATACGCAGTTTGTAGACAACTGTACACAGCACGTAGCTGTTTACCGGTGTATTGTGTAGTACCCTTCAGTAGACCCTGTGCACACAGTTTGTGGACCAGAGTTACCACTAAGGTCCGCCAGGTCAGACGCGATCAGAAGGAGCTGGTTCCTACTGAGTCAGACACGGGGCACAGCTGGTTCCTACTGAGTTTCGGCTGCAACATTGGGTGGCACACTGATACGGGTGTGCTCTGTGCTAGGGATGGGGGAGGAGGCCATCTATGGTCAGAGGGAATACGTGCACCGCCCGCGCACTGCGCGGGCACCGCGCGCGCACCGTGTAACATATTGGAACAAACCACTGGGACACGGCCATTTCTTGGGACCCCCCTAAATGGTGTACCGTGAAGGCTTTTGCACTCAGAGGCGGAGATAACGGTGGCATCCACCATATCACCATTTGATCGGGAGTAGGTGACCGTGCTGCCAATAGGAAGCCATGAAAGAGACTTAGGGAACGCTGTGAGGTGACACAGTGCATTATGTGCAATTATACTACCTTGTACAGCAGAGAAACACATGCAATGCACTGAGAAACAGGTGGTCAGTAGTACAAACCAACCCCAATGCACGCACCGCGCGCGCACCGCGTCTAGTACTCCCTCTCAGGATGGGGCTCCGTGCGGTGTAGGGGTCTATCTGTGCCAACGATGCCCGTCTCCCACCAACTTACATGCAATGTGGCATGTCGGTGACGTCCACTGGTTACAACAAAACAAAAAGTACTGGAAGTACGCTTTTTTTTTGCTCAAGCCACATTTTTCGCCCACGCTAAAGATGGGGGCATCTGTCCTGTGGACGGGGCCATCCATGCTGTGAATGGAGCCATGTGTTCCTGAGAATGGGGCCATCTATCCTGAGGAGGGGTTCATCCTTCATGCGGGTGGGACTGGACCATGTGCGCTGAGGATGGGGCCATCTGTCCTGAGGCTGGCCGTCCTCCATCCGGCGGAGGATGGGGCCCTTAGTGCCCCAACATACACAGGTAGACAGTGTGTGCTAATTGCGTACAAATCGTGCCCAGTGTCAACAAAATGCACACGGCATCCACATGACTGCACAGTGTCGACATGTGTGTGCAGTGCCCACATGTGTGCACACATTTCGACACAAAAAAATCCAACTACACCGGTGACCCCCGCACAGTGTCTACAAACTCTGCACATGTGTAGACACTCTGCACACAGTTGTAGACACTGTGTGCAATGTGTAAACACTGTGCACAGTATCGGGACAATCTGCACAGTCCGTTTACACATTGCGCACAGTGTGTACAAACTCTGCAGGGTGTCTGTATATGCGCAGAGGTTGTAGAAACTGTGTGCCGTGTGTAGACATTGTGCGCACATGCAGGCATTGTGTACAGGTTTGTAGCCACAAGTTTAAACACAAACACATAACACACCAAAACACAACGAAACAGAAATCACAAACAATTAAAAACAAACACGAACATCACAAACAATCACAAACAACCGGTAAGAAAAGACATACCTGTACAAAAAAAAGCATCTGGAACAAGAAAGAAAACGAATCACAAAGCAAAGCAAACACCTGAACATGCAGCCGACCTAACCCCCACCCTCCACACACACACACACACACACTGTATCGGCCGACATCAGCTCGCTCCTCTCATTGTGTGCAGCGATTCAGGCAACCCTAGAATCCCCCCCACTGAAGCGAGCGACCTGAAACATGCCCCAGCACCGTGACGTTTATCGGGTATCATGAACCTGCTGGCGAAAAGCCGGGTTTCTCCCACGGTCCGAAATAACTGTTGCCGGAACCCGTTTGCAACTGCCAAAAGGTTTAAACCCATTATCAGCAGCTCTGATACTCATCCGGGTCGGGCGTGTGCGATTTTCTGATTTCACGCCAACGACCCATCAAATGTGTGTTGCGTTGCCGTTACCGCCCCCTGTGTCCACTCCCCCTGCCAGCGCTGACAGTCCCCACATACAGTCACTCCCAGGCCGCGAAGCTTGGAGGGTGCGGTCCACTGACGTGGGAAGTTGTAACAACCAGGGGGTTCCGGATCACCAACTGTTGCTTACGGCAAACACCAAGACAAAAAGAACCCAGCCACTTCGAGCAACCGCATGACAGCGATTCAAAAGCATTGGACACCAGTTGAAAGTTGATTGGCAGAGACTGGGACGGCGGTGACAGGGTTACAAGGTATTGTGGGTATATGGTGGATGATGGGCAGCAATATGGCTGGACTCGTGGCAGGTAGAAGACGGGTGTTGGAGACACGTGCAGAAGAAGGCACCACACGTGGATCATGAGGGTGTCTGCGGAGCGCACACTCTGCACCAACTCCACGGAGTGCACCTCCAGCACGAGTGCCATGCAAGCGCTGCTCATGCGGATCCGCCACTGGCACACCATGTTCCGCTGGTAAACGCCAAGGTGTTGATCCTGCACCACCGCTGCGAGACGCACCTGCAGCATCAGACGAAATACAAGGATGGACCTGGGTCACGCAACACGGAGGGTGACATGCTCACAATGCCCTTTACCAATTGCCCGCGATTGAAGACCTGCGAGGTGGTGCTCAGGAAAACTGTGTGCCGTTCTGTGTGTGTGTGTGTGTGTGTGTGTGTGTGTGTGTGTGTGTGTGTGTGTGTGTGTGTGTGTGTGTGTGTGTGTGTGTGTGTGTGTGTGTGTGTGTGTGTGTGTGTGTGTGTGTGTGTGTGCGCGTGTGTGTAAGGGTGTGACCTTGTGTTGCTGATAAATGCGTGCATTCCACCAACAGCCACCAAAATGCTTAACACCTACTGACACCCGCTGGAACAATTCGTGATACCAGCCGACACCTGCTTCACCAAATGACCTGCAGGAATCCGCACCGTCACTGTTGCTACTCACTAGTTGCTACCCCTTGGGCTCTGCAGGCTCCAAGGGGTGTGCAGACCGTGAAGTGGCCACTGGGCGCTGGTTATCCATCCCCTCTGAAAAGTGGGAGCATGATCTCAAATGCCGGCGACACAATACAGGCCATGTATTGCGGTGTCAGGGATGGTAACACACTGAACAAAACTTGCACGCACACCACTCAACCCGGGAGGTGTCAGCAAAATTTCTGGCAGGTGTCAGCAGGTGTCGCCAAATTGTAGGGCAGGTGTTCGCAGTTGTCAACAAAAAGTTTTGGCAGGTGTTAGACTCAGGTATGGTGCTGAAAAATTGAACTGTGGGTGTGAGCTTGTGACTTCGTCCGATGAATGCGGGGGACACCTGCTGATCCACAGCCAATTCGATGCTGTACACGCCACTGCAGGTCTGCGTATCACAGCCGGCCCCGGTCACGTCGTACATCGGAAGCGCGGGCCCGGGGACATGGCCCGTGGCGAAGCGGGCACCGTCCTGCACTGCGTACGTCACGCCCGAGCCCAACTGCCATGCCCCCAACATGGTCACATAGTAGTAGTGCACGGCCATGCCCGCAGCACCGGGGCCAAGGCGGTCACCGGACAGCACCAGTCCTGCCGTGCCCTGCGTCCAGCGCACTCCACTGAGGCCAGTGAAGGGGTCTGGCGTGACGGCGGTGCTCCCAGTGGTCCCCATCAGAGGCAGACACAGCGCGAGGGCGAAATGAAAGGTGTAGTTGAGAGCCGGGGTCGTGACGGTGTACGCAAAAATGGTGTGCGTGCTGTTGACTTCACGGCCCGCGTACGACACACGCAAGGGCAGGTCACCGGGGCAGACCTGGCAACATGATGTACCGGGTGACACTCAGGAGAGCAGAGTAAAAGTGGGGGGGCAGGAAGGGTACAGGAACCGGCCGGCAATATCCTCTTATGCGAAACTGCATTGATGACTTACTTGTGCACTGTGCATGTGAGATTGCAGATTGTGTGTGCAGTGGATGGAAAGCACCCTTCACTCCTGATAGCCCAGTACAGTTCATACAGTTTATTTATTAGGGCCCCAACTCAGGCGGGCACCGAGTTTCAATACCAATAATTCCCCAACTTTGGGAGCGACTCTAGATGTCCAAATGCCCCCCGCCCCCCCGTCCAAGAGACATCCAGGTCCCAACTGGCATCTACGCCTCCTGTGTCTTGGACACGGCAGTAAAATAGTGAACACCACCATTGCCACGTTCCCACAATTGCGGCTGTGAGAATGCTCCATGTGGCAGTCAAATGTTGCACAGAAGGAGGGTGGTGCACCTGAAAACCAAAAGACTACGTAGCAAGAAGCACGTCAATCACATCATGATGATCAGTTGGCGTGCATTTTCAGTTGTCTTATGTGTCACATTGGTGCACAAAGGCAGCGAGGCTGCCATGCAATTTGAAGTGCAAATACGGCACTAGAGGCGCCAACACGAATGACGTCATGCCATGACGTGTCTGCAGCGCTCTTCGGCGCCCCGAGCTTACGCCCAGTCTAGATTATTCCCTCTTCCTAGCCCTTCATCTCACTGACATCCATATTGACTTCCAACCCTCTCAACCCCTTGCATGACGTCTTGGATCCCAGTAGTCCCCTCCATCATAAATCACTGACATGTGTGCTGAACTCTTGCCAATACAAATCGCGGGGGGGCAAGTGCACATGGGATGGATCATATTTGACCATCAAGTGGAAACCATGGGGCAACAACAATCCAGCGGAATTAGCGAGGTGTATGCATCCAAACAATCAGACTTTCTTCAAAGCAACCAACTGGAACTGCAATAGGAAGAGCTGTAGGAAGAGCTGGGGATAATCCACATGTGTACATGCATAATCAATGTAAGTCCAGTAGCAGTGAAGAATGGGGGCACTCTTTCAAAAAAAATTCTATTGCCTTCGGCAAGTCCACCTCGCAGAGAATCTATCCCAAGCAACACACACCCAAAAAAGGGTATAAACTACATAAATACGGGCTAAAACATGCTTTACATATCTTGGATGATCATTTTAGGTGATCACGATATCAAAAAAATAAGTTTCAAAAACTTCGATTTTTGAGCTAGCCACGATGAAAAACTGCATAAGCAGGTTGTGTACCAACCCCTTGGGAGACCCCCCCCCCCCCCCTGGACCTAATACCCAAATGGGGTGAAAACCACGTAAATGCGGCCTAAAACATGCTTTACATACCTTGAATGGTCATTTTAAGTGATCACGATATCAAAAAAACAAGCTTCAAAAACTTCGATTTTTGAGCTGCCCACGGTGAAAAACTGCATTAGCAGGTTGTGTACCAACCCCTTGGGAGACCCCCCCCCCCCCCCCCGGGTGCGCCCAATACCCAAATCGGGTGAAAAACACGTAAATACGGCCTAAAACATGCTTTACATACCTTGGATGGTCATTTTGGGTGGTCACAATATCAAAAAAACAAGTTTCAAAAACTTCCATTTTTGAGCTGTCCAGGGTGAAAAACTGCATAAGCAGGTTGTGTACCGGCCCATTCACTAGGCCATTATTGGTGGAAACAGTCATTTCGCCTCTTTGGCACGGGTTGTGAACGGCCCTAAGCAAGGCTAGAGACTGCAAAAAACGTCCTTCCATATCCCAGTAGGCATATATTGTCACAACATGCCCACTCGCACCCCTCAGACTGGGTATCACAGGGTCACTGAGGTCGCCAAAACCGCCAACATAACAAATGGCTGAAAAAGTGCATAAACTGCATAAGCGCTCGTCCCACTCCGCCCCATACAAACCCTATGGAGTCGGGACCCGGAAACACTTTTTTGGCTCAAAATCGAAAAAAACCAAAAGATTCATGATTTTCGACCCAAAAAAAGGGGGGGTCATTTTTTGACCCCCCCCCCACCCCCCTCCCTCAAAACCTGAAAAAAGTGGGTTTCAAGTGGGGGGGGTCTGGGGGGGTCCGGACCAAAAACTCATTGGGGGATGCGTTTATTGGACAAAATAATGATTTTACAAGGGGTTAAACTAACAATTCAACCCCTTGGGGTAGGGTACGCGAATAGGCCCAAAAAGGCCAAAATGGGGGGGGTATGTGGCGTTTTCCCCATATATACGCCTGCCTGGCTTTGATCTAACAACCTCTGCGAGGTGATTCTACTACCACAAACCCTATGCCGCACTTCCCCCATTCCCGTGTGCCACTAGGGATGTTGCCACTTAGACAACCACTCCATTATGCCTAAAAATGTAAAATGCATCCTGAGTCACAATTGTTGATCCACTCTTCCATGCAGCGTTACATGTCACAACCTTCCACAACTCCCGCGACTTACACCATATCATTCTTCAACTACAACGTGTGCCACAAAAGTGAGTGGCTATGTCTGCCCAGTCCATTCCGGCTAGGAGGGCCATTTTGGGGGGGGGGGGGGGTGATGATTGTCCATTCTGGCTGGAGGGGGGCATTTACTTGGGGGCGGGGGAGGGGGGGGATTTACTTGGTGGTAGCGGTGGGGGGTAACCGTTGACACATCAGGACACCAAACACATGGATCCCCCATCCCCCAGTATCGCCCTCCTCCTCCAGGTCGCCGAGAGCACTCTGAGGAGAGCCTTGACATCGCTGGGTTGTCCAACCACAACTGCAGCTGTGCAATGAAATGGTGCAGATCAACCTCATGGCATGATGCATCCTTCTCCGTGTGCCACCTCGGCATGGTGCCCCACCTTGCAACAACCTTGTCCAAAACTGGAACCAGCTTCTGATAATTCGCGCAACATCTCAGATCGCACTACAACTATAGCCCTGCCCATAAACGCTACGCATGTCTCCTCCGATGACACCCTTTGAGAAACAAAACCCATGTGGACAAAAAAATTCTGCCAAACACACTACGAGGGGTGGGGGGAAAAAGGTTTGCGGGGGTGGGGGTCGTCCGAGCCCCTTTTCTGGACTCGGGGGGGGGGGGGGCTCCCGTGACAGGAGGCCCGGACGGGCCCACAGGGGGTGGGGTGAAGGGGGGTCCGGGGTACCCCAACATATATGCCTCAAAATGTTCGCCACGGCGCGCTGATCATTTTTGAGGTATATATCATCGGGGAAATTTTTTTCAATTTTTTTTCCGTTTGGGCCACTTTGCGGCCCCATTTCTGAGCCAGGACTGGTCCTCAGACTGCCACTTTATAAAGGCTCTGTCACGGGAGCCCCTTTCCCAACCCCTCCCGGGGGGGTCAGTACCAGGAGGGGTGGCGAGCGGTGTCACCTTCAGGGTCCCGTCCCGCCTCGTCAGAGGTGACCAGGGCGCAGCAGGCTCACTGGGAGCTCCGCTCCCTAGAGTGCTCCTGGGGCAGGGAAGTGCTCAGCACGCCCCAGGACCTTCCTTCTACTGGGACGCTCCCAGCCGGTCTGGCACTCTGTGCAACGCTACCTGTGACCCTGTGGGTCAGTCAAGGAGCACCTCAGACCACACGCCCCATGCACCCCTCTGGGGTTCAGTCGTGGGCTGGAGGAAGCTGCCAGTCACCCGACCCACGGACTCCCTCAGCAGCCTCGTGGCAGGGCACCCACGCCCCGCTGCTGGGGCCCGGAGCACCGGGCACACACAACCCCCCACACGCACCAACCACGGCCCGCTGAAGGACGACAAATGTGTGCCCCTGCCTTGAACCCCCCCCCCAGGACCCCCCCACGGCACACGCGCCTACACACACAGGCACGGCGGTGTCTCCCTCTCGTCAGCGCCTTGACGTGGTACGGGGATCGTCAGCAGTCTGGGCGGCTGCGAGACCAGACAACCAGGGGGGGTACCCAGTCGAGCCGGTGAGGTACGGGCACACTGGCCGTGGGTCACCACCTTTGGCGCAAGCCGAGATCCAAACCAAACCAAACCGGGGGGGTCAGGGGGCTCAAACGACCCCCCTCCCCCCCCCCCCCCCCCGCAAACCTTTTTCCCACCTCCCTAGCTGTAATCCGGATGCCTCTGGAAATATAGCATGTCATACAGTAGCCGACGTCTTGTTCCCCATAGGTCCAATGAAATGGCGAAAAATTGTTGAGCCAAGACTTCTACACACAACTGTGTCTCATGCTCACTATTTACTTCCCAACCTCCCAGTTGAAACCACCAAAAATAGGAGCACCTCCTTTTCCATTATCCACCAATCAAACTACCAAAAAAACCACCTTTTTTTTGGAGGGGCTGAGGAGTGAAATGTTAGCTACAAAACAACATGGAGTGCCATTAACTCACCATCCCCAAGCAATGCTGAGGTGGAAGCAGAATGTTTCCTCCCATTGTACGCACGACAGAACGAAACTTTATCAACCCCTACAAAAAAGGTGGGGTTGGGCAATAGCACCGGCCTCAGTTGCAAGTACAAAGGGAGCCCCGGACGCTACAGCAAACATAAGGAGTAAGCCCACTGCCAAAACAAGGTCAAGTGTGTCTGCTTTCCACCATTCTACTTCGATGGGGCTGGCGATACAACTGGTTAGAGAAGAGTGCCCTTTCCCATGCCCCTCGGGCAAGGCGTCTGCAGCACCGTCATCTGCTTGGCTGTTGCTCCTCTGGACCACGGTCCTTCGCTAAAAAAATTGGCCACTGCGAGGAGATGGCGCTTCACTGGTTGTGTGGGATTGTGTCATTCTTCTTCATGGTGCACACTATCCACACCAACACCCCCAGTCCTGGAGTAGCTCCCTGCCCTTTCCCCCGGCCCTGAGATTCCACATGCAGCCAGTGATGTAGGCCCATGGCTGCCCCAAGCAGAGCAGGCCCCCGGTGTGAGCAACGCCCCCTCTGCTCCAGCGCCCCACGCCAAGCCAATGGGGGTGGTCGCCAGCACACCATCGTGTCCCTGTTGACCTTGATGTTGCCAATCAATGTAGAATACAACCAACCCTCTAGCCTCTTGGATCAGCCCCACAGCCTCTAGTCCATTCAACAAATGGGGGGGCGGATTATTTCTCTGGGGAAAGTTTCGGGCGGGAAAGATTTTTCGCCATGTCTGCAAATTCAAGAGTACAGGCCGCCACACGTGCCACCTGAAGTGCAAGCCCATGCTTCCTCCAGAGTCAGAATACATTGATGATGACGCTGTGTGTCAGGCCTTGGGAATGGTGTGACAAGAGCCCAAATTGTGGGGCCTTGCTCGCTTTGCTTGAGCACCCTCTTCTATCACTCACCAATAGACTGGGTTCCGTGTTTCGCAAAAGTGGAGGAATCTGCCATTCCAAACACTTGCCCAAAAAAGCAGGGAAATAAATGCAAAATGGGGCAGAAATTCCGTGCATCATTGCAAGAAACGTATGGCACCCAGTGCACTGCCGTCACCTCTAAACTTCGCCAGGAGAAAACAATTTTCGCCACCTTCCTTGACGACCAAACTTTGCAACGAAGATCTACCCCCCCCACACACACACAGTCGCATGTATCCATGCACAGCACCTCCCCGCATATTCCTTTCTGATTCCTCTCCGACGTGCTGGTTTTAGGTATGATTGAGGGAAGACACACCTGCTGCATGCTGGACACCGATGGCGGGACTGGCTTTGGGCAGGTCATGAAGCACTCACAGCCCGTTGGTCGGCAATATCCAGCCCCAGAGCATCGATTGGGGCACAGCTCAATATCACACATGGTGCCAGTCCAGCCCGCATCACAAGCACACAAACCACGCAGCTCTGTGCCATTTGTGCACTGTCCATGGCCACTGCAGCCACCGCATGGCACAATGTATATGTCAGCCTCAAACCCTGTGCCAGATACAATTTAGCGGGCACCCATAAAACCTCCCACATGCCACATCCTATCCTACTACTGTTGTCTGCTGTATTGCACTGCGACGTCATGTGTTGCATCCAATCTGAATCTGTCATGCCACCTGGTGTCGCTTTATGTGTAGTGGTGTTCGTAGTACATAATGCTGTATCATGTCATGTGGCATCGTTTCGTGCTGCTTCCTGGTGTGTCCAGAGTGTCATATTGTGTCTGCTGTGTAGTTTTGGGTCCATCCTGACGTGCCGCGTTGTGTGGAGTGCTGCTGTATGGCGTTGAATCCAAAGCCTCCATATTCATCTTGCCATGTTATGCTGTGTGTATCAGTTCATGACTCCAGATATTTGTTTGCTTGTGTCTCGATTGATCTCATTGCGCGCGCGCACACACACACACACACAAACACAGCAAACTACAGCAAGGCATCTCAGGAGCTCCACACACACACACACATCTATACAACAGTCAAGCATACACCCAGTATAAGCACCCCCGGGGATGAGCTGTAGTCCTATCCCACAAGACCCAACCACCAAACTGGTCGTCAAACTTTGCCTGTGTTGCATTGCTGGATGGGACATGGATCCCCCCTTGACAACAAGCCCCCCCCGGGCATGTGTGTGTGTGTGTGTGTGTGTGTGTGTGTGTGTGTGTGTGTATGTGTGTGTGCAAACAGTGTGGCCCGCCAGGGCATATGTGTGTGCAAGTGGGCAGTTACGCCCATCTCCAGAAACAGGCAAAACCCTGACCGACCCTGTGACCCCCGAGGTGAGACGAGCCACTCGGGTTTTGTACAAGCACAGCAGTGTACAACACTCCCCCGTCTTGAAGGGGGCCTCCAGAACCGTCAAAACATAGGACATAGATAGGAATAACCCAACTAGAAATTGGGCACAGGGCGTGTTGCTTATTAATCAGGCCAAACAAAGGAGATGTGACAATAGCATTGCACAAGGAGGTGGGGCAAGAGCGCATACATATATTTGACCGTAGCACTATCGTTGTGCAATGAGGTATACAATCCTCTGACAATTGCACTATGGGATGTTTCTCCAATTGATTTGGTTTTACCGAGACAGGACTGCCACCTAGCACCAGGCAGCAACACTCAACAATTAACACACCTACGTCACGCACCACGCCCAAAGTTAGCCAGGATGCTGATTAAAATATTAGGCAAATATGCAGGATAAGCAGGGTGGAGTGCAGGTGGGCATAAGCGGAGCCCCTTGCAGTGAATCCATTCTATGTGCCGCATGTGCCACCATCGCTGCTTGGGCAACCAATCGCTAGCCCCCTGAAAACGTTGCTTACTGTCTGCGGCATCATTGTTATTAAACTACCCCTACAATCTACCTCAGTTCTGTGTGTACATTGGATGGAGTTCAAGCAACGAAACCAGGAAGAAACATCTTTTTGCATGGCCCCAAAAAGCACAAGGGATCTCAGCAGAGAGGGGGTGCACGAACATAGTGTTTGCCCTGGCCACAACTTGCAAAGACTGCTTTGGCAAAGGTGGTTGTGGTTGAGTTGTGACGCCTCTCCACAGCCACTTACCCTGGGACACACTTTTTCCCTTCCTGATGAGGTGTAAAATGTGCGCGTGCACCAATCTTGCTGGCTGAGGGCATCTACCAAGTAGAGGCACACACGAGAGACAAAGTAGACAACGGGAACAGGAGGGGTAATGGCCATGTACCACGTGTTTACATGGCTCAAGCTGCGAGCCATGTGAAAGGCTGGGTGTGGGTGTGTAGTGTATGGGAGGTATTGCACGCATGCTTGCAAAAGGGTGGCCCATCTTCTGAAACCCCCTACCTGGTGCCAATCGCCCCACATCTGCTGGGGGGGGGGGGGTGAGACCTCATTAATTAGAAAACAGACAAATGCAAACCAGAGGTAATGTACTCTGCTGGGGGGGGGGGGGGGAAGCCGGTTCCCTGGCGTCACATGGCCGTTGTGTGGCAAACAACCGCGCGGGCCCGCGTTTATTTGCGGGGCCTTGGTGCATCTACAGGTGTATAGGGGCGTGGCGTGGAGAGGGGCGTGCAGGTGGGAACTGGATAAGAGGCCGAGAGGAGGAGGAGTAGGGGCCCCTTTCGCCACCCATCTCACCCGCATCCTCCCACCCATGCCGTGTCCATGTGCCTGTGTTCCATCCTTTTCCTCCTGGCAAAGTGCCGCTGGGCTACAGGAGCCTGGCAACCCCTGTGTCACCGCCTGGTGGAGTCCGTCCAGGCTGTCAACCCGCCGTAGTATCCGGTTGGGAGGAGAACCGTCACCATACTTGGCCTTAGCGTCGGTTTTAACGGATGGTAACAGACGCCCCCAAAAACTGAAAACGGACGCAAACGGACGCACCCGGACGCAACATGGACACACTTACAAGTTTTGTGCTGTGCTCTCACATCTTCTGCTCATAGCAGGGAGGCCTTGGGAACCTCTAGCTCACCCGTCCAGACTACTGCAGGACAAGGGATAAAGTTGGTTAGAATAGGAATTCAACCGACATTAATATAGCATTTTCTTAGTGCACATACCACTAGACCAATGTCTGGATCTGGTGCAGTAGTGCTCAAGGACCATGTAGAGGGCAATTTTTTCCAAAATTGAGAGACATTTTGGGTTTTCACATGACTCTAACTGCACAGCAACCAAAAGGAAGGTGTATCTGGGTAAAAAAAGAACGCACGGTGTAACCATCAGCGTCCGAAGAGCCAAAAGTGGGCAACCCCCCAAAAAGTCCCCCTCAACCGAGGGCAGAAAAGTTCCTCAGGCGCCGTTGGCGCCAGCATACCTAGGGGCACTATCTACCAAAACCCAGGGGGGGGGGGGTTGGCACTAGGACCGGGCCTAGCGGCCCCCCTGGAACCCCACCTCTCCGGTGCTGTACCAATAGACACCAACATTGGACGCAACCGGTACTTAAAGGGTTCCGGTCAAAAAATAATTGGAATTCCTGATGCAACAGAAAACCGGACGCAAACGTACGTCCCACTCAATGGCAAACGGATGCAAACGGACGCCCTTGCAAACACAAACGGACGCAAACGGACGCATAGCCCCCTGAAAACGGACGCTGGGGCCAAGTATGACCGTCACCTCCCTACAGCCCCCGTGGGCAGCAAAATGCACTTTCTTGGGGGGGCTTTCTCAGGCACAAGAAGCAGTGCTCTGTGACCGGTTGTTGATGGTAAGCCAGTCACTCATGTTTCCCATCCCTGTCTGTACCCTTGCCCTGGCACGCAGCCTGTTTTCCTGCCACCCACTGGAATAGCTTTTTTCTGCTTCTTGTTTTCTCTGTGATACTGCGTAAGGTCAGGCACAGTTAACGCGGCAACAACCTACACCCACAACACCGACCCGTAGCCTGGACCAGCACTCAAGGGTTGCCCCGCATCCCTTTGCAGGGCAGGGAATGTAGCGCCCCCTTGACAAACTGCCCAGTATGCGCGGTATACTCACACCACCGGTGCCCTCCAATAAGAGTTGCGGGTGTATGTTGTAGCACGTCGCATTGTTAGAAAAATTGTTTTATTTTCGTTTTTTCCATGTTTTCTTTTGGATTTTTGGCGTTTTTAAAAACGTCTTTATGCCTTTGTCATACTCCATTCAACGGTTCCAATTCTTCTGCATATGTGAAGCGAAGCGGAATGCCCTTCCAAGCAGACATACATACATACTCACGTACATACATACATACTGGGGAACAATATCCCGTCAGTCATCAAAACGTGACTCCGTGGAGGTGCAATGGATTATGGCCACTTACAGCGGAAGCACTGCATCCCCATGGCCAAAGTCCGTGAACAGCACAGCACTACTGACCTATGTCTTCAATGTTGCCATCTGATGTGAAATTCAACTCCAGAGCCTGCCCCAGGGGGCCAACAAGCGGTTGAGTCACGGCTTGGGGGCCACTGATGCACTGGGGGCCCCGTGCACTATTGATGCAAGCGCGATCAAAATGGAGCTCTGTAGAAAAGCGGGTGACATTGAGTACAATGGCGCTGTTCACGGCCAAGAAGTTCGGGAGGATCCGCCACCGGCAGGTGCGGTTGGAGCCATACACGGTCCCAGGGAGGTTGCTGGACAAAGCACCACACCAGCCTTCGTCGCACACCTGTTCAAGACAGCACAGGGGATGGGGGTGCAGAATGAGGGCATACAACAATAAAGCAAGAGAAGAAACAGCGAATGTGGGAGGAAGCTGTGGTCGTGCCTGGAGAGATTGTGGCTGGCGTCTGCAGAGTATGCTGGCCCCTGACACCAGGGTTTGGATTTAAAATTGCATCATCTTCGGACAAAATCGGTGGCTCCAGAGGGGTGCAGGAATGTGTCGGCAAAGAGTAGTATGACCACTTTGTGACACAGACGGATGAAGGACTGGACAAGGATTGGGACGCATGCGTGCCGCAGGTGCACTTGGGGGCTGGTATACTTTTGCATGGGGTTTTTAGGTACCCTTGGGGCTTTTTTGGTCATCTTTTGGAGGTATTTTGGAATATTTTGGGGTTTTTGTACAGTTTGGGGGTTGAATGGTATACTTCGGGGGGTGGTGCAGTTTGGATTTTTTTGTTTTTTTTTGTGTGTTGTTTGGTACATCTCAGGGGTTTTGTGGTATGTGTAAGTGGGTTTATTACATTTGAACAACAACAAATGTTGGGTGTACCTTATCTTCCTCAGAATTAGCACCAAGCAGCTGCAGACACGCAATTGCAGACAAGTTTAGACAGGTCAGAGGTGAGCATATGTGAGTGGCTCGTTCAATTGATGCTAAAGGGAGAAAACGAATGTATTCCAAATGGTGTTGGTATAGCTACCCACAGTGGCCCCGAAACAAACTTGCCTACCCTCGTCGGAGTGCAAGGGTCTGCGGCATACCGTGATGGCTGCATTATCCTTGCAAAGTGGCATGGGTGCTGAACACTTGCCTTCTGGGCCCCAGCCCAGGGCACAGACCCGACAATGAGGGCCCGCAAAGCCCCGGAAGCACCTGCAGGAACCATCGGCGAGGCAATCGCCTTGATGACAGTCGGTACCCTGTTTGCAATGTGATGCATTTCGAATGGGGACAAAACTTCGAACAGATCTGGGGGACGTGGGCGGCTTTGAGGGCCAGACATCCTCTGCAGTGACGACAAGATGCGATGGATCCGAGCGCACAGGAGGCGGCTCCTTGAAATCGAGTGCACTAAAATCAACGCAGGGGTGCGTGTGCGTTGGGGTGGCAGTGGGCGTCATCAGAGTAGACGGAGTATCAGTCTGAGTCCGATCTGCAGCCTGCAGATTTGCACTTGGTGTTGTGGTTGGTGTGTCCGTTGGAGATGCAGATGGGGTGGGCGATGGGCTTGCCGATGGTGTTGGTGTTGGAGATGCCGTGGGCGATGGAGATACCAGCAATAATGTCGCTGTTGGACTTGGTGTGGGTGTTGGGCTGGTGGTTGGCGTGGCTGTCGGTGTCGGCGTTGGGGTATGCGTTGGGGATGGGCTTGAAGATGGACTCGGAGACGGTGTGCCCGATGGTGTTGCAGACGGGCTTGGGGATGGGGTTGCAGTGGGGCTTGCGGATGGGGTCAGGGAGGGGGTTGCTGATGGCGTCGGGGACGGTGTGTGGGACGGTGTCAGAGATGGCGTTGGGGTCGGTGTCGGGGTAGAGGATGGCGTGGTGGTTGGTGTTGTGGTTGGTGTGTCCGTTGGAGATACAGATGGGGTGGGCGATGGGCTTGCCGATGGTGTTGGTGTTGGAGATGCCGTGGGCGATGGAGATACCAGCAATAATGTCGCTGTTGGACTTGGTGTGGGTGTTGGGCTGGTGGTTGGCGTGGCTGTCGGTGTCGGCGTTGGGGTATGCGTTGGGGATGGGCTTGAAGATGGACTCGGAGACGGTGTGCCCGATGGTGTTGCAGACGGGCTTGGGGATGGGGTTGCAGTGGGGCTTGCGGATGGGGTCAGGGAGGGGGTTGCTGACGGCGTCGGGGACGGTGTGTGGGACGGTGTCAGAGATGGCGTTGGGGTCGGTGTCGGGGTAGAGGATGGCGTGGTGGTTGGTGTTGTGGTTGGTGTGTCCGTTGGAGATGCAGATGGGGTGGGCGATGGGCTTGCCGATGGTGTTGGTGTTGGAGATGCCGTTGGCGATGGAGATACCAGCAATAATGTCGCTGTTGGACTTGGTGTGGGTGTTGGGCTGGTGGTTGGCGTGGCTGTCGGTGTCGGCGTTGGGGTATGCGTTGGGGATGGGCTTGAAGATGGACTCGGAGACGGTGTGCCCGATGGTGTTGCAGACGGGCTTGGGGATGGGGTTGCAGTGGGGCTTGCGGATCGGGTCAGGGAGGGGGTTGCTGATGGCGTCGGGGACGGTGTGTGGGACGGTGTCAGAGATGGCGTTGGGGTCGGTGTCGGGGTAGAGGATGGCGTGGTGGTTGGTGTTGTGGTTGGTGTGTCCGTTGGAGATGCAGATGGGGTGGGCGATGGGCTTGCCGATGGTGTTGGTGTTGGAGATGCGGTTGGTGATGGAGATACCAGCAATAATGTCGCTGTTGGACTTGGTGTGGGTGTTGGGCTGGTGGTTGGCGTGGCTGTCGGTGTCGGCGTTGGGGTATGCGTTGGGGATGGGCTTGAAGATGGACTCGGAGACGGTGTGCCCGATGGTGTTGCAGACGGGCTTGGGGATGGGGTTACAGTGGGGCTTGCGGATGGGGTCAGGGAGGGGGTTGCTGATGGCGTCGGGGACGGTGTGTGGGACGGTGTCAGAGATGGCGTTGGGGTCGGTGTCGGGGTAGAGGATGGCGTGGTGGTTGGTGTTGTGGTTGGTGTGTCCGTTGGAGATGCAGATGGGGTGGGCGATGGGCTTGCCGATGGTGTTGGTGTTGGAGATGCCGTGGGCGATGGAGATACCAGCAATAATGTCGCTGTTGGACTTGGTGTGGGTGTTGGGCTGGTGGTTGGCGTGGCTGTCGGTGTCGGCGTTGGGGTATGCGTTGGGGATGGGCTTGAAGATGGACTCGGAGACGGTGTGCCCGATGGTGTTGCAGACGGGCTTGGGGATGGGGTTGCAGTGGGGCTTGCGGATGGGGTCAGGGAGGGGGTTGCTGATGGCGTCGGGGACGGTGTGTGGGACGGTGTCAGAGATGGCGTTGGGGTCGGTGTCGGGGTAGAGGATGGCGTGGTGGTTGGTGTTGTGGTTGGTGTGTCCGTTGGAGATGCAGATGGGGTGGGCGATGGGCTTGCCGATGGTGTTGGTGTTGGAGATGCCGTGGGCGATGGAGATACCAGCAATAATGTCGCTGTTGGACTTGGTGTGGGTGTTGGGCTGGTGGTTGGCGTGGCTGTCGGTGTCGGCGTTGGGGTATGCGTTGGGGATGGGCTTGAAGATGGACTCGGAGACGGTGTGCCCGATGGTGTTGCAGACGGGCTTGGGGATGGGGTTGCAGTGGGGCTTGCGGATGGGGTCAGGGAGGGGGTTGCTGATGGCGTCGGGGACGGTGTGTGGGACGGTGTCAGAGATGGCGTTGGGGTCGGTGTCGGGGTAGAGGATGGCGTGGTGGTTGGTGTTGTGGTTGGTGTGTCCGTTGGAGATGCAGATGGGGTGGGCGATGGGCTTGCCGATGGTGTTGGTGTTGGAGATGCCGTTGGCGATGGAGATACCAGCAATAATGTCGCTGTTGGACTTGGTGTGGGTGTTGGGCTGGTGGTTGGCGTGGCTGTCGGTGTCGGCGTTGGGGTATGCGTTGGGGATGGACTTGAAGATGGACTCGGAGACGGTGTGCCCGATGGTGTTGCAGACGGGCTTGGGGATGGGGTTACAGTGGGGCTTGCGGATGGGGTCAGGGAGGGGGTTGCTGATGGCGTCGGGGACGGTGTGTGGGACGGTGTCAGAGATGGCGTTGGGGTCGGTGTCGGGGTAGAGGATGGCGTGGTGGTTGGTGTTGTGGTTGGTGTGTCCGTTGGAGATGCAGATGGGGTGGGCGATGGGCTTGCCGATGGTGTTGGTGTTGGAGATGCCGTGGGCGATGGAGATACCAGCAATAATGTCGCTGTTGGACTTGGTGTGGGTGTTGGGCTGGTGGTTGGCGTGGCTGTCGGTGTCGGCGTTGGGGTATGCGTTGGGGATGGGCTTGAAGATGGACTCGGAGACGGTGTGCCCGATGGTGTTGCAGACGGGCTTGGGGATGGGGTTGCAGTGGGGCTTGCGGATGGGGTCAGGGAGGGGGTTGCTGATGGCGTCGGGGACGGTGTGTGGGACGGTGTCAGAGATGGCGTTGGGGTCGGTGTCGGGGTAGAGGATGGCGTGGTGGTTGGTGTTGTGGTTGGTGTGTCCGTTGGAGATGCAGATGGGGTGGGCGATGGGCTTGCCGATGGTGTTGGTGTTGGAGATGCCGTTGGCGATGGAGATACCAGCAATAATGTCGCTGTTGGACTTGGTGTGGGTGTTGGGCTGGTGGTTGGCGTGGCTGTCGGTGTCGGCGTTGGGGTATGCGTTGGGGATGGGCTTGAAGATGGACTCGGAGACGGTGTGCCCGATGGTGTTGCAGACGGGCTTGGGGATGGGGTTGCAGTGGGGCTTGCGGATGGGGTCAGGGAGGGGGTTGCTGATGGCGTCGGGGACGGTGTGTGGGACGGTGTCAGAGATGGCGTTGGGGTCGGTGTCGGGGTAGATGATGGCGTGGTGGTTGGTGTTGTGGTTGGTGTGTCCGTTGGAGATGCAGATGGGGTGGGCGATGGGCTTGCCGATGGTGTTGGTGTTGGAGATGCCGTGGGCGATGGAGATACCAGCAATAATGTCGCTGTTGGACTTGGTGTGGGTGTTGGGCTGGTGGTTGGCGTGGCTGTCGGTGTCGGCGTTGGGGTATGCGTTGGGGATGGGCTTGAAGATGGACTCGGAGACGGTGTGCCCGATGGTGTTGCAGACGGGCTTGGGGATGGGGTTGCAGTGGGGCTTGCGGATGGGGTCAGGGAGGGGGTTGCTGACGGCGTCGGGGACGGTGTGTGGGACGGTGTCAGAGATGGCGTTGGGGTCGGTGTCGGGGTAGAGGATGGCGTGGTGGTTGGTGTTGTGGTTGGTGTGTCCGTTGGAGATGCAGATGGGGTGGGCGATGGGCTTGCCGATGGTGTTGGTGTTGGAGATGCCGTTGGCGATGGAGATACCAGCAATAATGTCGCTGTTGGACTTGGTGTGGGTGTTGGGCTGGTGGTTGGCGTGGCTGTCGGTGTCGGCGTTGGGGTATGCGTTGGGGATGGGCTTGAAGATGGACTCGGAGACGGTGTGCCCGATGGTGTTGCAGACGGGCTTGGGGATGGGGTTGCAGTGGGGCTTGCGGATGGGGTCAGGGAGGGGGTTGCTGATGGCGTCGGGGACGGTGTGTGGGACGGTGTCAGAGATGGCGTTGGGGTCGGTGTCGGGGTAGAGGATGGCGTGGTGGTTGGTGTTGTGGTTGGTGTGTCCGTTGGAGATGCAGATGGGGTGGGCGATGGGCTTGCCGATGGTGTTGGTGTTGGAGATGCCGTTGGCGATGGAGATACCAGCAATAATGTCGCTGTTGGACTTGGTGTGGGTGTTGGGCTGGTGGTTGGCGTGGCTGTCGGTGTCGGCGTTGGGGTATGCGTTGGGGATGGACTTGAAGATGGACTCGGAGACGGTGTGCCCGATGGTGTTGCAGACGGGCTTGGGGATGGGGTTACAGTGGGGCTTGCGGATGGGGTCAGGGAGGGGGTTGCTGATGGCGTCGGGGACGGTGTGTGGGACGGTGTCAGAGATGGCGTTGGGGTCGGTGTCGGGGTAGAGGATGGCGTGGTGGTTGGTGTTGTGGTTGGTGTGTCCGTTGGAGATGCAGATGGGGTGGGCGATGGGCTTGCCGATGGTGTTGGTGTTGGAGATGCCGTGGGCGATGGAGATACCAGCAATAATGTCGCTGTTGGACTTGGTGTGGGTGTTGGGCTGGTGGTTGGCGTGGCTGTCGGTGTCGGCGTTGGGGTATGCGTTGGGGATGGGCTTGAAGATGGACTCGGAGACGGTGTGCCCGATGGTGTTGCAGACGGGCTTGGGGATGGGGTTGCAGTGGGGCTTGCGGATGGGGTCAGGGAGGGGGTTGCTGATGGCGTCGGGGACGGTGTGTGGGACGGTGTCAGAGATGGCGTTGGGGTCGGTGTCGGGGTAGAGGATGGCGTGGTGGTTGGTGTTGTGGTTGGTGTGTCCGTTGGAGATGCAGATGGGGTGGGCGATGGGCTTGCCGATGGTGTTGGTGTTGGAGATGCCGTTGGCGATGGAGATACCAGCAATAATGTCGCTGTTGGACTTGGTGTGGGTGTTGGGCTGGTGGTTGGCGTGGCTGTCGGTGTCGGCGTTGGGGTATGCGTTGGGGATGGGCTTGAAGATGGACTCGGAGACGGTGTGCCCGATGGTGTTGCAGACGGGCTTGGGGATGGGGTTGCAGTGGGGCTTGCGGATGGGGTCAGGGAGGGGGTTGCTGATGGCGTCGGGGACGGTGTGTGGGACGGTGTCAGAGATGGCGTTGGGGTCGGTGTCGGGGTAGATGATGGCGTGGTGGTTGGTGTTGTGGTTGGTGTGTCCGTTGGAGATGCAGATGGGGTGGGCGATGGGCTTGCCGATGGTGTTGGTGTTGGAGATGCCGTGGGCGATGGAGATACCAGCAATAATGTCGCTGTTGGACTTGGTGTGGGTGTTGGGCTGGTGGTTGGCGTGGCTGTCGGTGTCGGCGTTGGGGTATGCGTTGGGGATGGGCTTGAAGATGGACTCGGAGACGGTGTGCCCGATGGTGTTGCAGACGGGCTTGGGGATGGGGTTGCAGTGGGGCTTGCGGATGGGGTCAGGGAGGGGGTTGCTGACGGCGTCGGGGACGGTGTGTGGGACGGTGTCAGAGATGGCGTTGGGGTCGGTGTCGGGGTAGAGGATGGCGTGGTGGTTGGTGTTGTGGTTGGTGTGTCCGTTGGAGATGCAGATGGGGTGGGCGATGGGCTTGCCGATGGTGTTGGTGTTGGAGATGCCGTTGGCGATGGAGATACCAGCAATAATGTCGCTGTTGGACTTGGTGTGGGTGTTGGGCTGGTGGTTGGCGTGGCTGTCGGTGTCGGCGTTGGGGTATGCGTTGGGGATGGGCTTGAAGATGGACTCGGAGACGGTGTGCCCCATGGTGTTGCAGACGGGCTTGGGGATGGGGTTGCAGTGGGGCTTGCGGATGGGGTCAGGGAGGGGGTTGCTGATGGCGTCGGGGACGGTGTGTGGGACGGTGTCAGAGATGGCGTTGGGGTCGGTGTCGGGGTAGAGGATGGCGTGGTGGTTGGTGTTGTGGTTGGTGTGTCCGTTGGAGATGCAGATGGGGTGGGCGATGGGCTTGCCGATGGTGTTGGTGTTGGAGATGCCGTGGGCGATGGAGATACCAGCAATAATGTCGCTGTTGGACTTGGTGTGGGTGTTGGGCTGGTGGTTGGCGTGGCTGTCGGTGTCGGCGTTGGGGTATGCGTTGGGGATGGGCTTGAAGATGGACTCGGAGACGGTGTGCCCGATGGTGTTGCAGACGGGCTTGGGGATGGGGTTGCAGTGGGGCTTGTGGATGGGGTCAGGGAGGGGGTTGCTGACGGCGTCGGGGACGGTGTGTGGGACGGTGTCAGAGATGGCGTTGGGGTCGGTGTCGGGGTAGAGGATGGCGTGGTGGTTGGTGTTGTGGTTGGTGTGTCCGTTGGAGATGCAGATGGGGTGGGCGATGGGCTTGCCGATGGTGTTGGTGTTGGAGATGCCGTTGGCGATGGAGATACCAGCAATAATGTCGCTGTTGGACTTGGTGTGGGTGTTGGGCTGGTGGTTGGCGTGGCTGTCGGTGTCGGCGTTGGGGTATGCGTTGGGGATGGGCTTGAAGATGGACTCGGAGACGGTGTGCCCGATGGTGTTGCAGACGGGCTTGGGGATGGGGTTGCAGTGGGGCTTGCGGATGGGGTCAGGGAGGGGGTTGCTGATGGCGTCGGGGACGGTGTGTGGGACGGTGTCAGAGATGGCGTTGGGGTCGGTGTCGGGGTAGAGGATGGCGTGGTGGTTGGTGTTGTGGTTGGTGTGTCCGTTGGAGATGCAGATGGGGTGGGCGATGGGCTTGCCGATGGTGTTGGTGTTGGAGATGCGGTTGGTGATGGAGATACCAGCAATAATGTCGCTGTTGGACTTGGTGTGGGTGTTGGGCTGGTGGTTGGCGTGGCTGTCGGTGTCGGCGTTGGGGTATGCGTTGGGGATGGACTTGAAGATGGACTCGGAGACGGTGTGCCCGATGGTTTTGCAGACGGGCTTGGGGATGGGGTTACAGTGGGGCTTGCGGATGGGGTCAGGGAGGGGGTTGCTGATGGCGTCGGGGACGGTGTGTGGGACGGTGTCAGAGATGGCGTTGGGGTCGGTGTCGGGGTAGAGGATGGCGTGGTGGTTGGTGTTGTGGTTGGTGTGTCCGTTGGAGATGCAGATGGGGTGGGCGATGGGCTTGCCGATGGTGTTGGTGTTGGAGATGCCGTTGGCGATGGAGATACCAGCAATAATGTCGCTGTTGGACTTGGTGTGGGTGTTGGGCTGGTGGTTGGCGTGGCTGTCGGTGTCGGCGTTGGGGTATGCGTTGGGGATGGGCTTGAAGATGGACTCGGAGACGGTGTGCCCGATGGTGTTGCAGACGGGCTTGGGGATGGGGTTACAGTGGGGCTTGCGGATGGGGTCAGGGAGGGGGTTGCTGATGGCGTCGGGGACGGTGTGTGGGACGGTGTCAGAGATGGCGTTGGGGTCGGTGTCGGGGTAGAGGATGGCGTGGTGGTTGGTGTTGTGGTTGGTGTGTCCGTTGGAGATGCAGATGGGGTGGGCGATGGGCTTGCCGATGGTGTTGGTGTTGGAGATGCGGTTGGTGATGGAGATACCAGCAATAATGTCGCTGTTGGACTTGGTGTGGGTGTTGGGCTGGTGGTTGGCGTGGCTGTCGGTGTCGGCGTTGGGGTATGCGTTGGGGATGGGCTTGAAGATGGACTCGGAGACGGTGTGCCCGATGGTGTTGCAGACGGGCTTGGGGATGGGGTTGCAGTGGGGCTTGCGGATGGGGTCAGGGAGGGGGTTGCTGATGGCGTCGGGGACGGTGTGTGGGACGGTGTCAGAGATGGCGTTGGGGTCGGTGTCGGGGTAGAGGATGGCGTGGTGGTTGGTGTTGTGGTTGGTGTGTCCGTTGGAGATGCAGATGGGGTGGGCGATGGGCTTGCCGATGGTGTTGGTGTTGGAGATGCCGTTGGCGATAGAGATACCAGCAATAATGTCGCTGTTGGACTTGGTGTGGGTGTTGGGCTGGTGGTTGGCGTGGCTGTCGGTGTCGGCGTTGGGGTATGCGTTGGGGATGGGCTTGAAGATGGACTCGGAGACGGTGTGCCCGATGGTGTTGCAGACGGGCTTGGGGCTGGGGTTGCAGTGGGGCTTGCGGATGGGGTCAGGGAGGGGGTTGCTGATGGCGTCGGGGACGGTGTGTGGGACGGTGTCAGAGATGGCGTTGGGGTCGGTGTCGGGGTAGATGATGGCGTGGTGGTTGGTGTTGTGGTTGGTGTGTCCGTTGGAGATGCAGATGGGGTGGGCGATGGGCTTGCCGATGGTGTTGGTGTTGGAGATGCCGTGGGCGATGGAGATACCAGCAATAATGTCGCTGTTGGACTTGGTGTGGGTGTTGGGCTGGTGGTTGGCGTGGCTGTCGGTGTCGGCGTTGGGGTATGCGTTGGGGATGGGCTTGAAGATGGACTCGGAGACGGTGTGCCCGATGGTGTTGCAGACGGGCTTGGGGATGGGGTTGCAGTGGGGCTTGCGGATGGGGTCAGGGAGGGGGTTGCTGATGGCGCCGGGGACGGTGTGTGGGACGGTGTCAGAGATGGCGTTGGGGTCGGTGTCGGGGTAGAGGATGGCGTGGTGGTTGGTGTTGTGGTTGGTGTGTCCGTTGGAGATGCAGATGGGGTGGGCGATGGGCTTGCCGATGGTGTTGGTGTTGGAGATGCCGTTGGCGATGGAGATACCAGCAATAATGTCGCTGTTGGACTTGGTGTGGGTGTTGGGCTGGTGGTTGGCGTGGCTGTCGGTGTCGGCGTTGGGGTATGCGTTGGGGATGGGCTTGAAGATGGACTCGGAGACGGTGTGCCCGATGGTGTTGCAGACGGGCTTGGGGATGGGGTTGCAGTGGGGCTTGCGGATGGGGTCAGGGAGGGGGTTGCTGATGGCGTCGGGGACGGTGTGTGGGACGGTGTCAGAGATGGCGTTGGGGTCGGTGTCGGGGTAGATGATGGCGTGGTGGTTGGTGTTGTGGTTGGTGTGTCCGTTGGAGATGCAGATGGGGTGGGCGATGGGCTTGCCGATGGTGTTGGTGTTGGAGATGCCGTGGGCGATGGAGATACCAGCAATAATGTCGCTGTTGGACTTGGTGTGGGTGTTGGGCTGGTGGTTGGCGTGGCTGTCGGTGTCGGCGTTGGGGTATGCGTTGGGGATGGGCTTGAAGATGGACTCGGAGACGGTGTGCCCGATGGTGTTGCAGACGGGCTTGGGGATGGGGTTGCAGTGGGGCTTGCGGATGGGGTCAGGGAGGGGGTTGCTGATGGCGTCGGGGACGGTGTGTGGGACGGTGTCAGAGATGGCGTTGGGGTCGGTGTCGGGGTAGAGGATGGCGTGGTGGTTGGTGTTGTGGTTGGTGTGTCCGTTGGAGATGCAGATGGGGTGGGCGATGGGCTTGCCGATGGTGTTGGTGTTGGAGATGCCGTTGGCGATGGAGATACCAGCAATAATGTCGCTGTTGGACTTGGTGTGGGTGTTGGGCTGGTGGTTGGCGTGGCTGTCGGTGTCGGCGTTGGGGTATGCGTTGGGGATGGGCTTGAAGATGGACTCGGAGACGGTGTGCCCGATGGTGTTGCAGACGGGCTTGGGGATGGGGTTGCAGTGGGGCTTGCGGATGGGGTCAGGGAGGGGGTTGCTGATGGCGTCGGGGACGGTGTGTGGGACGGTGTCAGAGATGGCGTTGGGGTCGGTGTCGGGGTAGAGGATGGCGTGGTGGTTGGTGTTGTGGTTGGTGTGTCCGTTGGAGATGCAGATGGGGTGGGCGATGGGCTTGCCGATGATGTTGGTGTTGGAGATGCCGTGGGCGATGGAGATACCAGCAATAATGTCGCTGTTGGACTTGGTGTGGGTGTTGGGCTGGTGGTTGGCGTGGCTGTCGGTGTCGGCGTTGGGGTATGCGTTGGGGATGGGCTTGAAGATGGACTCGGAGACGGTGTGCCCGATGGTGTTGCAGACGGGCTTGGGGATGGGGTTGCAGTGGGGCTTGCGGATGGGGTCAGGGAGGGGGTTGCTGATGGCGTCGGGGACGGTGTGTGGGACGGTGTCAGAGATGGCGTTGGGGTCGGTGTCGGGGTAGAGGATGGCGTGGTGGTTGGTGTTGTGGTTGGTGTGTCCGTTGGAGATGCAGATGGGGTGGGCGATGGGCTTGCCGATGGTGTTGGTGTTGGAGATGCCGTGGGCGATGGAGATACCAGCAATAATGTCGCTGTTGGACTTGGTGTGGGTGTTGGGCTGGTGGTTGGCGTGGCTGTCGGTGTCGGCGTTGGGGTATGCGTTGGGGATGGGCTTGAAGATGGACTCGGAGACGGTGTGCCCGATGGTGTTGCAGACAGGCTTGGGGATGGGGTTGCAGTGGGGCTTGCGGATGGGGTCAGGGAGGGGGTTGCTGATGGCGTCGGGGACGGTGTGTGGGACGGTGTCAGAGATGGCGTTGGGGTCGGTGTCGGGGTAGAGGATGGCGTGGTGGTTGGTGTTGTGGTTGGTGTGTCCGTTGGAGATGCAGATGGGGTGGGCGATGGGCTTGCCGATGGTGTTGGTGTTGGAGATGCCGTGGGCGATGGAGATACCAGCAATAATGTCGCTGTTGGACTTGGTGTGGGTGTTGGGCTGGTGGTTGGCGTGGCTGTCGGTGTCGGCGTTGGGGTATGCGTTGGGGATGGACTTGAAGATGGACTCGGAGACGGTGTGCCCGATGGTGTTGCAGACGGGCTTGGGGATGGGGTTGCAGTGGGGCTTGCGGATGGGGTCAGGGAGGGGGTTGCTGATGGCGCCGGGGACGGTGTGTGGGACGGTGTCAGAGATGGCGTTGGGGTCGGTGTCGGGGTAGAGGATGGCGTGGTGGTTGGTGTTGTGGTTGGTGTGTCCGTTGGAGATGCAGATGGGGTGGGCGATGGGCTTGCCGATGGTGTTGGTGTTGGAGATGCCGTTGGCGATGGAGATACCAGCAATAATGTCGCTGTTGGACTTGGTGTGGGTGTTGGGCTGGTGGTTGGCGTGGCTGTCGGTGTCGGCGTTGGGGTATGCGTTGGGGATGGGCTTGAAGATGGACTCGGAGACGGTGTGCCCGATGGTGTTGCAGACGGGCTTGGGGATGGGGTTGCAGTGGGGCTTGCGGATGGGGTCAGGGAGGGGGTTGCTGATGGCGTCGGGGACGGTGTGTGGGACGGTGTCAGAGATGGCGTTGGGGTCGGTGTCGGGGTAGATGATGGCGTGGTGGTTGGTGTTGTGGTTGGTGTGTCCGTTGGAGATGCAGATGGGGTGGGCGATGGGCTTGCCGATGGTGTTGGTGTTGGAGATGCCGTGGGCGATGGAGATACCAGCAATAATGTCGCTGTTGGACTTGGTGTGGGTGTTGGGCTGGTGGTTGGCGTGGCTGTCGGTGTCGGCGTTGGGGTATGCGTTGGGGATGGGCTTGAAGATGGACTCGGAGACGGTGTGCCCGATGGTGTTGCAGACGGGCTTGGGGATGGGGTTGCAGTGGGGCTTGCGGATGGGGTCAGGGAGGGGGTTGCTGATGGCGTCGGGGACGGTGTGTGGGACGGTGTCAGAGATGGCGTTGGGGTCGGTGTCGGGGTAGAGGATGGCGTGGTGGTTGGTGTTGTGGTTGGTGTGTCCGTTGGAGATGCAGATGGGGTGGGCGATGGGCTTGCCGATGGTGTTGGTGTTGGAGATGCCGTTGGCGATGGAGATACCAGCAATAATGTCGCTGTTGGACTTGGTGTGGGTGTTGGGCTGGTGGTTGGCGTGGCTGTCGGTGTCGGCGTTGGGGTATGCGTTGGGGATGGGCTTGAAGATGGACTCGGAGACGGTGTGCCCGATGGTGTTGCAGACGGGCTTGGGGATGGGGTTGCAGTGGGGCTTGCGGATGGGGTCAGGGAGGGGGTTGCTGATGGCGTCGGGGACGGTGTGTGGGACGGTGTCAGAGATGGCGTTGGGGTCGGTGTCGGGGTAGAGGATGGCGTGGTGGTTGGTGTTGTGGTTGGTGTGTCCGTTGGAGATGCAGATGGGGTGGGCGATGGGCTTGCCGATGATGTTGGTGTTGGAGATGCCGTGGGCGATGGAGATACCAGCAATAATGTCGCTGTTGGACTTGGTGTGGGTGTTGGGCTGGTGGTTGGCGTGGCTGTCGGTGTCGGCGTTGGGGTATGCGTTGGGGATGGGCTTGAAGATGGACTCGGAGACGGTGTGCCCGATGGTGTTGCAGACGGGCTTGGGGATGGGGTTGCAGTGGGGCTTGCGGATGGGGTCAGGGAGGGGGTTGCTGATGGCGTCGGGGACGGTGTGTGGGACGGTGTCAGAGATGGCGTTGGGGTCGGTGTCGGGGTAGAGGATGGCGTGGTGGTTGGTGTTGTGGTTGGTGTGTCCGTTGGAGATGCAGATGGGGTGGGCGATGGGCTTGCCGATGGTGTTGGTGTTGGAGATGCCGTGGGCGATGGAGATACCAGCAATAATGTCGCTGTTGGACTTGGTGTGGGTGTTGGGCTGGTGGTTGGCGTGGCTGTCGGTGTCGGCGTTGGGGTATGCGTTGGGGATGGGCTTGAAGATGGACTCGGAGACGGTGTGCCCGATGGTGTTGCAGACAGGCTTGGGGATGGGGTTGCAGTGGGGCTTGCGGATGGGGTCAGGGAGGGGGTTGCTGATGGCGTCGGGGACGGTGTGTGGGACGGTGTCAGAGATGGCGTTGGGGTCGGTGTCGGGGTAGAGGATGGCGTGGTGGTTGGTGTTGTGGTTGGTGTGTCCGTTGGAGATGCAGATGGGGTGGGCGATGGGCTTGCCGATGGTGTTGGTGTTGGAGATGCCGTGGGCGATGGAGATACCAGCAATAATGTCGCTGTTGGACTTGGTGTGGGTGTTGGGCTGGTGGTTGGCGTGGCTGTCGGTGTCGGCGTTGGGGTATGCGTTGGGGATGGACTTGAAGATGGACTCGGAGACGGTGTGCCCGATGGTGTTGCAGACGGGCTTGGGGATGGGGTTGCAGTGGGGCTTGCGGATGGGGTCAGGGAGGGGGTTGCTGATGGCGTCGGGGACGGTGTGTGGGACGGTGTCAGAGATGGCGTTGGGGTCGGTGTCGGGGTAGAGGATGGCGTGGTGGTTGGTGTTGTGGTTGGTGTGTCCGTTGGAGATGCAGATGGGGTGGGCGATGGGCTTGCCGATGGTGTTGGTGTTGGAGATGCCGTTGGCGATGGAGATACCAGCAATAATGTCGCTGTTGGACTTGGTGTGGGTGTTGGGCTGGTGGTTGGCGTGGCTGTCGGTGTCGGCGTTGGGGTATGCGTTGGGGATGGGCTTGAAGATGGACTCGGAGACGGTGTGCCCGATGGTGTTGCAGACGGGCTTGGGGATGGGGTTGCAGTGGGGCTTGCGGATGGGGTCAGGGAGGGGGTTGCTGATGGCGTCGGGGACGGTGTGTGGGACGGTGTCAGAGATGGCGTTGGGGTCGGTGTCGGGGTAGAGGATGGCGTGGTGGTTGGTGTTGTGGTTGGTGTGTCCGTTGGAGATGCAGATGGGGTGGGCGATGGGCTTGCCGATGGTGTTGGTGTTGGAGATGCCGTGGGCGATGGAGATACCAGCAATAATGTCGCTGTTGGACTTGGTGTGGGTGTTGGGCTGGTGGTTGGCGTGGCTGTCGGTGTCGGCGTTGGGGTATGCGTTGGGGATGGGCTTGAAGATGGACTCGGAGACGGTGTGCCCGATGGTGTTGCAGACGGGCTTGGGGATGGGGTTGCAGTGGGGCTTGCGGATGGGGTCAGGGAGGGGGTTGCTGACGGCGTCGGGGACGGTGTGTGGGACGGTGTCAGAGATGGCGTTGGGGTCGGTGTCGGGGTAGAGGATGGCGTGGTGGTTGGTGTTGTGGTTGGTGTGTCCGTTGGAGATGCAGATGGGGTGGGCGATGGGCTTGCCGATGGTGTTGGTGTTGGAGATGCCGTTGGCGATGGAGATACCAGCAATAATGTCGCTGTTGGACTTGGTGTGGGTGTTGGGCTGGTGGTTGGCGTGGCTGTCGGTGTCGGCGTTGGGGTATGCGTTGGGGATGGGCTTGAAGATGGACTCGGAGACGGTGTGCCCGATGGTGTTGCAGACGGGCTTGGGGATGGGGTTGCAGTGGGGCTTGCGGATGGGGTCAGGGAGGGGGTTGCTGACGGCGTCGGGGACGGTGTGTGGGACGGTGTCAGAGATGGCGTTGGGGTCGGTGTCGGGGTAGAGGATGGCGTGGTGGTTGGTGTTGTGGTTGGTGTGTCCGTTGGAGATACAGATGGGGTGGGCGATGGGCTTGCCGATGGTGTTGGTGTTGGAGATGCCGTTGGCGATGGAGATACCAGCAATAATGTCGCTGTTGGACTTGGTGTGGGTGTTGGGCTGGTGGTTGGCGTGGCTGTCGGTGTCGGCGTTGGGGTATGCGTTGGGGATGGGCTTGAAGATGGACTCGGAGACGGTGTGCCCGATGGTGTTGCAGACGGGCTTGGGGATGGGGTTGCAGTGGGGCTTGCGGATGGGGTCAGGGAGGGGGTTGCTGATGGCGTCGGGGACGGTGTGTGGGACGGTGTCAGAGATGGCGTTGGGGTCGGTGTCGGGGTAGAGGATGGCGTGGTGGTTGGTGTTGTGGTTGGTGTGTCCGTTGGAGATGCAGATGGGGTGGGCGATGGGCTTGCCGATGGTGTTGGTGTTGGAGATGCCGTTGGCGATGGAGATACCAGCAATAATGTCGCTGTTGGACTTGGTGTGGGTGTTGGGCTGGTGGTTGGCGTGGCTGTCGGTGTCGGCGTTGGGGTATGCGTTGGGGATGGGCTTGAAGATGGACTCGGAGACGGTGTGCCCGATGGTGTTGCAGACGGGCTTGGGGATGGGGTTGCAGTGGGGCTTGCGGATGGGGTCAGGGAGGGGGTTGCTGATGGCGTCGGGGACGGTGTGTGGGACGGTGTCAGAGATGGCGTTGGGGTCGGTGTCGGGGTAGAGGATGGCGTGGTGGTTGGTGTTGTGGTTGGTGTGTCCGTTGGAGATGCAGATGGGGTGGGCGATGGGCTTGCCGATGGTGTTGGTGTTGGAGATGCCGTGGGCGATGGAGATACCAGCAATAATGTCGCTGTTGGACTTGGTGTGGGTGTTGGGCTGGTGGTTGGCGTGGCTGTCCGTGTCGGCGTTGGGGTATGCGTTGGGGATGGGCTTGAAGATGGACTCGGAGACGGTGTGCCCGATGGTGTTGCAGACGGGCTTGGGGATGGGGTTGCAGTGGGGCTTGCGGATGGGGTCAGGGAGGGGGTTGCTGATGGCGTCGGGGACGGTGTGTGGGACGGTGTCAGAGATGGCGTTGGGGTCGGTGTCGGGGTAGAGGATGGCGTGGTGGTTGGTGTTGTGGTTGGTGTGTCCGTTGGAGATACAGATGGGGTGGGCGATGGGCTTGCCGATGGTGTTGGTGTTGGAGATGCCGTTGGCGATGGAGATACCAGCAATAATGTCGCTGTTGGACTTGGTGTGGGTGTTGGGCTGGTGGTTGGCGTGGCTGTCGGTGTCGGCGTTGGGGTATGCGTTGGGGATGGGCTTGAAGATGGACTCGGAGACGGTGTGCCCGATGGTGTTGCAGACGGGCTTGGGGATGGGGTTGCAGTGGGGCTTGCGGATGGGGTCAGGGAGGGGGTTGCTGATGGCGTCGGGGACGGTGTGTGGGACGGTGTCAGAGATGGCGTTGGGGTCGGTGTCGGGGTAGAGGATGGCGTGGTGGTTGGTGTTGTGGTTGGTGTGTCCGTTGGAGATGCAGATGGGGTGGGCGATGGGCTTGCCGATGGTGTTGGTGTTGGAGATGCCGTTGGCGATGGAGATACCAGCAATAATGTCGCTGTTGGACTTGGTGTGGGTGTTGGGCTGGTGGTTGGCGTGGCTGTCGGTGTCGGCGTTGGGGTATGCGTTGGGGATGGGCTTGAAGATGGACTCGGAGACGGTGTGCCCGATGGTGTTGCAGACGGGCTTGGGGATGGGGTTGCAGTGGGGCTTGCGGATGGGGTCAGGGAGGGGGTTGCTGATGGCGTCGGGGACGGTGTGTGGGACGGTGTCAGAGATGGCGTTGGGGTCGGTGTCGGGGTAGAGGATGGCGTGGTGGTTGGTGTTGTGGTTGGTGTGTCCGTTGGAGATGCAGATGGGGTGGGCGATGGGCTTGCCGATGGTGTTGGTGTTGGAGATGCCGTGGGCGATGGAGATACCAGCAATAATGTCGCTGTTGGACTTGGTGTGGGTGTTGGGCTGGTGGTTGGCGTGGCTGTCGGTGTCGGCGTTGGGGTATGCGTTGGGGATGGGCTTGAAGATGGACTCGGAGACGGTGTGCCCGATGGTGTTGCAGACGGGCTTGGGGATGGGGTTGCAGTGGGGCTTGCGGATGGGGTCAGGGAGGGGGTTGCTGACGGCGTCGGGGACGGTGTGTGGGACGGTGTCAGAGATGGCGTTGGGGTCGGTGTCGGGGTAGAGGATGGCGTGGTGGTTGGTGTTGTGGTTGGTGTGTCCGTTGGAGATGCAGATGGGGTGGGCGATGGGCTTGCCGATGGTGTTGGTGTTGGAGATGCCGTTGGCGATGGAGATACCAGCAATAATGTCGCTGTTGGACTTGGTGTGGGTGTTGGGCTGGTGGTTGGCGTGGCTGTCGGTGTCGGCGTTGGGGTATGCGTTGGGGATGGGCTTGAAGATGGACTCGGAGACGGTGTGCCCGATGGTGTTGCAGACGGGCTTGGGGATGGGGTTGCAGTGGGGCTTGCGGATGGGGTCAGGGAGGGGGTTGCTGACGGCGTCGGGGACGGTGTGTGGGACGGTGTCAGAGATGGCGTTGGGGTCGGTGTCGGGGTAGAGGATGGCGTGGTGGTTGGTGTTGTGGTTGGTGTGTCCGTTGGAGATGCAGATGGGGTGGGCGATGGGCTTGCCGATGGTGTTGGTGTTGGAGATGCCGTGGGCGATGGAGATACCAGCAATAATGTCGCTGTTGGACTTGGTGTGGGTGTTGGGCTGGTGGTTGGCGTGGCTGTCGGTGTCGGCGTTGGGGTATGCGTTGGGGATGGGCTTGAAGATGGACTCGGAGACGGTGTGCCCGATGGTGTTGCAGACGGGCTTGGGGATGGGGTTGCAGTGGGGCTTGCGGATGGGGTCAGGGAGGGGGTTGCTGATGGCGTCGGGGACGGTGTGTGGGACGGTGTCAGAGATGGCGTTGGGGTCGGTGTCGGGGTAGAGGATGGCGTGGTGGTTGGTGTTGTGGTTGGTGTGTCCGTTGGAGATGCAGATGGGGTGGGCGATGGGCTTGCCGATGGTGTTGGTGTTGGAGATGCCGTGGGCGATGGAGATACCAGCAATAATGTCGCTGTTGGACTTGGTGTGGGTGTTGGGCTGGTGGTTGGCGTGGCTGTCGGTGTCGGCGTTGGGGTATGCGTTGGGGATGGACTTGAAGATGGACTCGGAGACGGTGTGCCCGATGGTGTTGCAGACGGGCTTGGGGATGGGGTTGCAGTGGGGCTTGCGGATGGGGTCAGGGAGGGGGTTGCTGATGGCGTCGGGGACGGTGTGTGGGACGGTGTCAGAGATGGCGTTGGGGTCGGTGTCGGGGTAGAGGATGGCGTGGTGGTTGGTGTTGTGGTTGGTGTGTCCGTTGGAGATGCAGATGAGGTGGGCGATGGGCTTGCCGATGGTGTTGGTGTTGGAGATGCCGTGGGCGATGGAGATACCAGCAATAATGTCGCTGTTGGACTTGGTGTGGGTGTTGGGCTGGTGGTTGGCGTGGCTGTCGGTGTCGGCGTTGGGGTATGCGTTGGGGATGGGCTTGAAGATGGACTCGGAGACGGTGTGCCCGATGGTGTTGCAGACGGGCTTGGGGATGGGGTTGCAGTGGGGCTTGCGGATGGGGTCAGGGAGGGGGTTGCTGATGGCGTCGGGGACGGTGTGTGGGACGGTGTCAGAGATGGCGTTGGGGTCGGTGTCGGGGTAGAGGATGGCGTGGTGGTTGGTGTTGTGGTTGGTGTGTCCGTTGGAGATGCAGATGGGGTGGGCGATGGGCTTGCCGATGGTGTTGGTGTTGGAGATGCCGTGGGCGATGGAGATACCAGCAATAATGTCGCTGTTGGACTTGGTGTGGGTGTTGGGCTGGTGGTTGGCGTGGCTGTCGGTGTCGGCGTTGGGGTATGCGTTGGGGATGGGCTTGAAGATGGACTCGGAGACGGTGTGCCCGATGGTGTTGCAGACGGGCTTGGGGATGGGGTTGCAGTGGGGCTTGCGGATGGGGTCAGGGAGGGGGTTGCTGATGGCGTCGGGGACGGTGTGTGGGACGGTGTCAGAGATGGCGTTGGGGTCGGTGTCGGGGTAGATGATGGCGTGGTGGTTGGTGTTGTGGTTGGTGTGTCCGTTGGAGATGCAGATGGGGTGGGCGATGGGCTTGCCGATGGTGTTGGTGTTGGAGATGCCGTGGGCGATGGAGATACCAGCAATAATGTCGCTGTTGGACTTGGTGTGGGTGTTGGGCTGGTGGTTGGCGTGGCTGTCGGTGTCGGCGTTGGGGTATGCGTTGGGGATGGACTTGAAGATGGACTCGGAGACGGTGTGCCCGATGGTGTTGCAGACGGGCTTGGGGATGGGGTTGCAGTGGGGCTTGCGGATGGGGTCAGGGAGGGGGTTGCTGATGGCGTCGGGGACGGTGTGTGGGACGGTGTCAGAGATGGCGTTGGGGTCGGTGTCGGGGTAGAGGATGGCGTGGTGGTTGGTGTTGTGGTTGGTGTGTCCGTTGGAGATGCAGATGAGGTGGGCGATGGGCTTGCCGATGGTGTTGGTGTTGGAGATGCCGTGGGCGATGGAGATACCAGCAATAATGTCGCTGTTGGACTTGGTGTGGGTGTTGGGCTGGTGGTTGGCGTGGCTGTCGGTGTCGGCGTTGGGGTATGCGTTGGGGATGGACTTGAAGATGGACTCGGAGACGGTGTGCCCGATGGTGTTGCAGACGGGCTTGGGGATGGGGTTGCAGTGGGGCTTGCGGATGGGGTCAGGGAGGGGGTTGCTGATGGCGTCGGGGACGGTGTGTGGGACGGTGTCAGAGATGGCGTTGGGGTCGGTGTCGGGGTAGAGGATGGCGTGGTGGTTGGTGTTGTGGTTGGTGTGTCCGTTGGAGATGCAGATGAGGTGGGCGATGGGCTTGCCGATGGTGTTGGTGTTGGAGATGCCGTGGGCGATGGAGATACCAGCAATAATGTCGCTGTTGGACTTGGTGTGGGTGTTGGGCTGGTGGTTGGCGTGGCTGTCGGTGTCGGCGTTGGGGTATGCGTTGGGGATGGGCTTGAAGATGGACTCGGAGACGGTGTGCCCGATGGTGTTGCAGACGGGCTTGGGGATGGGGTTGCAGTGGGGCTTGCGGATGGGGTCAGGGAGGGGGTTGCTGATGGCGTCGGGGACGGTGTGTGGGACGGTGTCAGAGATGGCGTTGGGGTCGGTGTCGGGGTAGAGGATGGCGTGGTGGTTGGTGTTGTGGTTGGTGTGTCCGTTGGAGATGCAGATGGGGTGGGCGATGGGCTTGCCGATGGTGTTGGTGTTGGAGATGCCGTTGGTGATGGAGATACCAGCAATAATGTCGCTGTTGGACTTGGTGTGGGTGTTTGGCTGGTGGTTGGCGTGGCTGTCGGTGTCGGCGTTGGGGTATGCGTTGGGGATTGGCTGAACACTCCGAATATGGTCAAACCACAAACAGTCCAGCAGAAAATGATTTTTGAAAATGACATCGTTGCTGGGCAATAACCTAGGAGGTGCAATTGAGGACGATGATGATCACAGTCACACACATTGCATTTATTGGTGATAAACACATTCATACTGTTCAAGTGCTGTTGAGGTGTGCAAGCACAAAGTGGACTGACCACAAATGCAATCTGTAGCTGAAGGAGCTCGTGCTGCCCTGTGCATCCGTTTTTTGGGTTCATGACACTCTGTGCGTTTGATTTATGTTGCACAGTAGGATGAGGACAGCAACGAGCACATGATCTTCAGTCATCGTTGTTTTGGTGTGATGCCATTCCTACGGAGGGGGAGGGGGGGGGGGGGTCAAACCGGTCTCGCTGCAACTTTGGTGAAATCACCTCGCAGAGGTTGTTAGATCAAAGCCAGGCAGGCGTATATATGGGGAAAACGCCACATACCCCCTCATTTTGGCCTTTTTGGGCCTATTCGCGTACCCTACCCCAAGGGGTTGAATTGTTAGTTTAACCCCTTGTAAAATTATTATTTTGTCCAATAAACGCATCCCCCAATGAGTTTTTGGTCCGGACCCCCCCAGACCCCCCCCACTTGAAACCCACTTTTTTGAGGTTTTGAGGGAGGGGGGGGGGGGTGGGGGGGGGGGGTCAAAAATGTCGAAAAAATGACCCCCCCTTTTTTTGGGTCGAAAATCATGAATCTTTTGGTTTTTTTCGATTTTGAGCCAAAAAAGTGTTTCCGGGTCCCGACTCCATAGGGTTTGTATGGGGCGGAGTGGGACGAGCGCTTATGCAGTTTATGCACTTTTTCAGCCATTTTTGGTATGTTGGCGGTTTTGGCGACCTCGGTGACCCCGTGCTACCCACTCCGAGGGGTGTAAGTGGGGATGTTGTGACAGTATATGCCTACTAGGATACGGAAGGACGTTTTTTGCAGTCTCTAGCCTTGCCTAGGGCCGTTCACAACCCGTGCCAAAGACGCGAAATGACTGTTTCCGACAACAATGGCCTAGTGAATGGGCCGGTACACAACCTGCTTATGCAGTTTTTCACCCTGGGCAGCTCAAAAATCGAAGTTTTCGAAACTTGTTTTTTTGATATCGTGACAACCCAAAATGATCATCCAAGGTATGTAAAGCATGTTTTACGCTGTATTTGCGTGTTTTTCATCCTATTTGGGTATTAGGTCCGGGGGGGGGGGGTCTCCCAAGGGATTGGTACACAACCTGCTTATGCAGATTTTCACCCTGGGCAGCTCAAAAATCTAAGTTTTCGAAACTTGTTTTTGTGATATTGTGATCACCTAAAATGACCATCCAAGGTATGTAAAGCATGTTTTAGGCCGTATTTACGTGTTTTTCACCCTATTTGGGTATTGGGTTGGGGGGGGGGGGGTCTCCCAAGGGATTGGTACACAACCTTATGCAGTTTTCCACCCTGGGCAGCTCAAAAATCGAAGTTTTCGAAACTTGTTTTTGTGATATTGTGATCACCTAAAATGACCATCCAAGGTATGTAAAGCATGTTTTAGGCCGTATGTACATGTTTTTCACCCTATTTGGGTATTAGTTCCGGGGGGGTGGGGGGGCTCCCAAGGGATTGGTACACAACCTGCTTATGCAGTTTTCCACCCTGGGCAGCTCAAAAATCGAAGTTTTCGAAACTTGTTTTTTTGATATTGTGATCACTTAAAATGACCATCCAAGGTATGTAAAGCATATTTTAGGCCGTATTTGCGTGTTTTTCATCCTATTTGGGTATTAGGTCCGTGGGGGGGGGGGGGGCAAGGGATTGGTACACAACCTGCTTATGCACTTTTTCACCCTGGGCAGCTCAAAAATCGAAGTTTTTGAAACTTGTTTTTTTGATATTATGACCATCTAAAATGACCATCTAAGGTATGTAAAGCATGTTTTAGGCTGTATTTACGTGTTTGTCACCCTATTTGGGTATCAGGTTGGGGGGGGGGGGGGTCTCCCAAGGGATTGGTACACAACCTGCTTATGCAGTTTTTCACCCTGGGCAGCTCAAAAATCGAAGTTTTCGAAACTTGTTTTTTTGATATTGTGACCACCTAAAATGACCATCCAAGGTATGTAAAGCATGTTTTAGGCCGTATGTACATGTTTTTCACCCTATTTGGGTATTAGTTCCGGGGGGGTGGGGGGGCTCCCAAGGGATTGGTACACAACCTTATGCAGTTTTCCACCCTGGGCAGCTCAAAAATCGAAGTTTTCGAAACTTGTTTTTTTGATACCGTGATCACCTAAAATGATCATCCAAGGTATGTAAAGCATGTTTTAGCCCGTATTTATGTAGTTTCCATCCTATTTTGGGTGTGTTTTGCTCGGGGTAGATTCTCTGCGAGGTGGACTTGCCGAAGGCAATAGAATTGAAATGGCTGTGCAACCCCTGCCGTCTTGGGGAGAAATGAAATGGCCTCGTAACCCCTTCCATTGCAGCGAGAAATGGAATGGCTACAAATCCCTGCTGTCTCAGGGAAAAGTGAAACAGCTCGCTGTCTTGGGTCCCCAGAGCGGGGAGGAATCAAAACGACCCCCCTTATTGGGGTCCCCAGAGCAGGGAGGAAATCAAAATGGGCTACATAACCTGCTATACATCCCCAGAGTGGGGAGGAATCATGAAAATTTCACTTTAATAAATTTCTTTCATATTTGAAGTGTGCATTAAATGCTGAGCATTTTGACTATCGACATGTGGGGGGACCCAAAAATTACCACTTTAATTGGGCATCAAAACAAAGTTCCATGACATAGACTTACCTGTTTAACACAGCCACCTACCAAGAGCTATTGGATTGCGACTTGTCGAAGGCAGATAACTTCAAAGAGGAGTAGGAAGGAGAGACAACACCATTTGGTTTGTGAGAAATGCACTGGCATGTGAAAACGCACTGGCGAAACGCACCATCACAACGAGAACCTACTGCATAGCTGGTTTTTTTGGGCCTGTTGTCTGCCTGTAGCACGGCGCCAAGAAAATGTTGCAAGTGACCAAGCCAGGGGGTAGCATACAAAGACTAGGCTCGGTTGCCGCCCCAAGCTAAGGCTACAACACCAGTGCCAGCATGACTACGCGCCCGGAACAGGCCAGGCTAGCAAAAGCCAGCAGAAGCCAGCAGAAGCAAGTGGCCAAACCCATCTCTGCCCATCACCAACCTCCACCCACCATCACACTCACACAACACATACAGCATGTCTGAAGAAGTGGGCCAGTAGGCGCACGTGGCCCAGCCTGCAACCCCATCAATTCTCCATCAATTTCTGCACGTTTCTCCATCACAGCCTTGAAGTTTCTCCATCACTTCCTGCATTTCTCCATGCACCCCAATTACCGCCTTGTTTCTGCATCATTTCCTGCACATGTCACCGTCACAAATGCAGGAAAAGATGGAGAGAACCAAGGGGCAGTTGGAAATTGACCGAGAAACGTGAAGGAAGTCATCTATCCCAATGCTTTTATCAAACATCACTCCCTCCTTCCTTGGCACATGGATGGAAAACTTTGGTGGATGTGATGGAGAAACGTGCACGACTTGATGAAGAAACGGGCAGCTGTTGGCAATTGATGGAGCAACACGCCGGAAGTGTTGGAGAAACTTGCTAGCACTGATGGAGAAACTTGTAGAAATTGAGGGAGAAACATGCAAGAAATGATGGAGAAACACGCGGCTATTGGAAATTGACGGAGACACGGAATTGAGGGAGACACGTGCCGGAAGTGGAGGAGAAACTTGCCGGAAGTGGACAAGAAACTTGCAAGAAGTGGAGGAGAAACATGCAGGTGTTGTGGGACACACGTGCAGGAAACGACGGAGAAACAAGCTGGAGAAACTTGCAGGAAGTGATGGAGAAGTGTACAGGAATTGATGAAGAAATAGGCAGTTGTTCTCAGTGGTGAGAAACCCAAGAAAGCATGCAAGCTGTAAACACAACATAGGGTGCGGTGTGTTGTCTCACGGCTTCCATGTTGGCTTCTACTTAGCGCTTTTGCTTGGTTGGACAATGTTGGCAGTTGATGGAGAAACCTGCAAGACGTGATGGAGAAACTTGCTGGCTGTGATAGAGAAACGTGCAGGAATCGAGGGAGACACGTGTAGGAAATGATGGAGAAACGAGCGGCAGTTAGAAAGTGACGGAGAAACCTACAGGAAGTGATGGAGAAACTTGCAGGCTGTGATGGAATAATGTGCAGTATTTGAGGGAGAAATGTTAATAGAAACGTGCCGGTAGGGTGTGGTGGAAGCAAACCAGGCGTTTGGTGGGCCCATGGTGGCAATGGGCCATCATTAGGCCAGTGGGATGGCACATGTAGAATGGTGCACAATTGGTGTGGTGGTCATTAGAAATCACCTAGCCCCCAAAATGTGCTACTTGCTTCATAGGAGACCACCATAGAGCCCAGAAACTGGCAAAGACCCCACTTTCCCTCCCCTTTGCCCCATCTTCCTCCCAGTTACCCCCCCCCTTTCCCCCAATGTCCCCCAATTTTCTGCACCGCTTTCCCAAATTGCCCCACCTGTGCCAATGGCAAAGACCCCACTTTCCCTCCCCTTTGCCCCATCTTCCTCCCAGTTACCCCCCCCTTTCCCCCAATGTCCCCCAATTTTCTGCACGGCTTTCCCAAATTGCCCCACCTGTGCCCTCACCTTCCACCAAAAACCAAAACACAGACATAGAGCGAAGCAAAATAATAGGCATGGTAAGAATGTACAGCGCCCTGTGGCATGTGAGCCGGGTAGATAATTCCGGTGGACAGTACCTGGCACATTTAGCTGTCCAAAACTCAAAAATAGACTAAAAATGGGCACATAAGGCCTCTCGAAAGCTCAATGCGGCCAAAGGCAGACAAACAGAGGGCACAAATGACTGTCGGCCGTCGAGTGGCCTCCGGTGGCCTGTGGAGGACCGGCGAAAGCAAACCTGGTGGTCGAAAAGTCGTTCAAAACCTGCAAACTTGCAATTCATGAAATCCATGGCATTTATAACACAATGCGTAGCAAGCGAGCAAGGCTCAACAGCTCACAATATCCCAATATGGGTACACAAGGCCTTTCAAAAGCATAATGAGGCCAAAGGTAGACGAACGGAATGTGCGAACAACTGTCGGCCGTCGAGTGCTCTCCAACGGCCTTTGGCCTATGTCGAAAGCACGGCTGCTGGTCGAAAAGTCATTCGAAACCTGCGAACTTGCAATCTATGAAATCTAAGGCTATACAAGGCCTCTCGAAAGAACAGTGAGGCCGAAGGCAGTCGAACAGAGGGTGCGAACGACTGTGGCCAGTAATGCTTGTATGTTTTGCCTGAAGAGTTGCGAGGCATTGGAGTTCACGGTTCGGCAGTTCGGCGAGTTCACAAAAGGCAATGAAGCAAGGCAGGCAATGTACCCAGATGCCAATGGATGGAAACGTGCCGGCGAATGTCCACCCCCGCTAAAGTCATCCAGGGCCTACGCGTGGGCCATACAAGACATAGCTAAAGTGAAAATGGGTGGACATTGTGCGGCACTACGATTTTCTAACCCAAAAGTTGGCAAATCTTGTATCACATTGCTATCTGAGTTGTCTATCAGAAATATCAGCATTACAAACGAACGATTTCGGCGAGTCAAGTTCCAAACTCACTTTGCAACAGAAGATCGGGACCTTGGCACTACCACATCCCCAAGGGGTTTTGTGGACAAAAACTCCTCAGTTAGGAATTTCCTATGGCTTTGGTGACTCCTTGGGACCTCAAAAACGGTTCGTCCCCACCTAAGTGTGGGTAGGTACCCCCTGTACACTGCAATGTGAGGCCCAATTGTTGCACATGAGACCACGATGACATGCACGCAAATGACGTGACACAAATGAGGGACTTTGCTCTCTCTGGTGAATACATTTCGACAACCAAAGCATAGTTGTTGTCCCACAAAACACCAATTGTTCAATCATGTTCAGGCAATAGCAATGAAATTGGACATGTAGGGCAAATTTGCATGCACTGGACACAAAGAGGCATAGAAAGCTCCAATGTAGACATGGCACTGCCTCGCCGACTTGTAGCACCTCACAAGTATACGGCAACGGTTTCGAACGTGCACGTGCCTCAGGCACTGCTCGAAACTTGTTCGCCGGTTTCGACAGTGTCGATACCTCACCCACCGACGATTCCAGTCCGCATCCACTCTCCCAGGCCCATCAAACACCACGAGAGGGTCAAGGTTGCAGGGGCCTCTCACAAGGTCCTCTGGAACATTCATGATGCGCCGTGTGAGTTTTGTTGACCCCTGCCCAAAATCAATCGAAAGCACAATGAAAATTCTCTTATGAGGAATGTAGGGGGGCCACAAAAGGGAGTCATTGTCTTTCAAGAACTCTAGTCTCTTTCTGAGCCACAAAGCAACACTGTTAGCACGTACCACAAGAGTTGGGTCCTTGGTGTGGTCACTGTCAGACTTCTCTAAAGGCATCTACCTCCAGTAGAACGCACAACTTGTCCTCTGCCTTTTGCACTGACTTATGTCCTTGCAGAACTCCTTTACCACCATCCCACTCTCTCAGCAGTCCACGCAGTATCCTCAGTTGGTGATCACACAGCAACAGTTCAGTCTTCAGTTGCAGTGTCCCATAGGAGGGCACTGCAATCTCAACCAAACCATCAGGTTTTAGGTCTCTGTACAACTTCTGTTCACCAGCTTCACTATTTCTCTTGCTAGTCCAATCCATGACTGTATGAACATGATCCACCTTCCTTCTCACCTGTCCATCACCAACACAGTCCTTGGAGGGTTCTTGGTCTCGGAGGGGGTGGACATGCAAGCAGGCAAGCAGAACACAAAGAAGAGCGTCGTCAGCAAAACATTTTTGAGGCTGTGTATGGGCAGGGCATTGCACTGTGCGATGGGGAGATGGGTCACGTCCTCTGGGCCCTCCAGTTCTCTGGCTGGCTGTCCATCTGTGGTTTGTACAATGGTTCTAGGCCTCCCTCCTGTTGAGATTTGCAGTGCAGAAACACCATGGTGATCATAACAAGCACGACTTACAGGACAAGACAAGGTCTTCTGCTCATCAGAGCTCAGAGGGCCTGAGTTTGGGTTCTTGCTCACCATGTAATAATGACGCCTGTTGGCAGTCAAAGCTCCCAAGACGGCTTTGTACCGTTCTTCCACTCAGTGACTGGAAGCTCTCGAACCTCTGGAGATGGATCAGCACAGCTTGCACACACAGCTTGTGACAACACCAGATCCAAGTGTTTTGCGAGCATCAGCAAAGCCTTGTACGTGCAGTTAGTCTCATGATGCGTCAGACGGCGTGCGATTTTACGATTTTATGCTTGAAATATTCTCTACATTGTCCAATGCTTGAAATGTTTTCGACATTGTCCAACGCACACCCCTTCACCAGGCTCAGATTCAACCTCAGCCCCCATGCTGGGGGCAGAAATCCCAACTATCGAAAAAACGAAAACACATTGGTAAAACATCCATGCTGATGTGGTTTGCAGGGCACAAGCAACAAAGGACCCAAATTGTTCACAAATCGAAATTTGCAATCCAGCTCGGATTCGTACCCATAGATCTATGACTAGCAGTATGGTTTATGGCTTGGCGTTTTCAGAACAAAAGTAGTGCAGTATACTTCCAGAAAACTTAATGACAAGTGGGTCTTAATGTCCAGTGCAGGGGGGAGACCTCTTTTCCCAAGTTGAGAAGTTACAGCTGAGAATTTGGACCGGGGGATCTCCTACCGAGTGGCCCCTGGCCCCCCAAAACTTAGAAATCTCAACATGCATATTTTTCTCTTGGGGCAGCTGCCCGCAGACGGTCCCCGCTGGGGTGCCTTCATGTGCCCACTATATCTCTCTTCCAGCGCCGCATGGCGCTTGTCTTCCTCATGTATTCTTGAACTGGGCAGTATGTGCCCTCTAGGGCGGGTGGCACGGCGCGGCAATGCACGCGGGTAGTGCCCCTGCCTCTACATATATGGCTCAGCGCGGGGCCCTCCCTGCGCTCCCAGAAGGACACGTGCTGGGCAGATGTCACTGACTTGCAGTGTTTTGTTTGGTGGCGGTGCCTGGGGCACTGCATGAAGCCGCCTCAGCCGGCGTGCGGCCCCAAACAAGTCAGGGACACAGGGTTTGTTGACTGTGGCCCAGGCTTGTGCTAAGAAAGGCAGGACTGTGTCCTCCACTGTCTAGCTTCCCCCCCCCATGCTGAGGAAATATATGATGAAGTGTTCATATGACTTCAGGCGGCTGGTGTCCAGCTAAGGGCACCACGAAGCCCGGTGGCGCCCCGGCTTGAGGTGGGTGCCCTCCCCTGTGGAGGGTAAGGCAACCCGGTCCCACCCCGGCGAGGAGAAGGCAGGTGAGCTGGCAGGACGGGCAGCCAGCGACCTGTGATCACGGCCGTGGGCTGGTGTTCATGGATGGATGATCATAATAAGGTAAAATCACCAGTTTGTATACCACATAATAAATTTTAGAAATTTCTTAAAAAGAAGTTATGTTGAGTAGGTAGAACCTTGTTAGTTAAAGTAATATTGTGCAACATTATTTGTGAGCTCTTGCCTACCATATGTACTCTTGTATCCATGTAATGCTAAAGGAGGACAAAAAGCAGGAGGAACTCATTGTATGGTTCTTCTTATTGTCTAGGACAGTAGGGATGCAAATAGCACTACTTTGTACCCACAATTATGGATTTATTGTTTTTGAGTGTGCAAAAGTGTTTCGCGCACACGTTCCGGAGGCAGCGCGCTGCTTCGCCCTGAGGATTCCCGCTCCTGCGATTCTACCGTCCAGTCCCTGCTCTCTCACCTCCCACAATGCTCCACTCCTACACAACACCAACACCAACCCCTCCCCTCCATGTCCAATGGGTTTTATGCCAAAGCACTCAAAGAAGCTAAGCCTTTTAAAAGAGGTGGCTCTGACGACAGCAATCTGTACATCATTTCCCTCTGCCCAGACCCTATCCAACAATGGTTCCTCTACACGGAAAATAAACATTTCGACGAACCCCCCCCCCCCCCCCCGTTGGCTCCAATCCCTCACTTTTTTACTTTACAAAAAGGGCAACTCACAGCTAACCACAAACTACAAACCAATTTCTTTACTCAATACAATTTCCAAACTCATCTCATCGCACCTAACCTCACTGCTCTCTGCTCCCAGCACCAACTCAACCACCCAACGCAACACGGTGGCCTCAACTTTCACCGCACAGCCGACCACATACAACACATCAAATCCAAACTCCATCAGCACCAAACCCTCTATCACCTATACATTGACTTCAATAAGGCCTTCAACTCTATCCCACATCAAGCACTCTTCCGCGTCCTCACCCACAGCCAACTCCCCACACAACTGATCCACTCTTTCTCACTCCTCTACCAAAATGCTCAACAATTCCCACTTAGAACGGAACCACACACAAATCGTACACCATCCAACGTGGTCTCCGTCAAGGCTGCCCCCTTTCTCCTCTACGTTTCAACCTCTACCTTAATCTCATCCTTTTGAACATCACATCCACCTTTCACTTTCTCTCCACCGACTCCCTCCACGCATTCATCGACAACGTCCTCGTCTACTCACCAAACATTCACCTCATTGAATACATTTTTTCTCTTTTTGACACAATATAGACAAAACAGACCTCCACGCATTTTTCAAATCACCGCATGCCACCATTTCCAGCCCCTCCGGTGCTACTCTTTCCACTCTCAGCAAACTCAACTCACCTCACAAATACTACAAATACCTCGGTATCTTCCTCTACACCTCCCTGGACCCTCTCCTTCTCTTTGAACTCTGCCTCTCAAAAATTCACAGCTTTTTCAACTCATTATCCTCCCTCCCCCTCAGCCTTGCCGAATGGATCATCACTACCAACCTTATCCTCATTAACACCCTATGCTATCAGCTTCAAGCACACGCCCTCTGCTCTTCCTAACTTGACGCCCTCCAGACATCCAGACATCCATCTGGAACCATCTCTGCACACACGCCACTCTCTCCACAGCAACATCCCCAAAAGATAGATACACATCACGTCGAGTCAGAGGTTTAGGCCTTTTCCATCTCCCTAGTCCATACGCACACAGTCAATTCAGCCGAACAACGCTTACTCAGAGAGAGCCCTCCCTCCCTCCACTCCTATATACTCGTACTTTGGCCCCCCCACCCCTTCCAACAGCAGCTGGTGGATGCCTGCCACTACCTCGGCCTTGAAGCAAATGGGTTCGGTGTGTAGAACCCCTGCCTCGTGTCACAACGCAAAGCCGGCACTCCCATTTTCATTCAACTTTCGGATGGCTTCGTCCAAGGTACAGTGAGCTCCACGACGCTTTCTAAAGCAACGATTGAAACTGACTGGGGTACCTCCCCTCTTTCCAACAAACACACATTCACTTTCCATGACCCTTTCTCCCTAGCCCTCCCCCCCACACACTTTTCTGAAAGCATCCTACTTCCCACCCCCTCACACCCTATTCAGATCCAGCCCTCCCCCCTGAACGCCCAAAACACAATCGCCTCCAGCGCCCTCTTCCAATTATCTCTCCCACACCTATCCCATACCCTCACCGCCAATGATTTGTCTAACTGGCAGTGCACCCAAGCCCTTACCCTCCTCTCTCACAACACTCGTAGGACTCACTGGATTTACACAGATGGCTCAGCTCGTGACCCCAAATTTGGTCCTGTTGCAGTTGTTTTTTCCCCCGACTCACACCCCAAAATCTATGCCTCCCCCTCCATCCTTTGCTCTTCTCTTGGTGCAGAAGTGCAGGCCATCTGCACCGCTCTCAAGTGCATCGCTAAATTACCCCCCACCGATCGATTTATCATTCTTTCGGACAATGCCGACATGGTCAAATTCTTCAACACCGATACCTTTCCGGCCTTCTCCTTACTCCCTGACGGTACCTATTACAAAATAGTCCACGACCTCAAGAAAAACATTTCCAGCCACCATGTCTCCACAGCCTGGATTAAAGCCTACGTCGGGTTTCAAGGGAACGAAATCGCCGTCTTCTTCGCAACATGGATTTCTGAGGCTACACCCCCCCCCCACACCCAAAGGCTCAATTTCGTCCCGGCTCATTCCATGGATCAGTAAACTGCCGCGCCATGTCATCACCTCTTCTCTCCCCAAACATGCCCACTCCGCCATCCACACCTCTTTCAGTTTTGACTGGTACTCCACTTCCTCTAAACTGTCCTCCAGCCCATTCAAATGGGTCGCTGGAGTCCTCTCAGTCTCCACCTACCCCCCTCACTTTGACCTCAGTTCGAATTTGTGTTTTAAGTGTAAACGAACACATGCAATGGACCCCCTTTCCATGCTCTCCTTATGATCCAAAAGCCCATTTCCCCAACAATTTATCCAGTGCTGGCCCGCTTCCTTCTCTTCCATAATATCCCCTTGGTTTTCTTCAGCCCTTAGAGGAGAAAAAAGAAATTTCCTGCGCACACTTATCCCTTCATCCTTGGCCAATCGACTTCTGCACCACTTCCAGCCTGATGACATCTATAAAGCCCTGAAATCTCGCAGATCTGACGTCGCCAACACCATCGAGAAAGTACTCACTTGGCTCCATGACAATCCAGCCCCCCCCCTCCCACCTCCATCCTCGAACATATCCTGGGGCTCCTCCACCTCCCCTTTCAGCACCTCCTACCCTAAATCTCGCCCACGCTCCCATCCAGAGTACACTGAACCTAAACTTCCTAAATCAGTCAAACTTCCTCCCCGCAAAGTCCAGAAAGTACATCCATCACACCTCCAGAAACATCAAAAGCCACAGCAAACACAGAAGCAATTCCCACAAGCCATCTCCTCCACACCACAATAACAACAATCAATACATCAGCGAGGAGCACCTAATAGGCACTCATCCTACTCCCATAAACCACCCAGGAAAAAGCAAAAAACATAGGCACACATCCCTCTCTCACCCCCCCCCCTCGCTCCTACTCTCCCATACACGGCCATGGCCCACCATAACCCGTCGACCCCCTCCTGATCCCAACTTCAACCTCATCCCACTTCAGCGCATCTCACCTCTGTCCCGTGAACAAAAGCAAATTACATAATTGAACACAGAGCATCAGGTTGTATAGGTTGTATGTGAGTGTGTGTGTCCATGTATGTAGCATAAAGCCTCAGGGCGGGGTGGTACTCAAGCTGTTGTTGTTGTTGTTGTTGTTGTTGTTGTTGTTGTTGTTGTTGTTGTTGTTGTTGTTGTTGTTGTTGTTGTTGTCGTTGTTGTCGTTGTTGTCGTTGTCGTCGTCGTCGTCGTCGTCGTCGTCGTTGTTGTTGTTGTTGTTGTTGTTGTTGTTGTTGTTGTTGTTGTTGTTGTTGTTGTTGTTGTTGTTGTTGTTGTTGTTGTTGTTGTTGTTGTTGTTGTTGTTGTTGTTGACATCGACATACAGGGCACAGCCACTAAAGAGTGTCACAAATATACCTATGACTGAGTATCATACACAGTTTGTTACTTGCATAGAAACCTAGAACAACACATTTGCAACCATCCTTGGTTGTGGACGAACGCATAATACTTTGTGTCAAAAGTGGTGTGTATTACGGGTGCTTTCCAGGACAGGCAGAGGGGAGGCTGATACAGTCACATGCATACACATGCATGGCATGAGAGGCAGACCAACCCCTTCTGAACAAAGACATGCACAATCAGGTGATCCTGCATCTTGCCCAAGACAAAAAGGAATTTCCATCACCCCAGGCAGCTGGCCCATACAGCAACAAGGGCACTGGGGTGCAAAGAGTTACAGACATGACATGTTACCCAGTACTCCAGGCTGTGCACACTTGGGGACATGATGCAGCGGCATTTCACACAGTCCATTATCAGCCTAGGCAGGGCTAGAGGCTGCGAAACATGTCTGTTTGCATCCTTCCATGGGTATACTGTCGCAATGTCCCCACTTCCACGGCTCAAGATGGGTTACCAGAGGGTGATGAAGGCTGCCAAAGCACTGTCATAGCAGAAATGGCTGAAAACTGCACAAACTGTGTGAGCGCTCATCCCACACAGCCTCACCAGGCCCCATGAAATTCGGACTGGAACACACTTTTTCGGCTCAAACTCAAAAGATAACCAAAACATTTGTAGCTGGGGGGAGGGGGGTGGCAAGAGGGAAGAGAGGGGGGGAGGGGAGGGCATCCGTCATTGCAGGACCCGTCATTGTGTGTTGGGACCCAGCACAACCTAGGTCAAGGTGGGACCAACATTCGTCAAAATAGATCATCAGACATGGGCAACCTGCACGCAGAATCGTATCTGTTAGCGAACGTGGAGAAATGATATCTGTGCTTGGAATGTCAAGTTACAAACAGGGGGGGGAGGGGGCATTGCAAGAATTGAGGTTGGATGAGGTCCGGCCAACATTCAACCGTGACCTGAACGCTGGTTCATACAGCTCGTACCAAAGGCATTGGGGTTCGCATAGTTGAAGACATGCCATGTCACCCAATACTTGAGAGTGTACACACTTCGGGACATGATGAGGCGGCATTCAGCATTCAGTTCGCTTCGATGGAGAAATGGTGTGGAATACGGCGTGTGTGCCCTTGGGCCGAAAAATGTATGATACTGTGCAGCATAGCACTTCGGACTGGTGAGGCGTGATACAGGACATGACACTCCCTGCAGCTCCTGGGGTCAAAGAGAGGTGGGCATGGGTCCAGTAGAACCATAAGAGCCCATATTCCCATGGCAAACTCTCCACAGGGAGAACCAAGAAGGTGGGAAAGATTGGCAATTGGCACAAAAACGCAACAATCGGCACAGCCTCCTGACACCCCAGTCGCTGCTGTTGCTTCCCTTTGGATCTCCAGAAACGCGAGACCTGCCAAAACATAGGGGTTACAGCCCCTTGATTAGACGGAGGTGGTGCCACGGTGCGCGACTGTGTATGAACTGTCGCCCGGTCTTAACACTCCATTCCGCAGCTGCTTTATCCGTGATTGTGTTCACAGTACATTGTTGAGGTCAGATTGGTTGTCTTTTTGCATGCGGCTGGAACATGTTTAGCAAACTCAAGTTCAGCAGCAAACTAAACTGGAATCTAAAGCCTTCGGGCCTGCGGCAGCAGTCGTTTATGCCACTGAAGGAAACCTGGGGGCTCGAGGAGGTGGACAATTGTGGAGGAGAAGGAGCTGGAAGGGGCGAGTTCATGAGTCATGAGAGAGAGACCACACGCCCATAGCGCATGTGTTACTCTCATTCAGGCGCCGAGTCATTTTGGGTTGGTCGAACTTCTCACGAACAGGGGGGAGGGGCGGGCATTGAAAGGACTGAGGGTGGTGCCTTGATGAGGTACGGCGACCGTTCAGCCGTAACCTGAACGCTGGTTCATACACCTCAGACAAAGGGCATTGGGGTCCACACAGTTGAAGACACGTCATGTCACACAATACTTGACAGTGTACACACGTGGGGACATGATGCAGCGGCATTCAATTCGCTGCGGTAGAGAAGTGGTGTGGAATACAGCGTGTGTACCCTGGAGCCACAAAATGTACAACAGTGTGCAGCATGGCATTTTGGACTGGTGAGGCGTGCCACAGCATATGACACTCCCTGCAGCTCCTGGGGTTGTAGAGAGGTGGGCATGGGTCTGGTAGTGGGAACCATAAGAGCCCAGATTCCCACAGCAAACTCTCCACAGGGAGCACCTTGCCTTCACCTTCCCTTAACAAATGGCACAAAAATGCATTAATCGGCACAGCCTCCTGACACCCCAGTCGCCGTTGTTGCTTCCCTTTTGGATCTCCGAAACCTGCCAAAACATAGGGGTTACAGCCCCCTGATTAGACGGACGTGGTGCCACGGTGCGCGACTGTGTATGAAGCGTCGCCCGGTCTTAACACTCCATTTCGCAGCTGCTTATTCTGTGATTGTGTTCATAGCATATCGCTGAGGTCAGATCGATTGCCGTGGGGGTGGTGGTGGGGGGGGGGGGGGGAGGGGCTACTTACAAGTGTATGAAAGAGTCCCTGAGGTCGTGGGTTAGGAACGCAGACCGGAAGAAGGAGCAGCGTTTGGAGGGGACACGATAGGGGCTGTCCTGTGCGGGTTCACTCACACACAGTCGGCGAATTGGCTGGGCATGGGCGAGCTGGCGTACCAAGGCAGGGTCCTGTGGGTACAAGTGCATGAGTTCAGCGTGTGGTTCTTAGGCATCACGTGCCAGGCTGCGTCAGAAATGCTCACCTCCTGCAGGCTGCTGACCTCCATCTTGGGCGCCAGACCGTTCTTATACATTGGCAAGCACCGCTGGTGTGGGATGCGCGCGCGGGGGGGGGCTGAGGGCAGGCTGCCTGTTGCCAAAGCCCCCAAGACAACTGTGACCAGAATTATGATCGATAGGGAGTATGTGGGATATCAAACAGATACCGGTTTCCTTGGGAGCGATGGTCCAATGCAATCCAATGCGCCAAGAGGACAGCATCGACCAGTTGCAGTGAAGCGGCAGCGAAATGACATGAGATGGAAGATGGGGTGTACGCCAATAAGGATCGGGGCGATGGCTTGTCGCTCAGAAACAGCGACAAGAGGCCGCGGTGGTAGCGCTACACCATGGGCACGGCCTAACACCATCCCCGATGGGAGAGATCGTAACCCTGAGAGTTGCAGATGGGCTTGTGCAGGTGAATTTAGAGATCATGATCAGCACAACATAACTTCAGCCACCATAGTGGCGTGACGTGGCTAGCAATAAATAGACTGGGGTACGGGAGACTTCAAGTGCCAGAGGACCATAGTTTTCCAGGTGCATGTGTCGACAGGCATAGGTTCCCGAGGAGAAAACAGGGTAGGCACAAGGAGATGCAAGAGGTGGTGGTGGTGGTGGGAGGGTCCGCGCCTCCCTAACCTGCTGCTCACCGCTGCCCCACCACCTTGAAACCCACTTGAGAGGTTCCTAGTCCAGCAGCATCAGACCTGGGAATCCACATCCCACCACTGCATCAAACATAGAACATGCAAACGAGTACCAACCTGTTTGTGGTATGCAACGATAAATTGTGTGCCTGAGATACTCTGAGTCATCACCAGAAGTGGAGCTGTGACCTTGGAGGAATTAGATGGCTGGATAGGACTGCATGACTTTGTGTTGTGGGGTTGGGTGGATGTCAGCTACCAGTGAGGGTGACTGCACTAATATGAAGTGCGTACCATGCATCCACAGTTGCTGTATGTGACTCCGTGCTTCTGCTAAAGGTTACTAAAAGCGACCAAAACTTTTGCCAGAGACTAATGACGGCTCTCTACAGAAATCAGCATTACACAGAAGTTGATGATTTGTCACAGTGAAAGGCACCCGTGGCACTGCGACCGCTCCCAGGAAAGGGATCCAAGCTCCAACGTGCCACTGCACATGGACTGCATATTGACATGGACAGCAGATTAGTGTGGTGCTAGTGTGGAAATGTGGGTTGGCATTCCCATCAACCTTGCTAGGGACCCAATGCGAAGATCAATACCGACAGCATCCAGAACCGGCCTGCCTAAAATCACGCATGACAAAAAGGACCACAAAGGAGGGCGTGAGCTTCAACGTAGCATCAATCAATCCACAAATCTGCAACAGGCACAGATTTAAACAGCAGGGATGCAAACTCGTGCGCCTTGTTCTGGCAGTCAGAACTGGGAATACAGGAGGGATTGGCTGGAACCTTGAGTGGTTTACAATATACATGAATTACTTGGGCATACAGTGCATTGTGGGCGTGTTTGGCATGGTTGGGGCTCCTATTGGAAGGGGCATGTTGTGTACTGTTTTTGGGGCTTTGCCCTTGTTATAAGGGGCTGTTCTTATGCCAGTCACTTGATTGCTTGCTTCATCCTAACATTGTTGGAGTTGCCAACAAAGGACTCTCAATCACAAACAGATTTCTGCATTGTGCTTGTACACAGGCCCCCAAAGCAGCAACTGACCACGCCTGCACATGTGGCCCCCAAAGCGGCCACTCCCAACGCGGCAACCTCAGTATTTGCCTGTTGTCAGGACATTCCATCCTCAGCTATATTATTCCTTGCCTGCTGAAGAATGTGTGCATGTGCACAAGCAATTTTGTAATGCATGCATTTGCACACTCAAATACCCAAGATATTTTGACTGATGCCAAAATATTACTGCTGTCCATGAACATCTGTGTGGTCGAAACTGATGGGGATTGATCTCCAGAACTTTAGCTTGTCGACACAGTTGGTGGAGCAATTGTCCAAACGCTATTGGCTTCGTAAACGGAGAACGACTAGAACTGAACCCTGGTGCATCCCTGCACCGGGTTGGACCACCTTGTGGTGCCCCTTGCACTGGTCTGAACCTCGTTGCAGCGCCCCCGCACCAGTCCGAACCATCATGTGGCCCCCCTGTGGACCCACCTGAGAAGCCACCCACCCTCAGACCTACACACCCTCAAACCAATGCACCGTCTCACCCCCACCCTCGGACCCACACACCCTTAGACCCACACACCCTCAAATCCATGCACCCTCGCACCCACACACACCCGAACACCCACATGCTCAGTTAGACCCCCACAACCTCACCCACACACCCTTAAACCCACCCACGCTCACATCCATACATCCTCAAACCTGCATACCCTCAAACCCACTGATCTCTTCAAACCCACACACTTTTCGACCACAGACCGTTAGACATACCCACCCAGACCCACCAACCTTCACACCCACACACAATCTCAGACCCACCCACCCTCAGACCCACGCACCCTCAAACCCACCCATCCTCAGGGCCACACACCCTGAGACCCACACATCCTGACACCTGCATACCGTTATACCCACACACCCTTACACCTACACACCCCAGACCCACCCACCACCCTCAGATCCACACGCCCGCATACCCAAACACCCTCCACATCCACACACCCTCAAACCCACACACCCTCATGACACACCCAGCCTCAGACACACCCACCTTTAGAACCACCAACCGTCAGTCCGACCCGCAGACACAACTGCCCTCAGACCCACACACCCTCAGAACCACACACCCACCCACACACCCCGTATAGTACCGGCTGCCCACAAGCAAAGGCCTGGTCCCAAGGCAAGCAGCGGCGCTACCCTCTCCGGAAGCCCACAAACACGCCAAGAAGGACAATGGCACAGCATACCAGGACAGGCACCGTCTGCGGCACCACCCGCGGACTGCTGGAAAGTGGGCTCGAAGCGGGGCTGTAGGACTTTTCCTGGGACCGCGCCCGCAGACGGCACAACAGCACGAAGCCGACTGCGACCACGCACATGAGGCCCGCTCCGACCCCCATCAAGGCCCCCACCAGCACCCAGTCCTCCTCTGGTACCCGAGTTGCTGGGCTGGAGGGCAGGGCGCATGGGCAGTCAGTGCAGCCCACGGGACACTGTACATCCGCGCACATCTCCCCTTTCCGCCCCGGGGCACACTTGCAGATTCCCGGGGCGACACAGAGGCTGCCGGGCGTGCAGCCACTGCAGACCGCCCGGGCACATTCCGGCCCCTCCCAGCCGTCAACGCACCGGCAGGTGCCCAAAGTGCAGGCCCCGTGCCCTGTGCAGTTACAGGGCAGATCGGGGATCAGAGCCGGGGGCACGGGAGGGAGGGCGGGGTCCGTGAGGCGCCGCAGGAGTACGCCCCCAGCCGCGCCACAATCGCAGAAGGCCTCCACGTCGAACACGCAGGCGGCGCGGTCCGGGCCCAGCCACGGAGGGCAGCAGGCCTCCGGGTCCACGTCGCACGCGGATGGGGACAGCAGGCGGCGGGGGCGCTCTGCGGACGTCACTGCGGGAGGAATCGCGCCAGCACCGGCATCCGGGTGACCGGCCTCCCTCCGATGGCCTCGCCAGCGACACAAGCGTTCGTATTCCCAGCGAGAGCCCATGCGCCTGTACAGACCCGTGTAGTCGTCTCGATCCCACGGTGGCGCCTCAATGCCCAAGTTGAGGAGGTTGCGCAAGCGCTTGATCTCCAACACTGCGCCACGGTAGGTCTCCAGCTCGATGGTGTCGGCAGTGTGGCGCACACTGAGGCCGAAAAGAGGAAGCGGCGACGATTGCAGCCCCGCTGGGGGCTGCCAGGGGTAACCGTTGGCCATAATGTGGGTCGTGTTGATGGTGACCGTGGAGTCGGAGACCGGAGTGTGGACTGTCACACGCAAATGCGTCATGCAGGATCCAGGCTCCCAGGGGGCACAGGGCTCGGACAGGCCCTGCACCGTCATGCTTGGATGCTGCACCAGCAAAAGCCACCCCAGCTCATGGCACGAAAAGCGGATGCCGTTGACCTCGAAGTGGGGGTCGCCATATGTGCGGCGGAGGAATGTACGGCTGGCGGCCTCTATCTCACATTTCCACGTTCGTACGGAGCACCGGCCCCACGCAGTGCCAGCGACAGGCTGCTGGTATAGTTGTTGTTCCTGAGGGGGGGCGAAAAATGTACAGTGGAAGGTACTCGAGTGGCCAGGCAGGGCTATCCCAGAGCTCGCGGGAAGGAGTGCATGGGCAGTTCAGGCATGGCTCGGCATAAGATTGTACCCGACCTTTCCCCTCCTGCGCTTGTCCAACGTGCGCCACGGTCCCAAAATGATGCGGTGCATACAAACTGCATGCGTGCAGCTGTGGGAAGGATGGATTTAGCAGGGCGGCATTATGGCTATTCTGGTGTTCACCATATCAACATTGGTCTCCTTGTTGCTTTGAATAATAGCCTCGCCTAAGAGAAGGTAAAAAACTGGTGGTGTGCGTCAAACCCAGCTCAACGGTTGGAGGGCAACCAACGGCGGTCAGAGATTGACTGACGGCGGTTGGAAAGGGAACTGACGGCAGTATGACGGCGGACAGAGCGATCCCTTGGGGCAGTCCTTAATGCAAAACAAAAAATATCGACGTCCCTGAGGACCGCCGTGGGATTTAGACCACAGGCAGAGCTTTGCATGTGGAGCGGATGAACAGAATGGCCATGCATGATACCCCCCTCCCAACACCCCCAGTCTTGCGCTCAACCCACCTCACCCTCCCCGTCCCTTGTCGCAGGTATAGCTTGTACGAGGTACTGCAACCCAACCGCAGTGAGGCAATGACAAGCTGAGGTTTTGGGTTTGAGCTGCACAGTAAATGGTATGCCGTTTGCGCTTTGGATGATGTTTGGGGTGCTTAGAGGGATGCATTGTGGTCAGACAGGTGGTCCAAGATGGGCAGCCGAAATCTGACATGGACAGTCGAGCCTGAGTTTTTAAAATGCCATGGGGCCATTGCCATGTGTCGTAGCCATCACTGGGGCCCAAGCAACCTCGGCAACTCAGCCATTTTCACACCTGTGACTGAGAGCCACACGAAAAAAAAGACTCGGGATTCAGCTGTGGAGGCCACTGATAAGGAATATGTAGATCCCCTCTAGTGTGCCAACACAATAGTAGCAGCTGACTGCTTTGGGCATTACATAACAAGACCTCAGGACGGTTTGCTGTGTGTGTGTGTGTGCGCGCGCGTGTGTGTGGCCTGTACTATTAACCAGGGCAGCTGGCTTTTAATGTCCTGGACGCTCTTGCGACAGGAGGATTAGAGGTCAGCGGGTAAGAGCCTGCCTGTGGCCTGCCCTACCCACCTCTGTGCGCTCCTGTGTGTCGCGGTGCAACGGAAGGACAGGCGCCGCTGTGTGTGCGCGCGTGTGTGTGGCCTGTACTATTAACCAGGGTTGACGGCTTTTAATGTCCTGGCCGCTCTTGCGACGGGAGGGTTAGGGGTTAGCGGGTTAGAGCCTGCCTGAAGCCTGCCCTATCCCACCCCCGGCCCCCCGGTATGTCGCGGCGCGGCGGAAGGACGCCGTCCTGAGGCTATGTGCCCTCCTCGGAGGCCCTCCCGTGGCCCTGACCTGGGCCCTGTGTGCCGCCCCGGGGCGACGCCGCCGTCCGCTGCCCTGCTGGGCCTCCCCCCTCCCCCCTGATCATGGGGGCTGGCACGACCGCCGACCCTCCGGAGGGCAAGACGCCCGCTTGTTGCTGCAGCTGCAGCCCCCCCCTCTGGACCGGCAGACACCGTTGTCCCCCCCCCAACACCCTGGGATGCCCTTCGTGGTGGCGGCTGCAGCAATGCCGCACCCCCCTGTGCCCTTTGCATGACTTGCACGCTGGGGCCCTGTGCTCATCGCACAAGGTCTGCATGGGGCGCCGCGGCTGCCCCACTCTTTTGCCCCCCGCCCGCTGCGCCCTCTTCTGTGGGGGGGAGGGGGGAAGGGACTCTGCCTGCTGTCCTGTGACTGCCCCTGGGGGGGGTTCCTGCTCCGCCCGTGTAGCGGATGCCGCCGCCGCCGCCCCCCCGGAGCTGTCCCCTGGGGGATGGCAGTCAATCGACATCTCCTGTCCCCCCCCTGAGGGGTACCCCTCCGCCGCCTCCGCCCCCGGCGCGCCGCCCCCCGAAAGGCTTGGGTGAGGTTCGACCGAAGCCCCCTGGTCCTGCCCCCCCCCTCGGGGGGGGTTCGCGGCCCCCGGGGGGGGGTCGGCGCCCTCCCCTTTGGCTGATGACCCCGCCCGAGCCGCCGTCAGCCGGCGTGAGATGTCCCCGAAAATGTCCGCCAGCCCCCGGGAGGGGAGGGAGGGGGGGTGGGGACGCGGCTGAACCCCCCCCACCCGTGCGTGTCCGCCCGGGCGTCCGGCTGGCACGCGTGGCGCTTGGACTCCGCGTGCCCCCCCGTGCCCGGTGGCTCCCGCTGGGAGGGGCGGGGAGAGCGGGAAGGGCCTCCTGAGCTCTCCCTGCTGGTTTAACATACCGGAGCCGCTTAAGCTGTGTGCCCCCCCCCTGGAGACGCTTGGGGGGGGGGGCGGGAACTCCTCCTGGCGTCGCGCGTGCTCGTGCTCCGGGCGTGCTCGTCGCGTCTCGCGCTCTGGCGAGGATGATTGCGGGCGGGGTCGTTTGCGAGCGCTGGGCGAGCCCCGTGCGGCCTGGGACGCCGCCACGGGGCCGGCCCCGGCCGGCCGCGCGGGCTGCAGCCACGCCCGCAGTGCTCGCGCCGCCACGCGTGCTTGTGCCGCGTCCATGCGGTGCCCTTCGTGCGCCCGCTGGCAGCAGTGCTCGGCGCCCCGCTGCACGCAGGCGGCACAGGGCGGGGCCCGGTGTCGCGCACACAGGGCCACCTGCGGCGGCGGTGCTACGCGGTCCGCGTCCCCGCCTCCGGCCCCGCGCCGGTCGCGCTGCACCCGCCGGCGCGGCAAGCGTTGAAAGGGCCGCAGGGGCTGCTGTCCTGGTCCTGCCGGGGGGAGGTAATCCAAGAGGAACACGTCCTGCCGCCCCGCTCCCGGCCGCGCCAGGCGCCGCGCCCACAGCGCTCGGCAGTGTGCCTCCAGCTGGCGCATCTGGAACAGCATGGCTTCCGGGCGCGCGAACAGTGGGCGCGCCGACCGCCCCACACACCTGAAGCCCCCCAGCGGCAGCAGGGACTTCGCCATCCATACCTCCTTGCCATGCATGAGGTCCCCTGCCTGTAGATGTGGCTGCAATGCATCCAGGGCCATCTTCAGCACTTGGCCCCTGGTGCGTAGCGGCAGGGTGACCCCCCGCAGCCGGTGGTCGCTGGGGGCCGGGAGGGCCCGTTCCGCGTGTGCCTCGAAGTCCAGGGCCAGCTCCACGTATGTCACATGGCCCGGCCCTGGTAGCCACCGCAGCTGGCCTGCCCACTGCAGGAGCGCCACCGCGAAGGATGCCTCCCATGGCCATCCCGGCGGCGGGCCGGCGCGCAACGCCAGCGGCGCCGCTGGTGGCGCCGGGCGATGTGGGCCCGCGCCCAGTTGCCCCCATGGGTAGCCCCGGCGCGCATCGGGTGGGCGTCTGCGCGCGATCGCAAAGACCGAGGGGCCCGCGCCCGCGTCTCGGCGAGCCGCGACTTCCGCTCCCATGCGCGCCGATAGCACCGCCAGATACATGCCATAGAGACGGTACATGAGCCGCCCCGCCTGCTCCACCCCCTCTGGCTGGACCAATGCCGCCGGCAACAGGCCCGTCGCGCGCAGGCACACCGGCCACGCCTGCGGGAGGGCCAGTGCCGGTAGCGGCGCTGCCTCGGCCTGCACCAGCGGGAGCCAGGCGGCCCGTTGCGCTTGCCACTGCGGGCAGTCCCACAGGAGGTGGACCTCCGTCTCCGGTGGGCCCCCGCAATAGGGGCAGGTAGCTAAATCCGAAATTTGATGCTTCTGGACCCGCGCCCCGGTCCATGTCGCCCCGGCTTGCAGTGCTCGCAGCAGTGAGCGCTCCGTCTCCGAGCCGGCCACCGTCATGCCCTGGGAGCAGGCGGGCCTGCATACCTCCGCCCCCAGCCCCCCAAAGGTGGCTGGTCTGCGCCGTTCCAGCGCCGCCAACGCGGTGTATCGCTGCGACTCCCGCACCCGGTGGCATACTTTGCCCCAGTCCCCCAAGACCAGGTGTAGCTGTTCGCGCTGCCCTGGCACGCGCCACACCCACCAGCCGTGCACCGCCTCCCAGCGCAGCTGCCGGACCGACTGCAAGGCCCTGCCCACTGGTCCCGTGTCCGGCGGGCGGTCCGTTTCCTCCAATATTGCCTGGACTAGCACTTGCCCGGCCCCTGGCGTGCGTGCCTGGCGGGCTAGCCATAGTACTCTCGAGTACTGGAGGCGCCACATGGGGGAGACCCGGTGCCCCGGCACCAAGACCGCCCATAGCACCTCCTTTGCCCGCGAGGTGCGTGTGGGTCCCCACAGTGCGCGGACCGCGGCCAACTCCAGCCGCGCCACGTCCCGTGAGCCGACATCTGCTAGCTCCACCCCGTACATCGCCTTGGCGAGGGCCAGCGTCCCAATGGCTACTTCCCGCATGCGGAACGTAGGCAGGCACCCCACCCGCCGCAAAATGGTGGTCCCGCGCGCGAACCGCTCCTGGAGCACCGGTCCGGTGCCCTTCTCTGGATCCAGGCGCACTCCGATCCCGAGCTGCTTAAACTCCCGTGCCAGCGGGACCGGCACCCCGTGCAGGGTGACCGGCTGCGCCTGCTGGTCGCTCATCCGCCATGAGCTTGACTTCGCGGCGTTGGCGCTCTGCCCGGTGTCCGCCAGCCAAACGGCCGTGCGGTCCACGACCGCCTGCGAGTCGGGGACCCCTGGCGCGCCGGGCCGGGGCTCGAGCGTGATGGCCTGGGTGTCGTCCGCATATCCCAGGGGGCATAAGTCCGCGCGCCCCGGGCCCTGCGTCCGCAGGCGCGGTGAAGGCAGCGGCTGCCCCGGGGCTGCCCGTGGCTGTTCGAGCAGCGGCGGGAGTGCGGCGGTCGCCACCACGACGTGGCGTCGCATTGTGTCAATTTCCATCTTCCACACCGTGGTGAGGATATTGATCAAAATGACGCTGAGCGGGCACCCCTGCAGGATGCCAGTACTATTAACCAGGGCAATGACCTATTATTTATTATTGGCCTATTATTGTACTATTAGCTAGGGCCGATGCCTCTTAATGTCCTGGACGCTCTTGCGACGGGATGGGTAGAGTTTAGCGGGTTAGAGCCTGCCTGAGGCCTGCCCTACGCACCCCGGCGCCCACTGGTATGTCACGGCGCGGCGGAAGGACGGGCGCCGCTGGGTTATGTGCCCTCCTCTGAGGCCCGCCCATGGCGCTTCACTGGGCCCGACGTGTCCCCTGGGGCCAGCGCCGCTGGCCCCAGCCCTGCTGGGCTCTCCCCCCTTCCCTCAGAGGAGGGAGGTGGCTCGCTCGCCACCGGCGCCCCCGACGGCCCTGCGCCCTGCTGCAGCTGCAGGCCCCCTCCCTGGACCAGCAGGCAATGCGCCGGCAGCCTCTGTTGCCCCCCCCCCCCACCCCCCGCCAGTCTAGGGTGCCCCGCGTGGTGGCGGCTGCAGCAGTGGCGCACCCCCCTGTGGCCCTTGCGTGACTTGCATGCTGGCACCCTGTGTTCATCACACAGGGTCTGCATGGGGCGCTGTGACTGCCCTGCGCGCTTACCCCCCGCCCAACGTGCTGCCTGTTGCGTGGGGGAGGGAGGGGGCGGCCCCTCTAGCAGCCGTTGCGGCGCCCTTGTGGGTGGGTTCACCGCCATGCCCCCCTGTGGGAGGGTCGCTCGAATCCTCCGCCTACGGCATCCCTGTGGGTGGGTCCGAGCCCACCTGATCGGCATCCACTGCCCTGCCCCCCCCCATGTCGGGGGGGGGGGGGGGTCGCTCGAATCCTCCTGCTATGCCACCCCCGTGGGGGAGGACTGCACCCCTGCGGGAGGGCCGGCGTTTGTCCCGACTGCGCCCCCCCCTCCGGGCCGCCGTCGGCCGGCGGGAGATATTCCCAAAAATTTCTGCCAGACCCCGGGTTGAGGGGGGTGGGTACGGCCGGGCGTGCACCGCCTCACGGTGGGCCGGTGAGCGCCCACGCGGCGTTTGTGGCACCGGCGGCACGGCCGCTGATGCGGCAGCCCGCCCCGCGGGTCCTGGGTGACGGGGGTGTGGAGGGGGCTGTGAGGGGGGGGGGGGGAGCTCCCCCTATGAGTTGAGCATCCCCGACCCACTGAGGCCGTGCGCCCCCCCCCCCCCGGCACCGCTAGGTGGTGGGGGGGGCGAGTGCTCGGCCAGGCGGCATGCGCACTCGCGCTCTGTCGGGCGCGCACATCGTGCAGCGCGCTGTGGCGACGTGGGCGGTGACAGCTGTCATTTTCGGGCGCGCTGCAGCTCTCGTTCCCCTGGCTGCGGCGCCGCCTCGAGTGTGGCTCGCGCTGACCGGCATCGTGCGGGAGCGGGCTGCAGCCACGCCCACATCACCCTGGCCGCCGCTTGCGCCTGCCCCGCGCCCATGCGGTGCCCCTCGTGCGCCCGCTACTAGCAGTGTTCCGCCCCCCGCTGCCTGCAGGCCGCACAGGGCGGGGCGCGGTGCCTGACACACAGGGCCACTCACGGCGGCGGCCCCACCACTCCGTCTGCCCCCCCTCCTCTAGCCCCCAGCCGGGCGGCTGCACCTGCTGCCGCGGCAGGCGTTGATAGGGGCACAGCGGTTGCTGCCTTGGCCCCGCCCGCGGGAAGTAGTGCAGCGGGAACACGTCCTGCCGTCCCGCCCCCGGCCGTGCCAGGCGCCGCACCCACCGCTCTTGGCAGTGCGCCTCCAGCTGGCGCATCTGCAACAGCATGGCGTCCGGGCAGGCGAGCAATGGCCAGGCCGCCCTTCCCACACATCTGTGTCCGCCTAGTGGCAGAATTGATTTGGCCATCCAAACTTCCTTGCCCTGGAGGAGCTCCACTGCCTGCAGATGTGGCTGCAGCGCATCCAGGGCCCTCTTGAGCATGTGACCCCTGGCACGCAGCGGCAGGGTGACCGCCCGCAGCTTGTGATCGCTAGGCGCCGGGAGGGCTTGCTCCGCGTGGGCCTGCAAGTCCAAGGCCAGCTCCACGTACGTGACGTGGCCCTGCCCCGGCATCCACTTGAGTTGACCCGCCCACAGCACGAGGGCCACCACGAAGGAGGCCTCTCACGGCTACCCCGGTGGGGGTCCTGCCCCAGTTGCCCCCAGGGATAGCCCCAGCGCGCATCAAGAGGGCGTCTACGTGCTGCCGCAAAGACCGAGGGGTCCGTGCCCGCGTCTCGGCGGGCCGCGACGTCCGCTCCCATGCGCACCGACAGCACCGCTAGGTACATCCCGTACAGGCGGTACATTAGTTGGCCTGCTTGCGCCTCGTCCTCCTAACGCACCAGCGCGGCCGGCAACAGGCCCGTCGCCCGCAGGCACACTGGCCACGCATTTGGCAGAGCCAATGCCGGTAGCTGCGCAGCCTCCGCCTACACTAGTGGGAGCCATGCCGCCCGTTGTGCCTGCCGGCGCGGGCACTCCCACAAGACGTGGACCTCAGTCTCCGGCGGTCCCCCGTAGTACGGGCAGGAGGCCAGAGCCGCCATGCGGTGGCTGCGGATTCTCGCGCCCATCCACGTCGCTCCGGCCATGAGTGCCCGCAGCAGGGAGAGCTCTGTCTCCGTGATGGTCACTGTCATGCCGTGGACACAAGCGAACCTGCACACCGCCGCCCCCAGCCCTCCGAAGGTTGCCGGGTGGCGCCGCTCCAGCGCCGCCAGGGCGGTGTACCGTTGGGACTCCCACAAGCGGTGGCACAGGCTGCCCAAGTCCCCCAGGACCAAGTGCAACTCCTCTAGCTGCCTTGGCACGCGCTAGACCCACCAGCCGCACGGCCTCCCATCGGAGCTGCCGTACCGCCTGTATGGCCCTACCCACGGGCCCCGTAATCGGCGGCCAGCCCGTCCCCTCCATCACCGCCTGTACCAGCACATGCCCGGCCCCGGGCGTCTAGGCCTGCCGGGCCAGCCACAGCACCTTGGAGTAGTGTGTCCGCCATACCGGCGACACTCTGTGCCCCGGTGCGAGTACCGCCCACAGCACTTCCCTCGCCTAGGAGGTGCGGGAGGGCCCCCACAGGGCCCGTGCTGCGGCCTGCTCCAGCTTTGCCAGGTCGCGCTTCCCGACATCGGCCAGCTCCATGCCGTACATGGCCTTGGCCTAGGCCAAGGTGCCAATGGCGACCTCCCGCATGCGGAACGTGTACTACCCTGTACTATTAATCAGAGCAATGGCCGATTAAGGTCCTCGACACTATGCGACAGGTTAGGTGGTTGGGTCATGGGTCAAGTGGTACTATGAAACCAGGGTAATGGCCGATTAAGGTCCTGGACGCTGTGCGACGGGTTAGGTGGAGGGTTTTAGGTCAAGGGCTGGCAGTGCCAGCTCCGTCCCCTCCCCCGCCCTCCCCAGACGCTGCGGCGCGTACTATTAACTAGGGCCAACGGCTTTTAATGTCCTGGCCGCTCTGGCGACGGGAGAGATAGAGGTTAGCGGGTTCAAGCCTTGCTGAGGCCTGCCCTACCCAACCCCTGCCCCCCCCCCCCCCCCCGGTGTGTGTACTATTAACGAGGGCTGGCGACTTTACTGTACTGGCGGCTCTTGCCTATACTCTTAACAAGGGAGATCCATGTGCAGCAATAGGGGGGCAGCCTCCATTTGGCTGAGAATGCTGACACCCCCCCTTTCTGCGGAATTAGAAGCTCTGAAGGTTGTGTCACTTCTGCAGTGGACCTTCCGTGCCCCTCCATAGAGAAGAGCTGTCGTGTCTTCCTCGGCGTGCATCTCCTCGGCGTGCATCTCCTCCAGCCCTTGTGGAAGAAAGCCGGCGGTGATGGAGGATGTGGCAACTTTTGTCTCCGTCGCTTAGGGGCGGGGAGGGTCTCAAGGTGATGCGGTGACCTCATGGAGGCCTTGTTTATTGGTGGGGGCCTCGTGCGGCAGTGTTTTTTGTGGGGGAGGGGGGGTGACCTGTGAAAGATTGCACTTTCTGCTTGCGGGCACTGGGGTGCACACTTTGTGGTGCCCCCTACTGCAACAGTGTTGCACTCCTCGCTGTTCAAATATACAACGGGGGCAGGGTGGTAACCGGTGAGCTTCGCAGAGCTGCGTCTGCGGTCTGCGCGGGATATGATCTACTGAATGATGCCCCAATGCGCAGCACACGCTGGCGGGCTTGTGTAGGCGTTTGCGAGTGATGCATGCACCCATCTTGTTGGCGTGGCATTTGTCCTCGTGTGTGTGTTGTTGTGGGGGTGCGTGCAAAGCAACTCGTTTGCATATGCTTGTGTAAGGCCTGTGCGGCAATCTCCCATCACCAATGACGGGGTACAAGTCCGCACCAAAATTGGATCCTCAGGCTCCTCCTTTGGCACACAAAAGTATGTGATCGGATGCCGGCGCAAATGTGTGTGTGTGGGTGGGTGGGTGGGTGGGTGGGTGGGTGGGTGTGTGTGTGGGTGGGTGGGTGGGTGGGCGGGTGGAGGAGGGGGGGACACCATATCATAGAGGAAGGCCTGCATGGGTTAGTAGGTCAGCTGTGGGTGGGTGGAGGAGCTGTCAACTGGCAATATGGCCGTCCGCCTGGTCAAGGAGGATCATAGGATTTGTTCTTGGCTGTTGCTCCATGTGCCAAGCATAAAACTCTTGGGGACTTTCATGGATGTGCCCTGTAGAGCAATACCTAGGAATCTAATTGACACACTCCCCCCCCCCTCCCGCGCCTTTCACTCTTGCAAGGGTGACACCTCATTTGCGAGCCTAGAGAGATACATGGGCATGCTCTCTCACTCCAGCGTGTGGGATTGTATCCCAAAGAGGACGCAAAAGGCACCCAGTCACCATTTTTGATTCAGTCACAAGGCCATGTGTCAATGTCCGGCAACATTATCAGGCAAGGTGCAAGAACAAGGTGCAAATTGTTTCACCACCATTGAAAGTGTGTCGGCAATGAGAAATAAAGGGGCACTGGATGGCTAGCTCAACTGAAATGAATGAGCAAGCAAGTATCGAGGGGATTGTGTGTGTATGGAGAGGGCGGGTTCCTCACCTAACGAGGGGCATTGGAACTTGTACCCTAGGGCCACTAGTATACATGTGTGTAGGAGACTCACATTTATATTCACTTACTTCTGTGTAGGATAGATATGGCAAGGGTTAGAGAGCCATTGATTAATGCTCACAGAGATGGGATTGCTCAATGGTTTGATCACCTTATCCTTATTAGTTGAGTGGGAAAACACAATGCAAATGCAATGTGTGAAATAAGGACTACATGGACAATGGGGAAAGGAAGATGCCATTAGCTCACATTGATTCTTCCAAGCGTGGAACTCAAGGTTAGGAGTCAACAGTGGCTGACTTCATGAATATTCATCAAAGCGTAGCAACACTAGTGGACGACCGGAAGCACCAATATTTCAATCATGATGATCTCCGGTGTTGCCAACACATCGTGGATTCTACTCAATATCACATTTTCATTGTCACAGCCATCATTGGATGGCTTCTTTGGAGGGATCATATCTTGGGGTTCAACACTCTTGCACATTATGCATATCTTGGGTTGGTACAATGCCCCATTCTTAGTAGGGCACCCATGGAAGGATATAGCTCACAAAACCTTCCCTTTTTTCAGAAGGGCCAGCTCAATAACCAAAGCTTACAGTGCCATGTGCTCTAGTGCCCAAGGGCCTCACCCACAATACTCTACCACGGAAGTTCTCGCCGCCTTTCTTAACAACGAAACCCCCTACCTTGTACTAGCAGTCATGACAATTCTGCTCCGAGTGTGTGCTCCAACAATCAAGTTGGTTTGGCGTCATTTGGTCTGGTTTGGTCTATTCTGGTCTGGCCTCGTGCTCGCTAGTAGTCCCCTATGGTGGTCCATCCCTTTGCGAGCAGCCTTGCCCAAGGCTTTGACCAAGTAAATGAGCATTGCATCAAATACGGAGACAGCCTTGCACCTTGCAGTGGCTCCTCACACCTCCTCTCACTTGTTGCCATACATTGTTGGTGTCTGCTATAGTGAAGGGCTGCCCCTCAACCTCCATTTCCGTGACTATACAGTAGTCATCCAAAACCCGACCAAGTAGCACCCTAGCACCCAATTGATGTGCCATAAACGAAATTCAATTCAAGGATATGTGAAGACACGGTTGTCATTCACAGAAAATGGATGCCTTGGCTCAAACATCTACAGGGCTAATTTTGAGCTCCTTGGCAGCTGCCTCTCAATGACACCACTGCACAGGTGAATGCCCAGCACTTGGACGAATATGGCTCTCTAAGCGCCCCGCACGCCTTCAGGTAGGCAGTGACTAAATCTGGTTGGTTCCCTCTTGGATACCCCATGCCCCTCCTCTGTGGAGTGGACCAACATCGCCCGCCCACTCTACAAAAAAGGGGTCTGAGCCTGCCCAAACAATGAGCGACTGATTGTGTGCGCCACCACGGAGGACACATCGTGTGTGCCAAGATCCCATGTGCAAATATGCCCAGCATCTGGGGGAGATCTGCAGCCAATCTCCACATGATTTCCCACAAACACACGAGTATATCGGGTTGCCTCCAGGGCATCCCCTGGGCAGCCGCTTCCCTCACATGACCTGCCCACAGCCTCTCCACAGCACCTGCAAGGAACAGAATTGGTGCCACAACCCGAATCATGCCCGTCTTCGTTGCCCTGCCATGTTCCACAGTGCACATGTGTGGAGGGAGGGTTGATTCTCCTCCTGACCACTCCACAGGCACAGATTTTTCGGTGCCGAAGCCGCCAGAAAAAGGCTCACACTTGGGCGCAAACATGGGCGCCGAAGTCGCCGAAGAATTTTTGTTTTCAACCCGTGGTCTCTGACTTTCAGACGCCTTGGAAGAGGGCGGGGTGGAACCAAAGGGGTTGAAAAAGGGGGAGGGGGGGGTTCAAAAGTTGGAGCAGACGCTTGAACCCGCGGGTGGGGGCCTTACAGTTTTCCTATTCAAGCACAAGACGAGACCTTGGCATACTCCTGGTATGAGACCGCATACTGGGACCATCCCGAGGTCTCCATCTTAGTGTAGCGTTGGAGTGGGAAGCAATCACCACCCAGAAACTCGGGGCATGGCAGGGGGGGGCACGAGCGAGCCGTCGGAAACGACACGGCGGCCGGGCACATCCCCAGGGTGCGCCACTGCGCGCGCGCCCCCGCCAGCCCGGCCCCGTTTCGGAGGAACACCCACTGGCGAAGCGGCACGCTGACCCCGATGCCGCACAGATTGGTCTGCCCCGGCAGCCTCGTGTGGACGGTCACAGGCCCATGGGGCAGCAGCTTGCGCTTGATCGTCCATCCGGCGTCCGCCACGTACACCGCGTGGAACCGACAGCCATCGTACTCCAAGAGGCCGAGGATGTGCCTGGCGCCGAAAGGGCAGGCTGCAGGCTCGAACTCGCCACCGTGCGGCCCCAGCTCCGTCACATGCCCTTCCGGGAGAGTCACCCGGAGCCAGACCCCACCACTGGTGAGCACCGCGAAGTGGCCCCGCCCGGCGAACAACTGCAACCGATTAGCGAATCGGAATTCTTCGGTCAGCTTGATCTTGCGTCCACTGGATATGATATGCGAGACAGACCGCTTTTCCAAAACATGCGAGCAGACATTCTTCTTCACTACCATCCTGCACCTACCACGCCAACAGCTATTTTTGGTTTGCTCGCCGCAGTACTCCAAATCATAAATGCTGCCGTCCGCCAGATCACTGACGGAGAGGGGGCGCTGATTCCAGGCCAGGCCATCATGCGACTGCGGGTCACGGAAGCTCGGGAGGGGGATCTGCAGCAGCCCCCTGGGCCCGGAGGTGCTCGTAAACAAGACTCGACTGCCCCCGACTGCCGGGCCCCACCAGTCTGTGGCAAGAGGGGCCTTCGCGCCCACGAACTTGCACTCGGCGGTGTCGAAACCCTCGACACGGAACACGTACTCCGGATGCTCCACGGCGGTGGCGGTGGGGCTGTGGGTGTGGGTCCCAGTGACGGTAGTGGTCAGCGTGACCGTGGCTGTCGTCCGGGTGGGCGTCCCAGAGGGACTGGGACTGCGCAGGGGCGACGGTGTGGGCGACAGCGTGGGGGTCAGGGCCAAGGTTGCGGTGGGCGTCACGGTCCAGGGGAGCGATGGAGTGGGCGTGCGCGTGGCGGTGGGCGCAGAGGAGGTCGTCACCGACGCCGTGCGCGACCCGGTGCGCGACACCGTGCGCGAGGCTGTGGCGGTGGGCGTGGCGGTCCGGGTGGAGGCGGCGGTCCCGGTGGGGGTGGCGGCCCCGGTGCATGACCCCGTCCCTGAGGGCGTGGCGGCAGGCGTGGCTGAGAGCGTTGTCGTCACAGACGCCGCGGCACTGCTCGTCGCGGTGGCACTGCCTGTGGCGAAGGAGGTTGGAGAACTGGTATGGGAGCGGGTGGGCGTCTGCGTGAGGCGTGGGGTGGCCGTCGCTGGCGCGGTCTCGGTGGAGATTATGGTGGGCGTTGCGCTGGCAGTCGGGGTGAGGGTGGCCGGGGCAGTCGGGGTTGCGGGCGGAGACCACGTGTAGGTCGCGGACGCGGCAGGCGTGGGCGTGGCGCTCCCGGTCGGGGTTGGGGTGGAGGTCGGACAGCCGATTCGCACCGCGCGAGCGGTCATCCGAAACCCCAGCGCGACCAGACGCGGGTAGTCCCCGGCATCGCTGTGGAATGACACCCGGAACGCCGTGGGGTGGTCGACGATGAACCAGGCCTCGCGCGACATGCACCGCAGGCAGCTCAGCAACAGGGAGCTGCCGCTGCTGTTCACCGCGTGTATCGTGACCTCGTCTGTGGACCGCACGCTCTGCACCAGCTCCAGCGTCTGGACGTGCAGGTGCAGCGCCGTGCAGGGCTGCAGAGCGCTGATGTGCCACTGGCACGACATGTTCCGGTCGTACGGCACCAGATGCCGCCGCTCGCGCTTCGCGAATAGCTCAACTTCGTCCTCCGCGGCAAGCGCCGCTCGCTGCGCACCACCGCAGACGTCGGTCCTGCAGTCGTCGCCGGCCGCGGTGTACGTCGGGAGCGCCGGGCCGTCAAGCATCCCAACCGCGTAGGTCCTGCCGGACCGCAACGCGAACGGCACGCGGCCCTCCAGCCAGGCGCCCGGAAGCACCACCTCGTAAAGCCGCGCGTCGCCGCCCCCCGCCAACTCCGGTGGACAGCCGACAGGAACGTGCACAACCGCCGCATGCGCCACCGCACCCCCGAAGCCCCACTGCACCCCATAGAGCCCTGTATAGGGGTCTGGGTGCATGGTGGCAGCCCCAAGGGCGCGCTGGCCCGGGAGACATACCCCCAGCGTGTACTGAAAGGGGGCGTCCGCATGCGCCATCTCGACCGCATAGGAAAATGTCGTGTGGGTCCCGTTATCCGCACGACCCGCGAAGCGCACGGCGGCCCCGAGCTGGGCCAGTGTGACGTTCTGCATGCCGGGGACCGCCGGGGCGCGGGCCACGGGGCACGCGCTGCCGCACTCGCAGCCCCGCGGCCCGCAGCGTCCGGCGAGAAAACACTGCCCAGGGCACAGCTCTCGCCCGCACACGGGTCCCGTCCAACCCGCGTCGCACGCGCACACCTCCGCGAGGCAGCGGCCGTGCCCGCTGCACCGCCCGCAGCCGCAGGGCAGCAGGTGCACCTCAGCCTCGAAGCCCTCGTACTCGTTGGTGTCGTCGGGGCTGAAGGCCAGTTCCAGCGGCTGCCCCAAGGGCCCCACGACGGGGGCTGGCACCGTGTCCCCGCTGACGCACGCACCGCCTCTGATGCAGAGCAGATCCACGTGCAGCTCCGTGTTGAAGCGGGTGAATTGCAGGCAGACCCCACGTGACGGGGACAGCCCGTCCGGGGCGATGCGCCAGTGGCAGGCGTGGCTCGGCCAGTACCGGGTCCGATTGGGGTTGCTCTGCACCGTCCCGCAGAAAGTGGCGTCGCACTGGCGGACATCTGCGTGCGGTGCACAGACCGCCGTGGGCTCCCGACACCCGGTGGCAAGGTCCCGGCCTGCGATGCACAGAAGACACCGGGGCTCTGCGTACCCGGCGGCACAGACGCAGCGTCCAGTGTCCGCACAGGTGCCGTGGTTGCATTCCGCGTCGGTCTGGCAGGGCCGCATTGGGACGGTTGTGTTGGGCGTGCCTGAGGAACACAGGGGACATGTCTGGGAATGGGGTCTCAAGGGAACACACAGACAGAAAAATCGTAGGCGCAACAGGTTTGATGGGGCGGTCGAAGGGCGGGCCGGACGGGGGTTTGCTGCAGACCTGCTGTGGTTGGCAGTCACTTTCAGGGGCCAATAGAACACGTTAATCGCATACAGGACCGGGGAGGGCTGGGGGACTGCTCTAAGAACTGAGAAGGCTGCTCTGCTTTTTGCGCAGGCGCACCAGGCGCACCATAGGTGCTGCAGGGTAATGGTAGTGTGCTGGAATGTGATTTTTACAGGCCCTTTTACGGGCACTGTTTGGGCCCCTAGTGACGGATCCGATTCAGGGGGTCCGTCCCCCTCCCTAAGCCCCCGGCCCCCTCCCCCCCACCCCAAAAAAAGTGTCAAAAAATGAGACAAAAAATGTGACAAAAAATCGGCCCTTGTGGTGGACATTCGGTTTGCACCTGCAGCACTCTGCGGGCAATGTGAGGGTGCCTCAAAGCCGTCAAAACAATTTCAAAGTAGTCTTCAATTAGCACTCTCCTCATCATTGTTCCTCTTCTCCTCAGCATTGCTGCTGTCAGTACTGCGGTCATTGGTACGGTCACTGTCAGTATTACTGGAGCTTGAGGAGCCAAGTGTAACCTCTCCAAAGGAGGATAGCAAACTGTCACCAGGCCTGTTTCACCTTTTTCCGGGCGGCACCCAGCTCTGATGCAGGCAATGCACGTTCCACAGGGATCTGCAGGGGCTGACTTTCGGCGGCAGCAACAAGCGCCAAAGCAGCTACAGCAACAACAGCAAATAGCCCAGCACAGCAGACGGCAACAACTGCAACTTGGGGCAGTTGTCATTAGCCTTGCCACGTTTGTTGCAACAAGTACCAGCACACTTGCATTCTGGGGTGTGCTCACAAGGAACCGTGTTCCTGCTCGTGATGCAGCAGGAAACGTATAACAGACGACGAGAGTTTCGGGTGTGACGACATTTTTGGCAGTTGGGGTTTCCCTCAGCAGCTCCATTGATATTTTGTCACATGCGACGATTCGCCACCCCAATTCCCACTCCGGACCCGGACCCCAATGGCGACAAAAGATCCACCTCTGCTGGCCACCATGTAAATCATTTGTGCCAAGAAAAGGCCTAAAGGGGCTGATACAGCAATTCAACGTCAAACAATGGCAAATAGGGGTAACATGCGCACGACTGCAATTTCCTTGTTCAAGGATAATTGCGCGCCATACAGTGCGCCATGGGTACCACAGGAAAGGCATCCTCTCTGCCATGGGGGTGCTGGGGGCAATTATTACCACCTTTGAAAACCCAAAGTTCCAAAACGATTGTCCCCCGCACCGCCCCGGGCCCCCTGTAGCAGCAGGATGGACTGGCCATGCCAGCCGTTGTGGCACTTCACGTGTTATCCTTTGCTGAAGGATTTGATGTGCTTGAGTCACCATCTGCTTCCACTGTCCATTCTTTGTAGGTGTGTGGCAGCTGGATTGCACGCCCTGTACAATTTGACGGGGCGACACATTGGCTCAATCTCCGGCCACCAACGGACCATTCCAAACAAAAGCTGAGGACCCACCCCAATAAACTCGGTTGAGCACCATATTGGCCATATCATGGGACTGGGGCACTCCTTTGCATTCCAATGAGTGGGATCACATGGTGTACAAGTGATCTTTCCGTCCTGCAAATAACCGCGGCCACACCACGCACCCCACATGTACTTGTCAGTCCCCAAGGGCTTTCGTGTGGCCCTCATGCCCTGGGAGTGAAGACGGCGGGCAAGGGTCAAACCCTCGGCTTTCAACCTCCAACTGACCCCATGATGTGGGCAACTTCATTGGGCGGGGGTGCAGGGTTGGCAGGGCCGGTGCGCATGGAGAGGTGGGGTGGGGGGCAGGCTGCACTGCGGCTTGCTGCCTTCGTTTTCCTGGCCGGGCTTGCTTTACAATGCATTGGCCTTCATGGTCCACTGCGGCTCATTCTCACGTCCTGGTATCCAGCCTTCCCTTGCGCTGTAAGAGGGCCCCAGTCAGAAATGGTTGGTGTGGTCGGGGGGTGGCTAACGTACCCCCTTAATGGCAATCGCCCCCCCTCCACGAAGCCCAAAAAGAAAGGGGAGACAAAAGGAGTGCAGGGGGCCGTGTGAATCGGCAGGGCCTTCGTGCAGTGCGGCTTCCGCTGGCCATTCTTGGGCCATACAGCGGTCCAGTTCCTCAGCCCCTCCTCGCTCTGGCGGGGCTGGGACATGCAAAAGGGCGGGCTCCAGGGCGGATGCCCTTTGCGCCCGGACTTTGTGACGCTGATCAGGAATGCGGTATGGGGTGCAACAGGTTGAAGGCTTTGCACACCTTCGCAAGACCCTTCGTGGATCCAAGACCCATCGCTCCCACATACAGCTGTGGGTTCACCAGCCGTGCCTTCCACGCAAATGGCAGGGCAGGTCCCGCCGTGAAGCGTATTGGTGCAGGAAGAGAAATCCACGTTGGGCTGACTTGGTATCCCACAGTCCACTGCAACACAGCACCATGAACGACGGCCAGCATCGCAAATGGACACCCAGAATGCAGCTTGTGGGAGATGGGGCCGCTGCGATCGCCACTACAATCGCCCCCACGCATGCACCCTCCTGCCCCGTCCTGGAACTGCAGCTGTACAACTGCCCGGCCCAAAATGTTGTAGCCTTCGCGGAAATATTTCATTGCTCTCCAAACACTATCCCTCCCACGCATCAACCCCGAAAGTCGTAACTGTGCGGCAGGCGGAGTGGACGGTGCACGTCTGTTCTGAGCCTACAAGCCCCTGCAGTATTGCATTCAGCATCGTGAGTGATCCACTCGCACGTGGACCTGCACAAAGCACTTCGCCCTGATGAGGTCTTCGCTGAACCGGAAATGTGTCCTGTACGAAAGAGCACACAAACACGCATGTTCATTATTTTCCGCCCTTTTTTTGAACGGCTGCAGTTTAATTATTTTTGGCCATTTTGCCCAATTTCGGGCGACTGTATTTTTATCATTTTCGGCCATTCTGGCCATTTTCTGTAGGCTACATTATTGGCCATTTTTGCCGTGGCGAGACACCCACAATGCGTGTTTCCCGTCGCGTGATGATGGGCCCGTACCCTACGTCGAAATCTCGTTGGCTGTTGCACATTGCTCATACAGGTCACCCGGTTGCTTGTGCATTGGTATTTGTGCGCCAGTGTAGCAATGCAGCCGCAAATGGAAAGCGTGGAAGTATCCATGGGCTTAAGTGGACCAGCGTGAAGCCCAGTGGCCAAGAGAGTCACCAATGAAATAGCTGTGCCGAGGCTGAACGCAGGAACGCACTGTGGGTGCACCAGGTTGAAAGTATTGCACGCGTTCGCCTCAAAAAAGCCAAATGAAGGAACGAACGTCATATGCCGCAACCGCCTTGCTTTGCTTACGTCAAGAGCCTGTTTCAGCGGCTAGCCCCACAATACGTCCAACGAACGTCCCAAAATGGCCCAGGATCTGCACTAGTCGGCCAAAAACAGCCATTTGTGCCCTGAAATGGTCCTGAAATACCCTCTAAACGGTTGTTACTGTACCACACTGCCTTGATTTGCTTTTATCAATGAACCTTAGTTCATCTTCCAACTCCACAGCCGCGAGAAACGCCAAGAAGCGCCCCTAAAAAGGCCCAGTCTATTCAGGATGTACTTTCAACAGCACCCCTTTATTCACTGAGTCAGCATGCGCCAAATGCCCTAGGCTCGTCTATCTTCTGTGCGGGTTTTGTGGGATCCCCCCCCCCCCCGGCGAAGGGGGCTATTCTGAGGTTGGAAGAAGGGAAAAAAGGGTCCCTTCTCTGCTGGCTCTAAAGCTCGTTGCAAGTTGGGAGTTGGGAGGCACACCTGGGTTCTCTGGCGTGTCAATGTCCCCGTTGTCAATGTCAGTGTCATAGTCAGTTTTGCTGCGGTCGCAATGCGCGACCCATGCCCTGTCGCAGGTCACCCCGAAGTCCGTCATACAGCTCTCGTAGAAGCGGCCCTGTGGGCAGCTTGCCTTGGCCTCAGCCTCCTTCTCTGGACAGTCGGCGAAGAGCTCGGGGGGGTCTATGGGGATCACCGGGTTGCCGGTTGGGCACTCTACTTCCGTAAACAGCGCATCGGCGCTGCCCGGTGCCACTCTCCACGATTCCACAAATTCCGACTGGAAAGCCCCACCGAAGGGCCCGCCCCAGCGGGTGCTGGGGTACCAACCCACGGTCCCGTTGGCGGTGGTGTAGACGTCAGAGAACTGCAATGCGGGGTTGAAACGCCCACACAGCCCCTTCACGTTGTTGCAGCAGCTCGCGGGCAGCTTCACCGACACACTGTGTGCAACAGGGCGGGTATTTGAGCGCTCCTCGGACCCAGAGAGGGAAGGGCCGGACAAAGGGGTCATGGTCACTATGGGGGTCATTATGTCAGGTTTTCAGATGACCAGCATGATCCTGACCTCATGCCAGAGTCACTCACTTCACAGCCCCCGCATGAAGTGCACTTGGGGGCCGTTGGGGGAGCCCCCGCATGAAGTGCTCTGGGCCATGATGTCAGGTTTTCAGATGACCAGCATGATCCTGACCTCATGCCAGAGTTACTCAGTTCAGCACAGGGCGCTCTAAGAGGGAAAAAAAAACTCCTACGGTTCGGTACACCCAGCGCCGCGGTTGGAAGGCCACAGACGCTGATTGGGGGGGCAACCAACTGCGGTTGGAGGGTAACCGACAGCACGGTGCCGAGGTCGGTCCCTGACGGCGGCCCTCAACAGAACAAAAACACGGCGCGACGGGCAGTCCGTTCCGGATCCACCCCTCCCCGCGCTGCCCGGGCTGCACTTGGCAACAAGAGGCCCGAGGAACCAAGCTGCGGTTGTGAGCAGTGGGACGGACACTCCACCCTCATCCACAAAACTGCCAACCAGCAAAGCTACTCCGCCTTTTTGGCTTAACGACTAATTCAAGAGGAAATAACTGTGTGCAGTCCTGTGCCTGGGGCTTGATCTGAGTACCGGACGATCCCAGATTTGTTCTTCATTATCATAAAGCCCCCAGAGGTCCGGGTGTAAGGGTTCAAAACCTGTCATACGTGCCGGACACAACTTCACCCCCGGGAAACACGATCTTGTTGCCGCTGATGATGATCTGCCCGAGGGCGTCCCCGATCTTTGTCGTTCCACTTGGCAGGACTTTGACGGTACCGGCGGAGGACTTCACAATGAACCCGTGGTTCACGGACAGGCTGGGCAGCCCCGTCACGGGCTGGTGGCAGACGTGCACCGTGAAGTCGTTGTTGCAGGTGGCCAGCACGAACGCCCCTTCGCCCATGGGGTGCGCGTGCTGCCCGGAGAACGTGATGACATGGGGATCTCCCTGGGAACTGCAGGCGAGGGACTTGGTCATCTGAGCGCAGCCTGCAATCGGGTGCAAACAAGGCAGAGGCCAGCCGTCCCTGTTATGCCCTGCCGGATCAGGCCTTTGCTTAGTGATACTGGGGGGGGGGGGGGGGGTCAAATTGGCCCCCCGGGATTTTTGGCTGACCCACCCACCCACCCACATCAGAAAATTTTTCCTCGGGAAAAAAATGAAATTTTATCAAAGGGGCCCGAACTTGGAGGTCGATTTTAGGTACACAAACTTTTTTTGGGCCTCTGACCCACCCACCCCCCCCCCCGGTATAGTATCAACCAGCCACTAAGCAAAGGCCTGATTCCGTTACGCCAATGGGTGGGCCACCAGCAACTGCCTCAGCGTGGATAGAAACGGTGCCTCGACTGTGATGACCCAGTCCTGAAATGCTTTGACAAGGGTGCGGTGTGGGTCTGAGGCGAAATTGGCTTCCCCAAAAATGTGTTGGCACCAAATTGCGGTTTCGGACAAGAATATGATTGTGATGATACAAAAATCACAGCGCACGCAGTGCAATGTGCAGACCGCACATTGTGTACGCAGTAGTGTTCACAGAGCACGGTGCAATGTGCAAAGCACACAGTACATTCAGTGCACAAATTGCGTGGCGCACTGTGCAGAACACATTATATGCAGCGTTCGGCACGCAAAGACACACACCTATGTGAACGCCAGCCCGAACGCAGCCATCCACGGGAAGCGTGCCGCCCAATTCGCCTGGTGGAATACAGCGCATGTCAGGAAGCACGGAGGAGCGATTGCAATCACAATTGCGGAGTGTGGTACATTTGCTCTTCTTTTTCAGCGATGAGCAATAAAGCCAACCAATCCCATTCCATTGAGGGAGATGCTGGGGTGGAGCTGCTGGACTCAGGCATCCACCCTCACCATCAGGAAATGGAAATTTCAAAATCCCATTTTTGTTGTCAGATTTCGATAATTCACGGGTTTGATCTTCAGATCCCAGTGGTTTATGATATGGGCTACAGAGGCGGGGACGGGGTATATGTAGCTCCACCCTAACGTTAAAGAGGGTTATATCACCGACCCTAACTCTAAACCCAGTCCGAAGCTTATCCCAAGCTCTACCCCCAACCCTAACTCTAACCCCAAGCCCAACCCTAAACCTTTACAAAAGCGACAAAGAGGGTTTCCTCCACCAATTTGGACAAATATTCTGAATGGAGAGTCACATGCCCCGAAACACTCCCCATGTGCCGCTGATCATTTTGAGCCACATATGTTGGGGTCCGACGCCCAGCCACCCTCCCCCACTACTAGCCGGACCCCCCCCCCCCCCCCCCCAAAGGCGTGGGGCTGACACTTTCTGAGTGTCTATTTTTTCAGTGTCGTTGTTTTCGCCATGCAATGCCCCTGATGGGGTTGGCGCTGGTACCGAGTTCGCCTTACAATGCGTGGGAGTAAGTCCAGTGCGGGTAGCCGAGCGAGTACTTTGCAAGCAAAAATTGGTGCAGGATAACCCAATAAGGGCAAGACAACACAGGCCAATACATTACGCACAAGGTACTATGTATTTTAGGGCGACCTGGGCCAAAGACTTGGTTGCCCCTCAGCGGTTACTGTCAGCCAACAGGGCCTCCGGAAACGAGCCCAGTCTGTCCATGCATGCAGTGGCCCGGGCATGCCCTGCCATCTGCGCTGGTGGGAGGTAGTGGGTGGTCAGCTCCAACAGCCAAGTGCGCCTTCCACCTTGGCCTTTCCTTACGCCGGTCCACCATCGCCCCTCCTCGTGGCTGGGTCATCCCAGTTGGTGCTAAAAGTATGTAGCAAGTGGGAAGCCTGCCAGGTGCAAACACCGTGACTGTTCCTCCGCCATAAGACCTGCTCACTCTGCACTAGACACGACAAACGCATAACCGTCCAAAACATCTCGTGTCGAGTACAACGGCAGGGGGGCAAGAGGGGATTGTCATTACGGCGAAGACTGCAAAAGGCGGGTTCATTGAAAGTGTCTAGGAAGTGGGGCCTCAAAAATGACACGGATGCAAGCATCGCTGTGCCACGGGTGCAGGGGCCCATGGGCGGATATCATGCACAGTAGTCGAGCGAGCAACAATGGCATACTGCAGGCCGGCGTTGTGATGGATGCTGTTGGGAACACGGCATGTCCACCCTGCAGATTCTGAGTCAAGCCTGTGAGACTGTCCATAGTCCAGTCGGCAGCCGAGTACATCGCGGTAGGCTGCGTGTCCTCCTTCCGGTACGCAAACTTGTTCGTGTAGTACCAGTTCTGGCCCGATGAGTCTCCGTACATGTCCACTGCACGTCCATCTTGGTAGACTGTGATGTACTCTTCACCTTCGACCACTGAGCTGAACTCCTGCAAGTAGTCAGCATCCATCTTGAAGAAGTAGCCGTAGCCGTTTAGGCCTGCTCTGGCCGCGGCGTTGTCCCAAATTTGCACGCGCAGGTACTGCCCAGTAGCAAGGCAGCCCGACAGTGGCACCTCTTTGCCGAACAAGTCTGTGTCCTGGCCTGCGGTCGTGTAGCGAACTTTGAAGCTCGAGAGGTCAGGAACGTCTGCGCGGGCGTAGAGCTCAACCATGTTGATGGACAATTTGCCAATGCCGTCGGAGCTGAAGCGGTGGGACGCCACACCAGCAATGATCAGCGGGGAATTACCAACTGTGCACCAAAGAACATGGCGTTGCAGCACCGATTTTTTCCAGTGGAGTGGAATGGAGCAGAAATTTATGGCCATCAGAACCCACACACACGTTCATCCGGACGCCGGGGTCACTACGGCAATCTCTCGCAAGGAGAGCATGATCGCAGATGCCGGGATTCTGGGGTCAGACGCATGTCCACATCAGTAGCCGCATGACCATGGGTGTTTCACCAGTGACCACAGCAGGAGGGAAAACCAGGACTTGGACGAGGAGTGATGGGACGAGGAGGAGGTGGAGGGGGATGACGAGGAGGACGACGAGAACGAGGTCATGCTGGTCGTATTCTTCGAGGTCGTATTCGCCCTTGTCCTCCCCATCCTCCACCCCAACCCCAACCCCATCCCCTCCCCCTCCCTTATCCGCCTCGTCCGCCCCCTCTTCCTCGTCCGCCTTACTGAGACAATTAGAAGGACACCTTGTCCGTCAACCCACATGTGCCGTGTTTGCTGCTGCGACCAAAAACGCCGCAATGTAGTCCCCAAATGTAATTTCACAGCCCAACGACAGTGGCAACAGGAAGGACAAAGCAGCACGAGGAACACAATGGCGAGGCGCCCAATTGAGTAACCACCCGTATTACCCTTTGTTTGCCTGAGTATACTCGCAACTTTGCGGCCTTACCTTGAATTTTTCGACTTTGACACCAGAAAAAGTGTTGCAGATCGAGTGTACACGAATTTACACATACGGACGAAGCTTTACACTCCCGCATGACAAAAACGGCCAAAAAAGCGTGAAAATTGGCGCTGTTTAAGCGACTACACTCGGGCAAGACTACTGGGTACGTCGGTCGTTGTTCTCTTCAGGGGGTTAAACCTCAATAAACCGTCAGCAAGCCGCCAACCGCTGCAGGCGAACTGCAACTGCATTCTACCTTGCAGCAATTGCCGAGGAATTACAGCCCACTGTCATTCCACCGAGCGGGCCTGAACAGTGGGACCTGGTTGCTCCCCATGCCACGACAACTCAGCACCCTGGCTCTGCCCCGAAGCATTTTTCTCGAGTACACATGCTGTAGAACATGTCAAGAGGCCACTCGGAACTGCTCTCGGCGGTCTTGCCCAACTAGGGTTGGACTTGGGATCTCCTTTTTGTCCTCGTTGTGGGAATCGGCATTGTGTGAGGCCCTACCACCTGTGACCTGGAACTACGACCACTCAACCGACGGCGGCAACAGGGAAGAGCGCATATTCGTACCGAAGGAAGTCATGCAAGTTGGATAAGAGGGGATGGGAGGAGGCTGCCAAATAAAGGGGGGGGGCGTACTCACACGGGGCCCGCCAGTATTCGAGTGCACCAAAAAATTTCCAAACCCCCTGCCACTATCCCCCCAGCCCCTGCTACTATTTGCTGCAGCCCAGAAATGTCTGACAGTGATGCCTCCTCTGTTGCTTCAATCTCCGACTCAGAACCCACTCCATCAACAGAAATCCTGCCCTTCCCACTGCGTGGGAAGGGCTTTGAATGTGTACCTAATCCTCCACAAGTGGCCAAGTTTGAGATGGAATTGGCTGCACGTGCAGCAGCTGCAGAAGCAGCACCTCCCGCAAAGCCGAAACCCAAACAATTGACCCAACTTTCCATGTCCGCATTTGTGAAGAATCAGTAGTTTGTGTTTTGTCACAGTGGACGATTGCAATTGTGCGGATGCACCATGATACAGCCCAATGCCTGTGCCCTGGTCTAATTGCCCTGCCACTATTTGAGTGCCCAAATCAATTTCTGCAACCCCTGCCACGAAACCCCCCCCCGTGTTTATACGCCCCCCCCCCTTTAAGCAGCCACATCAGTATGCATGAAATCTAACACGGACATACCACAAGTGACGGTCCGAGCAGTTGTCCCAAATGTTCCCTTGGGAAATGCCCCCTCACCGTTTGTCATATGCAACGTCTTCCCAGCTAAATTGCCCATCATCCATTGCGAGGACAAATACGTAACTGAGGGCATGTTGCCATCCTTGCGTTTGGCCCATCCGTTGGGGTAAATCCAGTCCGTGGTTTGCATGTCTCCGTATCGATCCACAACCACTCCGTTCTTGAGCAACTCAATGTATTCTCGTCCAGTGTCCACCATATTGAACGGAATTGCGAGGAGAGGATGAGCACCAAAGAAATCCGTGAAGCCATTCACTTCGGTGATATCAGTCCAAACATTCACGTAGATGAAATCCCCAGCAGCAGCCGAACCGCTGAGGCCAAGTTGTTTCCCATTTCCAGCTTGGTTTGGGTCCAAGTCTCTTGCCGTGTAGCGAACGACCCAATCCCCCAAATGGTCGATTTGTTTACAGGCGTAAAGCTCAACTGTGTTCAAAACCTTGTTGATGCTAAAAGTGTGTCCAACCACTCCAGTAATCATCAACGTGCAATCTGAATCACCAAACGCAATGGAAATGCATACAAATAGGGACACACAAACACAAAATGTGTTTGTGCAACCCATTCCCCAGTCAAGCGTTACTCACTAAATTTAGTAACCCCGCCTTGGTCATGATGTGTTCACCCCCCTGATCCTATTGGTTGGGCGTTGTGGGTGGGCTTTGGGGTTGACATGTGGTGTTAGCATCTGGGGTTGGGACTTGGGGTCGGGATCAACCTAACCCTGGATTTTGGCGTTGCGTTTTCGGAGTTGGACTCAAGGGTTAGGCTTTGGGCTAGGGTTGAGTCGTCTTAGAGGAGGATGTCTGTGCGCAACAGTAGCGGAGGTTGCCAACATGGCCGACACCACTATCCAACCGTAGGCGTCTTCACTTTTGTCCAAGGGCACGAAACACACCTCTTTGAGTGGCGGAACAGTGGAGCAAAGACATGATTGTTACCGTTGCCAAACAACATGACATTTTTGACCACCACATCTTGCGAGCAAAGAAGGTCACTGTATGAACATGGGAATTGATAACACAAATAGAAGAGATTGGTGGCAGAACATTGGTGTGCCGTTCAAATGATGCTACAAAGACACACACTTAATGCATATATTGTTGGTCTTCAAGGTAGCCCTGAGACCTTCGAAATGGACCTACAAATTTTACAATTTTACACAATAGTGGGTGGCGAAGAGGGGTGGTGGTGACTAAACAACTTATCTGTGGTGTTGCAAATGTACAGTACGGCTGAATTGAGGCGTTGTGTATTGTGGACTTGGGGGTGCAAACGTGTATATACATAGATTATTTGTGCAATTTGCATGCCCCACATGTAACCCTTTGGCCCTCACATGTCGCCCACCTATGACAAATCATGAGAAAAAAAGTGTTTTGGCCTGCTTTTGGATACCCGCTCACCTACATACCTACCTAAACTCGTTGAAGCCCCGTGTTTGAAAGAGGTGGCTCTTTCCCATTGTTTCACATTCAGGGGGGGATGCACGGGAGGGGGTTGAGACCTGGCCATGAGTAACACTTTTTGGTTGGTGCTAGGTATTTTTGCTTGGTTTTGCTCCCATTTCTCAGTAATGTAGAAGGGGGTGGGTGAGTGTTAGGGGTGTAACAAAAGGTGCTGTGAATATTCCCTAGTCTCCATGGCACTTTGTGGGCCTTCATCGGAGGAGGACTCACACTCCACTTCTGCCTCGTTGGGTCCTTGTGCGTCGGGTGCAAATTCAACCCTCACTGTGCATGCATTTGAAATCCATTTCATCATGTTATAGTTGACATTGCAAATTCAAATGAATATTTTCACCTTCCACGACAGTCCTGGTCCGCTAGGGGACCAGTTGAGGCTGGCGCCTTCTCTCCTACCAGACGTAAAAATTGTGTGGCTGAAGGTGTAGCGCCAACGGCAAAGCAACCGCCACAACCAAAAACTACGCGAATTCCGAAAGTCGGTGGGAACACATGACACATGGGAGTGTGGCCTTCTCCCCCCTTGCAGATGGTCTCCAAAGAAGCTGTGCCAGCCACGGGGGGTGGGGCTTTACCGAGCCCAGCCAAACAGCCACCTAGCCAGCCACCACGGGCTTGTAGCGGATAATTAATAGCACAGTGCGTTGGACTTGGGGCTTAAGATCTCATCATGATGATGATGACGATGTGGTTGACATTTCTTCACCTTGCAACTGCCTTTGCTAGGGGTGGGTTGTTCTGGCGTACTGTTGTCAAGATCCCAGTGCAAAAAGTTGCGTATATCCTCTTCATCAATGACATCGAAAGACTCATCAATTGTATGCCCAAGTCTATCTAAATGCCTGTGAAGTTTGGACAATGAAAATTCAAAGATCCTGTGACCATGCTGTGTGTTGCGGAGGCGCGAGATGGCCCATTCGTAGGCACCCTTGACCTCTTGTCGGGAGACTAATCATTCATGTTGATTTCAGCATGCAAGGAAGTGCTCCAACAGGGCTGTAGCCGAATTAGGATGGCCAGCATATCGCGAGCACCTCGCATGATCGGCATGCATAGTGTGAATGTACATCTGCCGACTTCCCTAACCATGACGTGAAACCCGCACCGGTCGCCAGAGGGTTCACACATGGTTCGTCCTAGTACTCTCTTAATTAATGAATTAACGTCGGTCTGGTTAACCTGGTGTTCTGCCACAAAAAAAACGGGCTATAATAACCCGTTTTAAAAAAAACCGGGCTATTAACCCGGTTTTCCGAAGGCCTGAGGCCGAGTAGCCCGGTTTTTTGGCAGAAAACCGGGTTAATAGCCCGGTTTACATATAAGAAACCTGGAATCTACTAGAAACTAACGAACAAGACAATCTACATGAAGAAAATTTTATGACTTGCGTTGGATTTCTGTGAAAAATCATGAAAATTTGGTAACAAAAAAGATATCGGAGAAATTGTGGGATAACAAATGGCCGGCCCGGTGTATTTGGCAGTTTCATGCCGTATTTCCCTAAGGGATTGTTTCACAGCATGTTACATTACTCCGGTAACACCAGCCCCAAACCCCCTACTCCCCCCTCTCCATGTTACTCAGAAATGGGCGGCAACCAAGCAAAAATACCCGGCACTGGGTAAATAATGTTACTCAAGGGATGGTCTCAACCCCCCAACCCCCCCTGCGTTACCCTAGTGACATAACGTGCCGTGAAACAAGCCCCCATAGGCCGCAAAACACCCTCATTTTCAACGCGTTTTCCCAAGAGGAGGGACCCGGCACAGAAGCACAGCCGACGCACAGCGCAAACAAGTTTTGAAAATCCCTTGAGCCCCCTTACACCAGTGAAAGCAACTACGCCTCGTGTAGGGTAAACTGCCCTAATCGAGGCCGCTGCTCTAATTGAGGGCCACTTTGGGCTGATATTGAGTTTTTATACGAAACCCTTTGAAACTTGGTACCAATGACCCTGCCATGTCCCAATTGTCCCTCCTTGCAAGGAAACACATGAAAGGCGATGAATTGACTTGGAAGTAAGGCACATACTGCATTCGACGGACCACCAAACCCATACATGTTGTGTGAAATGCACCTGATGTGGTGTTGAAAAACACCGTTATGGGGGTTCTCGCATTGTGGGCACATCCACTCATCGTCCTCTTTGGGCATCTCCTTCAAGTCGGAACACCTAAGGTGGTACCAAGTGGTGCAATAGTCACACCCAACCCAATCTTGCTTCATAGACTAGTCTGTGTGTTGACACAGACCAGTCACTTCATCACCCATGGCGCAGACCATGGGCCCATCTTTGTCCTCAACGTACTATTCTTCTTCTTCTTCTTCCTTTCTCTCTTCTTCCTCTCCATCCCCATCCTCCCCATCCGACATCACCCCATACCCTTCCTCATCCTTTTCACTCTCCTCATCCGTGCCTACCTCTTCCTCTTCCTCCTCCTCCTCATCCACCCTTCTCCGTTTTGCACCCCTTTTCCCTTGACCACCCTTCCTTTTCCGTTTCGGCTCCCTTTCCTGTTGTTTCTTTTCTTGTTCAAGTGCGGCGGTGAAGAAGTCATCACTTGTTGCCGTTGCACCCAACCTCAAGTTCATGGGGTCATGTTTGGTTGCAGCGTTGATGGCTTTGCCGGTAACTTGGCAGCCAAAGTCTTGGAAAGTTCATCCACTCTTGGGTTGGGTTCCCTTGCCTAAGGACACCACAAGACACTCCAATGACCAAATGACAAAGTCTGATCAGAAATGGCAAATGACACACAAGGAAACTTCGATCACCACAAATACAACAGGATTGTGCAAGTTTGTAGTAGCATTGGCTTGTTCACAACCAGTTACAATATACACAAAGTCTAGGACCATCATGCAAGAGAGCACCAAAGGCAATGCAATCACAAACCTATACATTTCAGCATGTTTTTGAAAGGCACTTCTTGTATAACCTTCGTCAAAGTCCACCTTTCTTCCACTTTTCAACCCTGAAACCACAAGTGCCACAGCCAATCTGTGACATCGTCATTCAAAGGGTAAGCACAAAAAATTGTCCGAAGCTTGCTTCTTGGGTTCGGATACCACCTTCTGAGGAGCTGCTCGCTTAGCGCCGATGGGCATGTTGCTATCACCCACAATCTTAGGTGAGGTCCACTCTTCTCTGCTGGCACTGTACAGAAAACTCCCGCACTCTTTTCTTTGCCGGCGGTCGGCGGTCACAGTCCCGAAGCACTGAATTGGGCCTATTTCACCTTTATTTTCAATACTGATGGATTATTCAAATTATACGTCAGATATGGTGGTTTCCATCTTAGAAGACCCCAGCCACACGGAATTTTCCGGGTTCTGGGACTTTTATTACCCGTCGGGATTTGTGGTTATCCTTGATTCCTTTGAATGAATTGAGGAAGACTAGTATTCTGAACAATTATTTGAACCACTGGGGTACTAAATTACGTCCTACCAAGTTGGCCTAGTTGGTTTATTCTTTATCCAAGGTGGCAGTGGTTACGGTCGATTTGAACAAATATAAATTTTTATATGCTTTGGCTACCGTTTGGAATGTGGACTCCGTCGTCAACTTAGAGGATTCTATTGCACAAGCCGCTATGGGTTTGGCCGATGTGCCGAGTTCAAATACTCATATTGGGTCTACTGGTGACCCGTCTTTGCCTATTGAAGGTGATAATGAAAATGGTTTAGATTTACCTTATGATGATGAAGAATGGTCTCTTGAAGGTTTATTTCTTGAAGCTTGGAATCGCTCTCGTGACCCCGAGTGCGCGCGTTTTGATTTGAAGAAGGCCTTGGACGACCTTCCTATAATTGACGTTATTCCTCGTAAGGCTCCCGATAATAACCATGGCACCGATGGCAAGGGTTTAGTTGATAGGGTCCATAAAGGTTGGCAACAAAAACTTCTTCATGCATTGAGACTTTTGGGTGTTGTTTCCCTTTCCGATGATGGTGAAGATACTTATACTAAGCTTTTGCAAGTTTTTCATCTCTTGAGTGATCTTGAACAAAATATTTGTGACTTTTGTAAGACATTTGTGCTTGTGTGTGCTTGCACTGTGCCACTTCCTCCCCTAGTCACCTGCGGGGCAGGCTCCTGGTGAGTACGCCTGCAGCGCCGATCCATCGATATCTCCTGAAACATTTCTCTGGCTTTCAGGGGTGTCTTGCGCTTTTTTGGCATGTTTTAACCCACAAAGCTAGGACATGCAGAAAATTCTAAAAAAAATTACAGGCGCTGGCAGAAATTCCACGATGCAAGGTGGCCTCCAATACTCCTCGGCAGCCTGTCTCACAGTGACCAGAGGTGGAGTGGAAGGCAAGCGAGAGCAACAAAGCAATAGTGAGGACCACTCTCTTGTCGCCGGATGTCGCGTTCACTCTGTTTTGTTGGCGATGGTCGGCGCCACTACCTGCGAGTACAAAAGTGCTTAGGCAAGGCCATAGATACAAAAGTTCTTAGGTCCGGCCACAAGACCTAGAGGACAGGGTCTAGCCAAGCAGAACCCGGGACCTCCGTCGCCTCCGGTCTTGCTTTGGGACCCAAGGACCTTTGCATCTGTCTCTATTCTCGTAACTCAAAGCTGGTCACGCGTCGCCCACTCGAGCTCACCCCCTCCACCCGTGGCAGCTTCACGGACGGTTGTTCACCCGATGATGCTCTCCTCTTGGGGCGGGGTTGGGCGGGCTCACTATTGCTTTGTTGCTCTCGCTTGCCTTCCACTCCACCTCTGGTCACCTGTGAGACAGGCTCCCGAGGAGTATGGGAAGACTCGCTCGGGCCACAATGTGCAGTAGGGTGAGGGAGGGGGGGGGGGGTCGGAATCTCCGCGTGCAGCCCCGTTTTGTGCCGTGCCGTGCCGTGCCGCCATGGAGGGGGGGGGGTGGGGCAAAGAGGCCTTGTGCCGTCACGCGACTATGTGTGGTGCCTTGTGTGCAGTAGGGTGAGGGAGGGGGGGGGGGTCGGAATCTCCGCGTGCCGCCCCGTTTTGTGCCGTGCCGTGCCGTGCCGCCATGGGGGGGGGGGGGGGGCAAAGAGGCCTTGTGCCACGGAACGCCTACTGCACAATGCACTAGTGAGGCTTTGTGCACTAAATTGGATGCCTTGCTGGCTGCCTGATCGACGGCTTTTAAACGCAAGTAATGTTTGTCAAACGCCGCTGGGTTGGCCCAATTGCCTAACTCAGCGACGACCTCACTGGGTAGCTCAAGGCGCTTGTAAAAGTCCACAAATGCGCCCCTTGTTGTGTGAGGCCCCCAAGCCTCAATATCAACTCCTAACCTCGCCAACTCGCGTCTCGTGATACCTGCAATTGTGTTGGAAGTGAGCCCACCATAAGGATTGTACACTTGCACTAAGAGTGGGCCTCTAGGTTTACCCTTCTTGATGGTTAGGCGGACGTAGCGAGTTAACAAATGCATGGGGGATACCTCTTTGCATGGTAAACTCATGACTTGCTCAAACAACGAATTCCTTTTCCCTTTTCGCCTAACACTCACGAACAGGCGATGGCCCTCTGTGGCCACGATGCGTAGCGTGCGCTCAAGGTCAATGGACCTAAACAGTCCCACGAACCTCCATACCATGATTGGCCTATTACGAACTTGTATTTCACTGCACCAATCCAATGGTTGGCGCCACAATCGTAAAAACACCGGTATTGGGTCCCAAAAAGCGGCGTACCGAGGTAGGGAGGTATTCCATTCGGTCTTGATTTTTCTCAACAACGTATGAGAGCGCAATTGTTCCAAACCAGGCAATAACAACAATCCCGCATATTCCTTTATCTACAGCCCCATATGTGCAACCCCTTCGCCGAAAAATAAAAACTTCTGAAAAGTTGGGAACCCTAGGTTTTTGGACCTCAACCACCTCATGGAAACGTCTGTTTTGTCGAATTCCATCAAAAAACCACTTTTTGATTTTTGCAACCCCCTACCGAAGGTGTTTTCCGCCCCCTTGCAACCCATGGGGACCCCCAGACACCACAATTTGCAGGTTGCAGACTAAAAAAAAGCGGTGTCATAAAGCGGTTGCATGTCATCATTTCCGGTCTGTGCAGATTGCAAACCATGTGGCGGTTGCGCATGAGGGTTGCACACGCCTGGTGTCCCCCTTTTGCAATGTTAGCTTTCTTCTCCTCCGCCCCATGTCCGCTGACGATGACGATCCGGGACTGTGGTGTGACACGAAAGTACCTGTACCAAAGCCCCCCCTAAATTTACTAACTACACCATGCTAACTAGGCGTGACCTCTTTCAATGCCGTGCTACTTATTTAAACTAGGTCCATTAAGGGTGGTTTTCAAGCATTTACGAACTCCTTTTGCCAACTTTTTGGCGATGACATGGTACGAAAGCCCCCCCCTTTTGGTACCCTTTCGTAGGGCCACGAAAAGGGTACGAAAAGGGTACGAAAAGGGGGCTTTCGGTCAAATCAACGAAAGGGTACCCGTTCGTAACCCCTTTCGTGGCCTTTCGTACCCTTTCATACGCTTTGGAGGGTACGAAAAGGTACGAAAAGGGGTCCGAAAAGGGGGGGGCTTTCGTACCCCCTTTCGTACATTCTGAATAGTACATAGTGGAAAATGGCCAGTTGAACGGCCAGATTTGTGGTATACCTGCAGCGGCGGGCGTCGCTGCTGCAGCACTGGCGACCAACGCAAATGGTTGTTGTTCCTCCGGACTCTGTTTGATGACGGAAATCCACACCAGACCGCAGTTCTACATTTCTTTTTGGTACCCCTATCGTTGTGCTTGAGGTGTTCAACCTCGGGAACCATCAGACAAAGATGCAGAGCCTGTTCCTTCATGCCCAATCTGGTGGAGCATCATAAATGGTGTCCACAACCCAAATGAACTTCTCCTCAAATGGCCATTCTACCCTTCATTCCCATTCCACTAATCATCCCCTTGCTCTCCTCCACCCACTCCTCACACTCACTTTGAGGCTTCAGCTGTTCATCCATTTGGTTGCCCACCACCCAACCACGGCCGTAGTTTTGCAACCCCTAGTTCCTAGACAAGGGCATAGGCAAGGAAGAGTCCAAGGACATGGGCAAGCAAGGGCAAGGAGAAGGTCAAATAGCAAGCAAAGAGGAAGGAAGAAGGGGCCCAAAACAGAGGAGGCCAACTGCCCATGAAAGAGGACATGAAATGGATTCCTGCCCCCACTCGTGTTGTGCTTCTGTCCCTGTGTACTACTTACTTTCTCTTGACGAGGTGAGGATACTTGACAGGGGGGGGGGGGGAGAAATGGATATCTTGAGGCTTGAGGTGGTCAATTTTCTAGTGCAAATTGTAGGTTTTGTACATCAGACCCGATTTGTGGGACTTAGTTGCTCAGAGGTCATCCAGTTCACTTCATCCTCTGTTTTATGCCTTTTTTTCTTCGCATGGTGGTCCTCTGCCGAATTTGTACTAAAGCGGCCTAACTACAGGCATACAAGCATTCATGGCGAGCTGAAGTTCACTGAAGGACAGTTGCGGGTATTTACAGACCAGATCAGGGTGAAGATGACTGCGAAAACCGCACCACACGAGTTGACTTGTGCATATTGTTGTGGAAAATTTTTGGCATAGAGCGCAAAGGGGCAGTAGAAAATTAAAGAAAATGAACCACAGAGAGGGTGAAAAAGGCCAAGAGAACAACCAATGGACACACACGGCCCGTGTTGGGCCGCCCGTCCTCACTCGTGCGTTGGGGGGATCGTTGCGGCGAAAACTGAGCACCAGAAGACCACGAAAATGTGTTGTGGAAGTCGTTGATTTGGCGGGGCATCGACACCTCGTGTGTTCCCGCCGGGCTGTCAGCCATGCCCATCGCGGTTGGGTACAGATCACGTCCAACAGCGCATCAACCACCTCCCACCCCAACCCTGTCACCATTCAAGGCCCCGTGCATCGGCCACAACAGCACAGCGCACGCACGACACCGGGTGAACTGGCGCATGGCCCTGTAATTCGCAGCTCCACGTCAATGTTTGGCGAGCACCTCAAAGTGTTCATGGTCCCGCGGGCCGAACTGAAGGTGAGAAGGACTGTCGGGCCCAGCGCGTCCAGGGGCAACGGCTGCAGACTGGGTACCTCAACAGCGCACCCCACACAGCGCCATCCCACAGACCATTCCGGTACCTTTTCCACCGACAGAGCGCTGCAGTGTGCACTGCATGGGTAAGCCCCAGCCCCCCTCGTGGCACGGGGGGCGTCCGCGCATCTTTGCTGCGCCACGCGAGCGTTTCCAGTATCACTCCCCTGCCCCCACACAAATCATGGGGGTAATGCTGACCACAGGCACGGACGTGTAGTTTGCCTCTCTGCGCCCTGGCTGTGGCTGTGAGTCGGTGCCTGTGAGGTTTGGGGCCTTAGCCTTAGGGCTTGAAAAAGGGTGGCAGCCTGCAAGTGCAGCGTTTTGACTCCCTTCACCGTCCGGTAGGATGAGGCCATTCGTCAAGAACCAACGATCTCACTAATGTTCCTTTCCGCACACGTGATGTGTGGGGGCCAGACGCCAATAGCCCCGGCGGCAAGGGGTTATGACAGGGTCCATGCGATTCAGAGAGCAATGGCATTGGGGCATGTGTTGGGATCCGGGCCCCATCGGTGCGACTGGCTGCGGACAAAGTCCTTCTCTTTGACCAAAACAAAATGGCACAGAGCGAATGGCCAGCCACACTCCTCCGCTCCGATGCACATCTGCACACCACCAAGCGTCTTATCGCATGTCACGTGGCGCGGAATCCGAGGAAACCGCAAAAGAGCGCCGTGACCTTCGGGCCATAACGTCCCTCCAGTTCCCCCTGTCCAATCATCTTCTGCCCCCCTATCCCTCCCCAACTGCATTAAAATCGTGGTTTCAGGCTGCACCTCCATCGGCTGGCAGAGGTTGCGAGCAACACGGTCTCTGCCGTATCCCAGGCAAATGCGCTGCGTACAAACTGGTTGCCGCGAACCCGACCCCATCCCCAGCCCCACGAGGCGTACTGTGGCCATTCGAGATGTCGCCCTGCGTTGGGGTAGCAGAGGCGATGCCTCACAGAAGCGTGCCAACAAAGTGAACATGGCACGAACAGATACTCACTTTCATCATAACCGACTCGTATCCTTTAAGAAAATGAAGGGCAGCGAATCGGGCAACAGCCAAATTGAACATTGTGCCACCCCAATGACAATGCTGCTGCGGTGCTGTGGCAGCAGTTCGAGGCAACCGACCGTGGTTCAGTGGTTTGGCAGAGCGGTGGGTGAGCGGCTGCAGCAAAAAGGACCGGGCGGTAGATAAACCCGAAGCCGAGCGCTGTCGGAGGGCATTCCCCCTTTGATTCATGGACCGGAGTCCACTGGACGCCCACATTTTACAAAACCAAGAAGGCACATGTACAGAGGGTCAGTCTCGTACAAATCCACGGACACTGGGCCTCGTGGACCCCCTTCTGAGTCTACTCGAGCTGCGGCGCCCTCGGTCCCGGTGTCCACGTAGCGCTCATGCAGGGGTCTATGACCAAAACACGTCGTCGTCCTCCTCTTTGTCTGCCTCCTCCCCTTCCCCATCTTCCCCTCCGCCAGCCTCGTCCTCTTCCTCCTCATCTTCATCCGCAGCATCCCCCCCTTCCTCCTCGTCGCCTTCCTCCTCCTCCTCGCCCTCCTCCTCCTCGCCGTCGCCCCCCCCATCCTCCTCCTCGTCCTCCCCGTCCTCCGACTCTTCTCGGGCCCCTTCGTCCTCGTCCTCGTCCTCTCCTTCGGCCTCTTGCCCTGTGCCCTGCGCGACATCCTCCGCAGCAGCCTCTGGCTCGGCAGCCCAATCATCTGTCGTCTCCCACAAATCCGCATCAGCCGCGGGGGCGGACACTTCGCTGTTGCCCGCGTTCTTCTTCTTCTTCGCCTGCTTCTTCGTGGCTGCCGAATCCAGCGACGGGAAGTCTTGAGACTCCATATTAAAGATCGGCTCCGATGCGGTTACCCGCTGACTCAACGGCACAGCCGGAGCCTTGACCGCAGCCTCATCCCCATTCTCCGCCTGATGCCGGGGCACAGCCCGGCCGGGGGCCGCCGCGATGTTCACCTCGGCCATGGCCTGCATCAACCGCGCGTACGCCGCTGCCTCGTCCCGCACCACAAACCCGCGGTCGGTGTCCTGCCGGTGCAGCAGGAACCGGTACCGCGGGTCGTCGGCGTCGACCCTGCCCTTCTTGCCCTTCTTGGCCTTGGAGCCCTCGGCCGGGGCCGCGGGCGCGGCGTCCGCCGACCAGTCCATGTCCGGGACCCGCGCCCACTCCGGGAACTCCTCCGAGAAGGCGTCCTTGGGCTTGCCCTTCGCCTTCTTCGGTTGGGGCAGTTTGGGCCCCGACTTGGGGGGCAGCGGGAGCTTCGGGATCGACTTGGCCGCGACGGCCACGAGGATGTCCTTCTGCTTGGCCTCGAGGTCGCCGCGCGTGGCCATCTTCGCCAGCTGCTGCCCCGTCAGGCGCTCCCCGAGCCGCAGGCGCTTCTCCAGCTCCTCGATCTTCGCCAGCTCCTTCCCCAGCTCCATGAACTGCTTCCGTTGGCGGTTGCTGGCGTCTTCCAGGCCCGGCGGGACCGCCTGCGGCGCGGCTTTGGACTTCGCGAAGGCCTGCGATGCGCCCGCGTCTTGCGTGGGCTTGGCCTTGTCTTTGGCCCCTTGCTTCCCCGACTTCTTCTTCTTTCGGGCCCCGACGACTACCTCTTCGGCCTCGAACTCGGGCTCGGGCTCGGGCTCGGGCTCGGGCTCGGCGAATTGGTCCGCATCGTTCTCGTCGGCGGCGGTGTTCTTGGCCGCCTTCTTCTTCTTCTTCTTCTTGCCTTCTGCCGTCGGCGGGGGGCTCTCAGGGCGTGCAACCGGCTGCTCCTCGATCAGTGGGGACGACGGCGGACTGGAGGCGGGGCTCGTTTTGCTCTTCTTCTTCTTCTTCGTTTCGCTCTTCTTCTTTGTACTCTTTGAAGTGCCGCAGCAGAAGAGCCAAGTGCTGAGGGCCACCACGCTCAGTGCCACCAGCACGGTCACTATCGCCAACATGGTGAAGTCTTCTGCACGATGGAGGTCGGACTGCAACACATGTAGCACGATGCGGCAGAACTGGATACCTCTGCACACCTCAAGGGGCTCTGAGTGAGGAGCCGGATCGCGTTCTCAAGAAACATTCAGTGCTCAGTAATGTACGTCTTGAGGGACTGTGGCATCAGTCATGACGGATGCATCACGTCCTTGACGGTGGGCGCTTCGCGCAGACAAGACAAGTACAAGCGCTGAGATTGCGCCCTCCTTAATGCGTGTGGCAGCGAACTGGGCAGTGAGTGAGCCGGTAGAGTTTTTCATTTAGTGCGACTGCCCGTTATGGTGTTCGTGCCAGAAGTAGGAGCATTTAGCGCTTTCTCCCGTTCCTTTCTGTGCATGTCTCTTGCCCCACCCGCGGATACACGGCTGTTCCACGCGTGTTGGACATTGTGGCCGCATGCAGGTCAACAAGGCGCTCCACACATGCACGTCCTGGTGTGCATCTGCAGCACCAATCGGCAGTTCGCTTCTCGTTGGACATTGTGGAGGGGGGTCAGAGGATGTGTGCCGTGGCCTACCCAACGGCGGGGGTCCCGGGTGCGAACTGCGAGTACCCCCGATCAGCCCCATATGGGGCCCTAGTGGTGAGGACTTAGCAGTTTTTAGACTGGTGTAGCTACGTCAGGCCACTTGCTTGAGGCAACTCTTTGCGAGGTGGACTTGCCGAAAGCAACGGAATTTGCTCCAATATTAGCCGAGTTTCATAATGACATGCCTTTCACAGCAGTGGGAAGGTTCTGCGCCCACAAAAGGCACACTACAGATAGCACATCGTGGAGTGGGCTCCCTACTTCTTGGGCTACATTATGCACAATTAACACAGGATGCGCGCTGAAATTGCAGGCGGGCAGTTTCATGACATGCCTGTGACCAGACACACAGTGCAGCACAGGGTGGGCTATCCACAAAAGCATGATGACTTCACAATGCAGCACTGCTGCACCCTCGATCCACTGTTATTGATGCGCCACCCCACATACAACACACATGCAGCTCGCCCATAAATATCTCATCGCTTCAAGTGCTGCAGTGCAATATATTTGCTCCACAGCCCCCCCCCCCCACCCAATCCTCTTTTGTTGTTGCCCCACCCTTCTATGCAACCTGCGTACAAGATCGTCTTGACTTGAGAATGGTTCAACTCCCAAAGGGTACATGGTACACACAAGCAAACGAAAAAAGAGACAAGCAAATACAATTGTGATGGAAGGGCCCTTAAGTGCGGCCCTGAACTTCATTCTCAGCAAAATTGCAACACTCAGGGGTGCCACGGGGGATGCAGCTATCCAGCATGTCTCTTGATGTTGAACTGTGCCATGTCCATACAGCACGAAATGGCTACATAACTCCTGTGACAAAAGTCAAAAAATTCAAAAGTCAAAAATGGCAACATGACCCCTCGGAGGTCTTCAAAGCGGATGTCTTCAAAGAGGTCACCAAATGGCGACACGAGCCCTGCCGTATCGGATCAGAGTGGCAAATGGTTACTTAAGCCCTGCGTCAGGGGTCCCCAAAGGGCGGAGGTCACAAAATGGCAACGCAACCCTTGCCGTACTGCGGTCCCAGGGCGGAGACACAACCCCTGCCGCATCGGGTCCCAAGCAGAACACACACAAAATGGCCGGGAACACACAACCCTTCACACACTGGGGGGGTCTTCACCTTTCCAGGCAGGGGAGTGTAAAATGGCTCCATACCACCAGCCTCCTCCCTAACAAAGCGGAGCAACATTTGTTTTCCGGAGCAAAACGGAATAAAAAAGAAACATTGTTCACCCCCTTGTACTCAGATATTTGAGCTCGTTAACACTAAATGACGTCAAAAAAAAACCTTCTTTTATTGGTGAATAGGCCAGGGTTAACAGATAGAACACTCTCCAAAATTTGGAGCAACCAGATTCATTCAGCAGAGCATATCAGGGATGGATATAATGTGGGGGGGTGTCCCCCGCCCTAGCCCCCCCCGATGACGAAATAACGATGACGAAATTCGGCCGGCCAATTTTGGCCAATTTTCACCACTTTTGACCCTTGAAACCCCCCACCCACCCACATACATCTTCGCGTTCGGCACGTTCCGCTGATCAATTTGATGGGCCTCATGACATTTTTTTGAAAGAAAATCGTTTTCGAAATTTTGGACCACTCTTTTTGGCCCCTTAGAAAAAAATTTGGCAGCTTCGGCGCCAAAATGTCCCCTTTACCATAAGAGGGACGAAGGACCTTCGTAATCGTCAGTTCATCATCTCGGGCCCCTCAGAGCCCCCACCCCCGTCAAAACAATATGGTCACTATCATATCCATCCCGGGAGCATTCCTTGGCCCGCCCCGACCTCATGTTGCCACTTTGTGCCGCGGTGACACACGCACACCCCTAGACCCGGGGGCAACATCACCCGGGACTCGTGGCAACATCCACTACACCACGCCATCCTCTTTCCAGAAGGGGAGGCGTGTTCCACGCAAACCTGATGAGGCCCCGGGTCCCAAAGGCAGGGAGGAGCGAAAAGGATGCGCGACCCCCGCAGAACCAGGGCCCCGAAATCGGGGGGATGCGACATGGCCGCGCAGCCTCCGCCGCGCCGGGGCTCTTCAAAGCTGGAAGGACCCCAGACGGCCACGTCGCACTGCCATATCGGGGCCCCCAATGTGCGTACGATGTGGGGGACCAATGGGTATGCCACCGTTGACATACAGTGGGCAGGGTATAATTTCGTGTGGGGATTATTTCGCCTGGGGAAATTTCGGAAGGGGAAATTTTGGCCGGCCTTGGGAAACCCAAACCTAACGCTGCCTCGCGCACACATTGCACTGCCAAAGCCCCGAGATTTCGCCAGCGGAGAATTTCGCCAATTAACAAATAAATACTAAAATCAATCAAATGATTAAATGAATCATTATAATTAAATTAATAAAATTTCCCACGAAATGACCCCCGCCAGAAATTATCCCCCCCTTCCCTGTATGAGGTTTGGGGTTGCTCTGCCATGCTCTGCCCTCCCCGCTTGCCCACCCACCCGACATCGCAAGCCAACACGAAGTCGAATACTTTTGCTGTCAACGCGTCCGGGGCAAGACCCACAGGCCGAGCCCTGGAGTGGGCGAGCAGTGCCTTGGTTGTCCACGGGTGCTGTGTGCAAGCCTGTCGGCCTGGATCCCAGCCCTCAATATACATTAAAATTCCCATCCCCATAACTTTCCGTTTCGTCCCATGGAATGCACTGTGCACTGGATATTTTTGAACTTTCAAGCTGTAATCAACTTGTCACAACAACACCCAGGGTGCGTTGCCAAAGAGCAAATTCGAATGTAGCAGAGAAGGGTACCATGCGAGTTAAGATGTTCCGGGTTAAAATGATAAGAGGTAATGCACTCAGTCAAAAGTACTACAAGCCCCTTGATCGGCATCACCATTGGCACATTATTGCCCCCGGTGCTGCAAGAAGTAATCGGAATTCGGAGAAGGTGTCACCGAGGGCAAATCACTCCGTACAGTTCAACGAGCAACCAGGCGCCAACCGAATGAAACTGGGTGTCACAACCAACTCGAAGTCGAACGCCTTCCAATTTTAGTTTTCTGGGCGCAATAAGTGTTGGGCAGAACATTTGGCCCCAAAACATTGTCGGACAGCAATGATGACAAAAGTGGTATCAGACACAATCCAACATCATGGGGCATAGAGAGGTTAGCAGCAGGTCCGGTGCATGCTATTTGCAGCGCTTACTTGACCCCGGCGGCTGTCCCAAGCAGAAGCAAATGCACCGTTTTTTTGGAATCAGAGGCCCGTGCACAGGCTGCGTGGTACCTGTTGTGCGCCCCCCTGAAGCCCGCCTCGCATCATTACCACAGCCACGGGCTTGGCTCAGTCCTCAAAAACCAAATCCCTTTCACGCCTTTGGGCACTTTCAGGAACGGCAGGTGCGTCGGCAACTCCTCCTCCGGTCGTGTCAGCGCCTTCACTCAAACTTCCGCCATCTGCCAACAACAAATCCGTGAACGTCAAAAAAAGGCGACGAAAAGCAGAGCCACAATGCACCGTCCACAGGCATTCCCCTGGGGGCAGGGACAGGGGTCTGTTTGGCGGGAGGTGTGTGGCCCTGTGTGCTCTCCCAAGGCACCCCGCGGGACCACGTCCCACAGGGCTCTCTTTTTTCTGCACAGGCATAGCACGAGCCTCCCTCGCCACCGGCAGCCCGCCACATGGAGCCCCCGGATGCCTGACAAACAGGGCACTGGTCAAGGCGGCCTGAGTGTGAGTCTCGTCAGGTGCAGCGTCAAAACAAAGGCATGTTCAAACACGGCACTGGGCGCCTTTCTGTATTGAGGAGAAGCAGCTCAACTCAGTCTTTGCTTGGGTCCTACGAGGCACGCATCGCACGCTGCCCGAAGACGACGGCGTCACCGGGGGACGCCTTCGCAGTCGCTTGGTGGCCATGTACGCACCAACGGGGGGGGGGGAGCCCTGAGCCCACGTCGCCCACCCCCTCCGTGTGCACGTTCTCCTGGTGCAGGCACCCTCGATGGCTCAGAGGGCACTCCTAGAAGCCCCTGGTTTGAAGCCTCCAGGTTCGACCGAGCCCTGCCTGCCTGCCTGCCTGCCCGCATGTGGGGCACACCTGCCGGTGAAACATGAAATCGAACGCTGCTCACTGCTGCAGCAATCTCCTCCTTCCATTCAGAGGCACTGGCTCCCTCTGCAAATGAGCAAACATCGAATGAGACTTCCCCTTTATGCCTTGTAATCTGGAGGTCACTCGAGCGTCCTTTGACTGTTTGCAGGCCACCCAAAGACCAAACAAAAGGGATTTTTGGAATCAGCGCCATTGACAGAAAAGGGGTAACTTACATTCGACAAGGAAAAGGGTTTTTTGAAAAATCGCCACAACATCAAGTTGCCATAGTTTGGGCCCTCCCCAGGGATGCATTAGAAGGGAAGGGACCTCAGAGGCGGCCCCAGAAGCGGTGAGACAGGCGGTTGGAGGAGGTTGCCAAAGCGGTTGGGGGCAGTTACTGTCGGTTACAAATGCCATTTAAGCCGGCACTTGGCGTCAGGGGGACAGTGGCTAGGCATAGGCTGGGCGCCCTGGAGGTGGGGGGGGGGGGGTACCTCCCCCACTTTCAACGCATTCCTGGCCCTCCCCCTCCCCACGCTGTCATGGAGGACCTCTCCTCTCGAAAGATGCAGTTTTCACGTCACCGAATGGCAGAGAGATCCGCATACCTTCTGGTCCTCCCACCGGAAACCACGGCTGCCAGGGCTGCGCGCGAGACTTTGAGGCAGAATACACCCACCCGTCAACTCTGTGGGGAAGCTTTGCCTGCAAATTGCGCCAACCCAACTCAGTCAAGCCTACTGAGAGCGATGTCGGATTATTCTTGTCGATCATGTTGTGGGTCACAAGGGCCACTTCTAAACGCCCTGCCAATTTGCGCAGCAGCGATGCCAAGTGTCGGGACTTGACTTCGCCGCCACCGGGTGCTTTGTGTCGTGGGTCAGGCTTCCACTGCAGCAGAATGCCGACGTGGAAATTGGGAATGTCGCAAGTTCGTGCATATCTCTCGTAGAGCTTCGCAACGTCCGCTGAAGGCTTCCCCGGTTGTGGTGCATTACCTGCGGAAGATAGGCAGAGCTCTGATGCCATGCCCGCGTGATGCACCACAGAGATCGACGGTCGGACAATGCACAGACCACGCAGAACCACCCTCCCCCCTAACGTCCAGCTCAAAAGGAGGAGGTATCAAGCAACGAGCAACGTGCTGCCCGTTCGGTCCGTTTGCCCCCCGGCTGCCATTTTGGCTGGCGCCACACTGCCCCCGGGCGTGCGCTTTGTGCGCCCCGGCTGTGGGACGCAGCTCCTTCAGACGACCCGCGTGCCTCCGGGGGACAAAGCGGGAGCAAAGCAACGACCAACAGAAAGCGATCCGCGTGACGTGCCATGGGCGCCTTCCACTGAAGTGGACACAGAAGAGGTCAAAGCCGCGCGGGACCCCCTCCGCATCGGCGTGACCCTGTGCCTGAGGCCGGAGCATCAGACCGCCACTTGGGGCGAGCGACCAACACCCCAGGGACACGCCGCAGACTCAAAGCCACCCCCTTCCCCGTTTGGACGCCCCCACCCGCGGAGAAGGGTCCAGAGACGCGTACAAAAGACTGGAGAGCACCAGGCTGCACCCCATGTGGTACAGGGGGTCAGGGCGGAGGAAATGCCAAGATGCGTGGCCATGCACGGTCCAGACGGCGAAGTGATGAAGCCGAGACGTAAGATTACAGAGGACATCCCATGGTGTGTTGTGTACGCCCCCCCCCCCTGTGTGACATTCCGTTGGGTTGTTGCTCCTTTACGGGGCCCTGGACAGTCACCCGTTCTTCCCTTTGCATGTTGCGTCGGGTCGCTGCTTTCTGTCGGCCGCTGCGGCCGGTGCTCTTGCTGGTGTCGTTTCCGCGTTCGCGGAGCCCAGTATTTGGTGTGTTGGGGCTGTGCTGAATGTGGCATGGTGTGCCGTTTGCGCGTCAGCGGCGCCCAATAATTGGCGTATTGATGATGTGCTGGTTGTTGCCGGGGTCGTTTGACTGTTTTGCCGTCCACGCGCCTCTGTCCACAGGCCGTCCATAGCCTGCCTCGCTGTGTTTCTGTGTGCGTGAGGCCCAAGTGCCCTCTTCCTCCGCGCGCTGTCCCGGCCGTCCACCATATATCCTTTTCCCCCTAACGGCTGGTCTGCCCCTGATGGGCTCCCGCTCCTCCCCCTCCAGTGCTCCATCACCGCCTGGGGGCGCGAGGTGACAGGGACGGACGGGACCCGCCGCCTGAATAATATGGGGAAGCATGGGATCCCGATTGATGTTCACATCAGGTTGTCGGTAACCCCAGTCTTGGGAACAGGGAGGACAGAACACGTTCAGACCCACAGAGGGTCAGAATGAGCAGTGGCGAGAGGCCAATAGGCACCGCCAAAGGCAAACAATCAGGTACCGAGGCCTTGTGCCAAACCCCCTACAGTGCACCTTGTGTGCCCCCACCCCAAACCCCCACATGCTTTGGTGTGCGCCAACCCCCCCCCCTCCAGAAACAGAAACGGCGGACCAAAACAGCGGCTTGGTGGACCTTCGTTCAAGGAAAGGGAAGGGAAGGGCGTAGGCGATCGGCCACTTGGTGCCGCCGGCTGCAGACAGAGAAACCAACCATGGCGTCATGCCACCCCCCCCCCCCCACACACACATGCTTGGTGTGCGCCAACCCCCCCCCCCCTCCCTCCTGTGCGCCTTGTGTGCACCAAACCTACCCGTGTGGTAAAACCCCCCCCTCCCAGGGGTGTGTAGTGAGTGTGACTACATGGCAGGGGTGGGCAGAAGGAGGAGGCGGGGGGGGGGGCGGGGAGCGGGGGGTCGTCCCTCACAGAAACCGGGCTCTGTTGGCCACCCCCAAAATGCTGAATAAAACGGACCCAGACATCACCCTGACCCAAAATTCTGCAAAGGCCACAATGGTATTTTTGGAATGTGCCCAATGAGGGGGTCAAGAAAATTCACTTGCATGGCCCTCCATGAAATAAAAAACACAATACCTACAGTAAACACATACAATAAAACGATCACATAAAATTTGAATGTAGAGCATCTGACTCAGCAACTTTGGGCCAGGCTGCATAGTGGCTGAAAAATGGTCCTAACCCCCACTGACCCCAACACTCACCCCAGTTTCGAGGAGCTCCATTGGCCTGTCCCCTGAGAGTGAAAAGCTAACTTCCCCGATTTGGACTCGCAAGAGCCGTGTGCACCCGCCATGGATCCGAAAAATTATGCCGTTCAGTGCTCACCAGGGGTGCGAACTATCGTGCGGTTATGATGTGCTCAACTGTGCATACCTTTATCATCTCCATCCCGCGAACTTCCATAAGAGGTTACCCAATCCGTGGCATCATCCCCCTGGGAAATTTGTTACCTTTGGCGCCGGACGGCACACCACAAAGGTCCCCCCCCTCCCCCCGTCAACCTAGCCCCAGAGCTTTTCAGCCTCTTGAACCATAACAGGCCTGGGGGAAGCGGGCCGCAGCGCACATCCCGGACAGCTCCTACTGGTATCGTCCTTTTCGCAAAAGCCGCGATAGAGAAATCTCAACGACCCTTCACTATGAAACGAAAGATGAATATGATCTGTATCATGTGCCCTCCCAATCCACATTTCAAGAGGTTGTTGGGGTCAGGAAAATGTGCAGAATGTGGTCGCAAGGCAAGGCCAGCTGCCAGCCACAAACACAGCAAACAGAATTTACATCTGAGTGACTCTACACACTGCAGAATTGACCATGAGGCGGGGGTACAGTAAACTAAACTTTTGGGGGGGGGGCACGTAAATTTCAGGGGGGTTACCCAAACTGTAAGGGGGGTGCCTAAACTTTAGGTTGCGGGTACTTAAACTTTGTGGTGGGGAGGGCTAAACTTAGGGGGGGGGGGGGCTAAACTTCAGTGTGGGGTACCTAATCTTTTGGGGGGGCTCCTAAACTTTAGGGGGAGGGTACCGAAACTTTAGGGGGGGGGTGCCTAAAATTTACGGGTGGGGTACCTAAACTTTAAAGGGGGGGGTGCCCAAACTGTAGCGGGGGGGACCTAAACTTTAGGGGGGGGGTTACCTCAACTTTTGGGGGGGGGTAGACAAACTTTTGGGGAGGGACCTAAACTTTAAAGGGGGGCACAATTTTTAGGGGGGGTAGATAAACTATGGGGGGGGGTAGATAAACTTTAGGGGGGATTACCTGCACTATAAAGGGGGGGGTTTGGCACAAGGCCTCGGTATCTGAAAATGGGGGGGGGGGGTAGATAAGTTTGGGGGGGGGGGTTACCGAACTTTTAAGGGGGGAATAGCTGAACTTTAGGGGGAGGTTAGATAAACTTCAAGTGGAGGTAGATAAACATTAGGGCGGGGGTAGGTAAACCTCAGGGGGGGGGGTCACCTAAACTTTAAAGGAGGGGGTAGATAAACTTTAGGTGGGTTGGATAAACGTTAGGAGGTTGGGACCTAATAAAATTGTAGGGATTGAGGTGAGGAAAAACAGACATATAGTGCAGCACAAATGCTAGGGTGTGTGTGCATACATGAAGGGGGGGGGGTAGATAACCTTTGGGACGGGGGGCTAAACTTTAAGGGTGGGGGGTCATAAACTTTTTTTTGGGGTGGATAACCTTTTAGGGGGGGGGGGGGGGGTAGCTAAACTTTAAAATGGGGGTACATAAAGTTTAGGGGGGGTAGATAAACTTTAAAATAGGGGTACATAAACTTTAGGGGGGGCAGATAAACTTTAGGGGGGGTAGATAAACTTTAGGGGGGGGTAGATAAACTTTAGGATGGGGGGAGATAAAATTTAGGGGGGGTAGGTAAACTTTAGGGGGGTAGGGTAGATAAACTTTAGGGGGGGGGTCCTAGTGTCCCTTGCAAATCTTGGAATGATGGTCCAATTGTACGTTCACAAAAAATTGACGTGTGGATATTTTTGGCATCACACAAAACCATGCCATGCCAGGTGCATGCCTCGTGAGGGGTTCTAGCCAAGAGGGCACTGTGTACTTACGACGCCGAAACGGTGTGCACTCCCCCCCCCCCCTTCCACCCTCTGCAAAGTGGTGGTACACACAAGCACCACCCACAATCTGCACCCCTCAAGCAAGCGGTTGCGGGCACCCCTGTTCTGGCACTCGGAAAGGGGTGGTGCACACATGCACCACCTGGAGCCTTCAACTGTTAGGAAAGCGGTCGTGGGCAACCCCAACACCAATCCCAGGGTTTTGGCAATGGGATCCCACCAAGTGCGGAGGACAACTTTATCGATATTGAAGACCTAGCACCACAATTTGCAAAACATTGGATTTGGCCCGTTTGGGTCAAATATGAGGTTAGGGAACTTCACCTGCATAGTTAGGGGCATCATCTCCCGGCTTAGACGGCTATGTGCGACTAGTACAGCCGAAACCCGAAGCCAAGGCACAGCCTTTGTTGTTTGTTTCTCATGCCTCTCATCGCCATTCATTGATGGTTGCAACCTGAAGGTTACCTAAGATGAGCTACGGGTGCCACTGGAGCAAGGTGGCTTCAACCCCCCAACACCAAAACATCCATGATAAAGGCCACTATGGTGAGGCACTGCGTGTTTTTGGTGTTTTTTGGCACGCCAGCCGGCCAACCTAGGTGGAAACGGCGGGAGGGCGGTTGCGGGCAGCCAACCACAGCAACAGTAGCGAGGCGGAGCTCCAATCGTGATCACAAACCTAAAATGCCAATAGGAGAATTGTTTTTGGCCTGTTAGGTTGTTCTCGTGATTATTCAAGAAAATTTTGTGTGAATCCCGAAGGAACTTTGCATAGCTTTTTGCCAAAACCATGTCTTGTTTTCACATGCATCCTCACAAAGCACTCAACCCAGATATGATGACTCTAAATGAATTTTCCCAAGTCGAACAGAACAAAATTTGATTGGGCGTAGCACATTGAATGGCGAGGCAGTTTTGGGACACACTATTTAACGTGTCATACGCTTCACGCTTCACCTTCTCCTCTCGCTTAATTTCTTCTTTTAGCGCCGCAATCTGCTGCCTCAGCGCCGTACCTGTGTCAAGCAGAACAGCGAACGAAGATTTCGGTGATAATAATCTCCTCAGTCAATTGCGTCGTTATGTCGCTCGGTGGGCTACGTAAAGCTCCCCCGCCCCCCTCTGCGTTGCCGGCGCAACTCCATCAGGAGTAGTTAGCACCACAGGGTGTTGAATAAAAAAAAATCCCCCTTCAATTCCATCAAGCTTGGCGCCAATGTTGAACACCAATGGGATTTCACCCTTTCCTTGAAATTTGTGGTTCTGAGGCTAATTGCGCTTGCTCTTGTCATTTCATTTCACTTGCCAAAAGTCGGTGCACACACCATGGACGACAGGCACTCCACTATTGTGCAACAATTAGGGGCTTGCGTGATCAAGTATTGGGAGGTGTGGTGGGGATCGGAGGAAGGGAACCAAACCTGTAAGTGTCATCGGGGTTGTCGTGTTTGCATGTTTTTGATGTTCCCCACATTAACCCTTTTCAAATACTTGAAATGTGGGCCCTTCCTCACATCTCCTCTCGGTGAGTCGTCGTGCTCTTAGCACGTCTAGATCCCCCCCTACCAAGAGGCGCGTAGAACACGACCGGACTTGTCCCATTCCATGTGCTATGCCACATTTCGACCGTTGCCCCAGGTGTCGATCGTCACCGTGACCTTGCGACACCCAACAACATCCACTCTAGCGATGCCCTAGGCTAGGCTGTTGTTTCCGGGCGATGGAGCCGTACTCCACCACATTGTCAACACAATCAATGCACCAAATGCGCCCGCATTTGACACCTCAAACGTGCCCCTCTCCTAGCCATCACGGCATGCATCCATCACTGTTGTCGAGGCGCGTAGCTGCATGCTTACGAGACTTGCTTCCAGTGCCGTAGATTTCCGTGTCGACTTTGGGCGTGAGACCTAATTAAGGTGAGCTACGCGAAAGTGTAGGTGGAACCTTTGGTAGACGAACCTTGTTTCACAAAACCACGCACCAAGAGCTACTAGATGGCAACCACTCAAAGGCAAAAAACTTCAAAAAGGGGCGGGAATGAAAGAGATGCAAATCGGTATGAGAAACGAGACGCATTGTCAAAGCAAGAACCTATTGCACTTAACGCGTTTGGGAGCGTGGTGTGCATGCATGCATGAAGCACGCCATCAAGAAAGAGTTGCGGGTGGCGAAGAAGCCGCACAACGTTCTCGGCGAGGTAAGGACACCATGCACGACATCGGGTGTAGGGGGGGGGGGGGGTGACCTAATAAAAAAAACAGACAAATGCAAACCAGGTCGGGTGTAGGGGGGGGGGGCGGGCAACTCGTGAAGTCTAGCTTTGTTGCACCCGTTTTGCATTTCTACCCTTGCTAGATAGGTTAAGGTTTGTTTGTCCTATGATTTTCATGCGTAGGTTTCTTTGTCGTGAACAGCCAACCTACATCATCAATGGGCATCCCCCCCTCCAACACCCCTTGTACCCAAACACCCCAAACGTGCAAACTCAAATGGAATACGAGAATTTTCCAGAATAATAAAGTAAGAAGAGGTCAAAGTCATTTCCTTTTCCGCCCTTTTCAATCCGAGATTGCGTCTGGTCGCTCATAGTAACAGTATTCGAAACTAAGGGACCCTACGCGACATACTTGCATCCACACGTTGTTGTTTGGGTGCACGACCACCAGCATCTGCTACATGTGAGCCCCACTTTCGTTTACCCAAATCGTGATGAGAAGCATCGCGTTGGACCCCCACTCTGAAGAAACGTTGCGGTCATCATGTAAGAATAGCCCAAGTTTACATCCAGTAGCGGCAAGGTAGAGGGAAGGGCACGGGTCACCAAATGAAGGGATTGAACACATCGAGCACAAATAGAGCGTGAGCTGTGATCGCCCCCCTCCTTTTCCCTTCAACACCTAGAGTGTGTATCTTTGGCGTCCGCGTCAGCACGATCTTGCACCCTCCACGCTTGCTTTTCCAGGCCAGTGCTCCTTGTCTGCATGAGAAGATGATCGTCAAACGAAATAACAAAAACACACACCAAGCACAAGCACCGTTGAGTCCTTCCAAGCTAGATGCCTTCCCTTGTCGCTGCCCTCCTAGTAACCCCTTGACGTCCCAAGGTTTGGAATGAAGATGTCGAACGTTTCGCATGACTTGGGCTTCCTGAAGGATAGCACTTCATCTGTGTCTCATCCAAGGGCACTCACGCGAGCACGAAGTCAACGCTCCTACACATTTGTTCTCGTGCCACGGGTGTACCGATTTGACCTTTGGGGCTTGCAACCATGGTTGCTCGAAATTCCGGAACGACAGGCTTTGCATAAAAACACAACATGATGTGATGAGGATGGACGTGCGTCGAAATACCTTCAAATCTCCTTGCGCGATGTCACCTGTGAAGGAATAACATGCAATAATTTTCTAATTGTCAGATATTAGGAGGCTTGAGGAAGAAGAACTAGATGGTTGGCACGGCAAAGCGAGGCAACACGGAGACTTATCAAAGTAACATCACTAGAGGCTCGTCAAAATGGCCAAAAGTATTAAATCAAGCACTTCGCCCGATGATTGCAACATGCAAGCCAGCTAAGTACCTCGGGGATCGTTCCAAGTCGTGGTCTTCGCTGCGTGATTGACGAAAAACGGACGACCCGTTTCCGGATGATACATTTTCTCCCATCCATGTGGTAGAGGGGCTTCGTTCATTGTGAGGTTGAACAATGATTGCTCAGTGGATCGACCTAGTACAAATCAAGAACCACACATCCATTGAATACGTATGTGAAAAGGAAACGCGGTAAACCAGTACCATCAGTAACAGAATGTACCACACTATTTACCAATAGCTTTGGTATCCCTGGGGGCGCAAATTTACAATCGCTCCAAGCTGAAAAGTTTGATTCGTTAGGGTTCACCCACACGAGGTAGCCGTAAAAACCGCTGTGGATTAGACCCAATGTATGTTTTCCCGATTTACAACGGAATTTCCTTTTTAATCTGTTTTAAATTGATTTCTGAGCTGCACAGTTGCGTTCGCATTGGTCATTCAGGGTACAGGGTACCGGGTAGCTGTCTGCAGGGTAGCTAACGTGTACGGATATTTTTCTTTTAGTTGCGATCCATCACTTATAGGCCTGGGACCCCTAACATCCGCCATTATGAAATTGTGGGGAGGGCCTACCCCTCAGAAAAGGAAAGAAGCCCAAGGGTTTACAAGATGACGGTGTTTGCGAGAAACGCCGTTGTCGCTAAGTCTCGATTTTGGAAGATGATGAGGAAGCAGAACAAGGTGAAGAAAACCAACGGTCAGGTGTGGACGAATTGTCCGTCTCGCAGGGAACCGGAATTTTTTGGTCTGAAGCTATGTAGCCCTCCGTACCCCTCTGTGGAATGCGTCATCCTTTTCAAAATACCTCGTTTCAGATCCTGCAGGTGAAGCGCATTTTTGAGAAGAACCCAACCACTATCAAGAATTACTCCATTCTTCTGCGGTTCCAGAGCAGGACCGGCGTGATGAATGTCACCAAGGAGTTCCGTGATGTCTCTCTCTGTGGTGCCGTGTCCCAGATGTACTCCGACATGGCGGCTCGTCATCATGCCCGATTTTTGGACATTGATATCATTGGAACCACTGTGCTCAAGCCTTCGGACGTCCTGCGTCCTCACATCAAGCAGTTCTTGAAGGCACATATCAAATTCCCTCTGCTGCACCGTGTCACCAAGAAGTGCAAGAAGTACAAGACAAAGTTTTTGTACAGCAGACCTACCACCTACCGAATGGGATTGCAGTAAATATGTGGACTCACAGCGGTTTACGGAGGACCCAGATTGCAGCTTTGTTGCTTGTCCCGTGTTGCTTTTTAGGGTGGCAGGTTGTAACCCAAAAAATCTCCAGAAAATAAATGAATTATATTTTGCTTTTTTCACCTTTCTCACTGTTCCGCTTGGTAGAAAATTTCAAAAAAAAAATAAGCAATTTTAGTTCGGGACAATTTTTTTTGGCAATGCCTGGGGCAGTGTTGCTCTGCCTTGTACATCTTTACGTGCATTGTACATTTTTACGCGCACCATGAGGGTTGGAGTAATTTGGCAGTTGGAGGTGCTGTTGCGGGGTGATGCCTGCATTGGATAACATTGTTGTGCATTGCGTGAAAATATTTTGAACATGGTATGGGGTTTTCAACTTCCTGGAGGGTGACGTGGGTTGTCAGCAGGTCACGAAAATCCTGTAGCTTCTTTCGTTCAAATACACCCTCTCCACTCTGCCATTTTCTTTCGCCCTTTTGAAGGTGGCTTAGTGGCACTGACCTCATCAAATATATTTGTGCCGAGTCGGGATACTGGCAGAACACACGTTGAGGCAATGCATCAAGAAGTGCAGGAACTGCATCAGTGGTCTGGTGAGTGTTTGTTGTGAACATCATTGTGGGCAGGCGAATATTTTTCTGCTCGAAGAAAAGCAAGCCTCTGCCGTGGATGCCATTACCACATACGATTAGCAGCATCCCAAGGATACAACGAACATTAAATTTGTAAACCATTCACGAGCAGCCCACATGGGAATAATTGAGTTGAAAGCAAATACAGGTACATTTTTTTTTGCACTTTGTAACCATATTCACGGGGTGGGACAGTTCTCTTTGCCAACGTCTACTCCATCTCTCCCAATTTCTGAATATGGAATCTCATCCCTGGTGGCTGTAGCTTTTTGGGCTTGGTGGCTGTTTTGTGCTGTGTGGTGGCTGTGTTTGGAAGGTCAACCCAGTTGAGTATTTATCCAGTGTGTGTAGAGGTATAAAATGTTCTGTTGGGGTGTTCAGGTATGTGATGGGTGTCACGTGCTTGAGTGGCATTACAAAGGAAGGAAGGAGCACGCGAGGTTTACGGGAATAGTAGCAGCAACGACGCCATCTATGTTATCAAGTTCTTTTGTCCCTGAGTGTAGTTCAACCAGGACATCTGGAATAGAATGAGAAGGCCACAAGAACACCCTAATTATAGAGAATGTAATTGCATCTACAACGTTGGCCACATGAACTATTTTCAACACATGTCTGTAGCTTACAATCATACTTATCAAGTGCTAGCCGCTGACAGCCATTAACAGCCGATGCTGCACTAGATCTTCCGATACAATTTTTCCAATGGGAATATTTTCATTCCCATTGGATCACTACTACACCAAAGCTTTTTGTTGATGATGACATGTTGAGATTGTTTGGTGCGTCAACTCATCCGGAGGGCGTCACCATGGACGCGTCCAAGGTGTCAGCACGATGGATGCATCTATCACATGCCGGCACCAAAAAAGGTTCAAGCCGCTGAGACTTTTTCTCCGTTGTTGTGGGGCACATGCTACGAATTGTAAAGCGTACGTGTCTATCCTTTGCGGCAATATTTTGTTGTAGTTGGCAACAATCTTTGATGGGCACTTTCCAAGTGCACACTGACAGAGTGAGGAGTGTTGAAGAGCAACCCGATTGTGTGGCCGTACGTATGCGCGGTGACATTTGTAACCCACAGGAGCATTTCAGACTCTGCGCAGTTCCTGGTCAAACCGCAGTGGCGATCGATCATGAGCAAAGAGCCGACAACATGTCGCCAAGGTGCTGAGAGAGATTAGATAGCTTATACTTCTTGCGCCACTTGTTGTCTTCGATAAGATAACTCACACAACAAGTGGAGGGGGGTTTCACAAGAGGGGCAAGAGAAGAGAGTAAAATGACATTGATGATAATGTATGTGGTTGCGGTGTTGTAGAAGGTAGATGTAGAGGTGTGGTTTCAAATGTTGCAGGCGGAAGGGGTTGTTTGCGAATTTTTCTTGTATGAATGGTGGTGTGTGGCGACCTTATCCTTAGTAACGATCATGAAAAGAAGGTTAGGGTTAAGCATCAACTATAACTGTTATGCATGGTGACCGCTATAGTTACGGCAATGTATGTGATTATCGTGTTAACGTAGTGGCATTGTAGTTGTATTAAAATATATGTTTCTTATTTATATGGGCATATTTTCTCGAAACCCTACATTGAACGCATAACACATAGATTTGTTGAATGAGAATCCTCCAAAGTTATAGAATGGTACCTTCATTAGATTGACATTTTAATTATCATTGGCAACATTGTGCATTTCGCAATGTTTGCTATACTGGACGTATGGTTAAAAGGTTCTGTGAAGTTTTACATTTTTGGACATTATGGACAGAAATGTGTTTGTGTGTGAATCAAACAAAATAGAAAAACAAAATTAAACAAAATCCAATTATAAAAATGTGAAAATTCTGTAGCTCCAACGTAGGAAAACAATGTAATCAGCCTTTTTCATCTTCTTTGCAAAGCACAACAAAAATTGTGGAGACATGTTGCAACCACTTCTCAACTAAGGGTACCACGTACCCTTACCGAAAAGGCAAAAGGGCAATGTGCTGCCTTGGCCAGCCCAATGTTTGGCCTTGTTCACCTCCCCCCCCATGGGGGGCTTTTAATTGGGGGGCCGGGGAATGGGGCCCCGCCCCCCTCTAAAAGCAGTCCTTATGCCATTATATACGATCCGCGCGCCGAAATGAAACATATCCCAAAAGTGTACGATGCAGCCTCTCTAAATGACCGCCTCGAGGGGCTGATTTGCGGCGTCATATTCGTTTCGATCAATCATGGCTGTTTTGCAAAGTTAGGATGTTTACAAGGTGTTCACTTCTTTACCAGCATCCACTAATTCCATATAAGCTAGGGATGTGATTTAGAGGTGCACTAGCAAAGTTGAGGTGCCGAACAACACTATATATAAGCCACAGGCCCCAAATCTCAAGAAATCTATTTGACATATTATTTATTTGCTGTGCACGCGTGCATTTTGCAGTCGCCGGCATTTGCGATCTTTCATTTTGACTGTCGAAGGTGAAATCGGGCTACAATGCACGAAATTTCGATCTAAGACCAAATTTATAAATGATTCTAAAAGCCGCGTCTTGCTGTTCAATTGAGAAACCGCCGTCATTTTGTTTTAGCACCGCTTTTCGATTTGACGGTTTTCAGCGCACTCAGCCGCCTTTCTAAGCTCAAAAATGAAAAAGACACCCCCAAATTGACCAAAATTGCCCTTAATTTCGTCAAAATCCGATACAATAGGCCCGAGTTATGAATATGTCAATTGTATGCTATTTGCACTTTGTGTCGCTAATCTTGCCCAATGCACCTCCCCTGTCCTTGCGCTGCTAGCTTAACATAAGGCAAAGGAGTGTTTTTGCGTTTGTTTGTCACCGCCCGGTTCCATTTCCGACATAGAAAGGTGACCCGAAAATGGCTCAAAACGTAATAAGGCTTTTCTTTTGATGGTGCTTCGCACCAGCAAAGGAAAAGCCAGACCAAGCACGAAAGACGAAGGATTCATTTAACCTTACTTTTCCACACCCTCCGCAACATATCATGTATCATTGCTTCATTGAAATTTCCTCAACATGCTCATCGTTCTTTGTTATCAATAGCTGATCATGCACGTGCATATTGTGCAATCTGAATTCGTCGTCCGACAGATACCCTTCAGAGGCGATGGCAGCCCGCACACTGCCTTTCCCCATCTCGTGGTGCCCCCCCCCGCTTGTTTCTCCTCAACAGATGGGCTGGGGCATGGGGGGGGGGGGCTACGATGAAATTATGAATTTTGGTAGTTTTGTTAAATGATATACATCCAGAGTTGTAGAATGGTATGAATAAATTGACATATCATATTTTTATTGTCAACATTGTGCATTTGGGAAATTTGGATATAGTTGATCTTTGGGCAAAAACTTTACGAAGTTTCATATGTTTGGACATTATGGATCATTTGTGGGCTAAAGACAGAAATGTGTTTGTGTTCGAATCTGTGTAGCAACAAAAAAAATGTAACCTAACTTAGATGTGAGAATTATGAAGTGCTAAATGGACACGGGAACCCCAACCTTTTTTGGAAAGCAAAACAAAAATGTGTGTGGCTCAACGCCACGACTTATGCTTTCCGCATACACTTTTAGGCCTCTACAATTCTGTAAATGATAAACTTAGTGGCAATCATGCTTTTTGATGATGCGGTGTGGTTTGTTCTTGTCAAAGCTCCAATGATTTCTTTGCGACACATTTTGTTCTTTATTGCGGGTTGTGCCCCATTTGTTTTCATTGCACCAAAGCTCTTGTTGAGAAATACCTCATGTTACCTTTGCATCTGATACAAAATGTGATGCTCTCATCACAAATTGTACGCCGTGATGAAAACAGATAGCTACATAACCCCTGCCCTCTCGGGGTCCCCAACACAGAGACAAAAAAATAGGAAAAGAAAAAGAGACCTCGGGGAAAACTTTGTGTAGTGCGCGCCTAGTGTGCTAAAACATTCCCCTTAAAACCAACTCAAAATGAAGATCAAGTACTACTCATTGATTTGTACAATTATGGTGTTTTTCTTGCCCTCACTTTGTGCTCATTGATTTTTCTTTTTCACATGAGATTTGTATAATGCCGGCGATATGAGCGAGTCATCATTGTTTTTGAAAACCTACGGTGGTCGTTTGAAATTGGTTTAAGCATTGGTCGCTGAAATGATGGCTGCCCGGGCAAAGAATAGCTATGGTGGTTCCATTATAAAGCATGATAGTATGTTACAAACGCATGTTTTAAAAATAGCAACACAACAAAAAGTGTTTCAACACACACAGGTCACACAACCACCATAGTTGTGTATACATGCCGCCATCGGTCAAAGAACTCGTTTTAATTTCGCACGACCAAAAGAATGCAACTGAGAAAAGGTTTCTGGTTTGCCCTCACTTGTGCTTGTGCCTTGTATTTGTTTTAGAAAACCTTGCTGATTTTCCACAAGTCAAAATGAAGTAAACACAAAGATAAAGTAGAGCAAGTCCAGGCACCGGATCAATGAAATCAGGATGAGTCCTTCCACAATCAAAACATGTATAACAAAGAGGGGCCGCAGATAGACAAATGTAGGTCTAAATACAATGCTTCAATGGTTTATAAACAAAATGGATGAGTTTATGTGAAAACTGGCATGGTTCAGGTCCCCAGGATAGTTCCAAGCACATCATGTGCACTCTTTTGGATGCAATGGAGTTGGTTAGGAATCTGGGGCATAGGAGTTGGGCCAGACACAGGATATGGCTTGGCCAGCATGGCCAAGCAACTGAATTCAGAATGAATTAAAAAGTAGAACCACATTAAGTGATAGAAACATTCGAGTATAGGGGTCCTGAGGTAGGAGACCACTAGGCTTAACCTATGAAACCCAAAGCATGAAGTGCCTACTTTATTTCGGTATTACCTCCATGAAGGAAGATACCTCTTCTCACTTGAGTGGTAGGGGTGAACTTCATGGGGGGGCTAGGGTTATAACCCTAGTTACTTTGAGAAAGTGTACTTCAAGCTTCAACAGAGTGATAAAAATGATTAAGTGTTAGTCTTCATTACTTCCCAAAGATTAGGCGGGGCTTCAGCCTGGATCCAGCACCCCAAGAAAGACATGGTGGTGCCTTTTTCTTACTAACTGTATACTTGTCGTGAAGCCCAAAATAGTAAAAGAAAAACTACCCTATTTGCTTGATATGCAAAAATGGTTATTGCACAATTCACAATTCACATACTGCAGTTGTATTCACATTTGTGCTATTGTGGGGAGCTTAAGGCTGTCACGGCGAATAGTTATTCTGCAATGACGATTCGCTGTTTGTCGCAGCTAGTAGGCCGCAGAGTAGGTTGCCGCACATCACCCGCTAGAAGCCGCCCAGCACATAGCAAAGCAAGGTCTAATTTGCTTGGAGCTTGGAAAATCAAAAGTCAACGCACAATGCTGTCAATGCTGTGTGAGTCTTTTCTTGCAGTGGCTTCATGCAACCGTACCTTTGCCGCCAGTGCACGGCATTTCATATTTCCCGAAAGCATGACCTTCTGTCCTCCTCCTATTTCTGCCCGACACATATCCCAAATGAAAGCTGTCTTTGAGGGGTTAGGCACTAGGTTCATATTTCTGAGAAAAATGACAAAACTTTGCATTTTATTGAACGGTTGCGGCGCCTCACAAACTTACCAAAACCAGCACTTGTGCCGCTGGTTCCCACCTTACTCCATTGTGTTCTTGGGTGGCACTCCCTCACGACGGATATCCTTTGCAAGATTGTAGCCACATTTGTGTTATGTTTGCTGCAGCCCACACTTGCATGAGAAATCTTTCTTGAACTGGGCGTACACCTGAGCCCATGTGGCAGCATGCAGCCAGCAAAGCCAGCCACGATTTGCATGCCTCTCCAAATGACCATTAAACTGACAACAATAGCACCACTCTGGGTTGCTTGCTGGAAGCATGGCACTGCCAACACAACGCTGAGATTGTCAATGAGTTATGGATGAGGGTTAGATTCCATTGCATGATTGTAAGGCCCTCCCTCGGCGACTCCTCCAAATAGCAAGCTATGCTTTGGCAGGGGCCCACTATGCCTTCAAAAACAAAATGCGTCGCTCGGCTCCTCGACACTAGTGATTGGGTATGACTAGGCAGGAGGACTGGCGACGGGATGCAATGTGTGTTTTGCTGTGTGGTGTTGGATGACACATTAATGACGGGATCAGGTTACTGACTTCGTGGAGTGGGTGGAGTTGGCACACCCTGACGGATCGCACCCATCTCGTTATGCATGACTTGACTCAACACCTCCTTCATAGAGGATCTTGGGTGACCAGAGGGCAACGGGCCCCTGAGGGCAAGACAGGTGCAACTAAGCAAGACTGCATGATGGATGGGTTCCACATCATGATACACAAACCCTGCCACCCCGCCCTATGTCCTTTCAGTGTGAGCTGTCCCAACTGCGGAAACAACCCGGGGCTTCACACCACACCCTCTGATCCACCCGCTGCCTGTAATCCGTCCCTTCCGCCTTCTGTCGATCCACCGTGAACTCGCTGCCGGTGTTTCTGCTGCTGCCACGGCACTGCGGCACTTGTCTCCGTTCCGCTGGTGTTCCCCCAGTGCTGCACTCCGTTCGAGCGGGGGGGCCACACCATCAAAATGCATATGGAGCCCTTTGTACGTGGTGCATGAGTACATGAAAGCCGCAGCCTTTGAAGAAGCTGGGCCATGGGGGCTATGTACAATGCCATCGACACCACACCCACATCACATATCTGTACATCTACGTGTCTGCACTCATCTATGTACACATCAGACGGGGTGAATAGCACATGAAAGAGGGGTTAGAATTGTGGTTGTGGTGGAGGGGGTCAGGTAATAGGGTATGTGGGGCAGTGCCTTGTGGGCGGGTGCCCGTGCAGTTGTGCTGCAAGCCCTACATGCTACTGGGCACCCGCCCGGGTGCCACATACCCTCCCAACAAGTCTAGTTGTGGAGAGGTCGCCGGTCATCGGAGTGCCGCATTGACAAAGCGTTACTTCATGCCACCTGCCTTTGAACATGCATTAAAATGAAACTGGAGCCACATCAAACGTAGGCACTGGGATCCGGGTGAAGCGGATGCGCGTGCGCTGGGCTGGGGCTGAATAGAGTCGCCAAGAACCTGGGGGTTGGGTGATCAATGGAACAGGATCAGTAAATAGTCGTTCTGAATTCCGGAGCCGAAGAAAATCTATCGGGGTTAACGATGGTCAGTTTTAGTTTTCACTTTCACGTCGCGGACAAATGATGGCTTTCCCAGATCCCCTCAATGTGCTGATTGCAGAAACACCATGTTTCAGTTGTCCTGAATCTTGGGGCCCGGGTCACCTCCGGGCCAAAATGGTATGATATGATTGGGCGTGACGTGTGTGCGGCGCAGCGCGGCGCCGCGCGCACAAATGGTCAGTTTCGACCGGGAATCGGTTTGCTTGGAATCGGCTCCGGTGAAAAACGTAGGGAAACCGGGGTTTTGACCTGGTGGGTCAAACTGGAGTCCCGCGGTGGCACACCCGCTTAGGGCGGACATGGCCGTTCCTGGGGGCGTGAAGGAGGTCCGGTCAATGGAGCAATTTGGGGTGGTGGTGCCACCGAGGCTGAAAGGGGATGCTTCTGGTTGAATGTACATGTGCGCCTTTTGAGGGGGGAATCCCCCACTCGTGGATTGGGGGCTTGGTTGCCCTGACGTTGGGTTGGAGCTGAAGAGGGAGGGTTCGAAACAGACCGCGAGGCGGGCAGTCTGTTGGGCTACGCAACATCCGGGGGGGAAAGCGTTTGTGCTTCATGAGAGTGTCCCGCCACTCACAAGTGCTGCACCTCAGCCCCTTGGCGTCCCTCCCACGCCGACGCCGGCAGTGCTTTTTGCACTATGCATCCCCGCAATCCCCGGGGTGCTGGGGTTGCGCTGGCAGTGCTCCGCAAAAAGTCTGTCCCGAGACAGCGAAGTCCGTAGGGTGCTCACCACCATTGATTTGGGGGGGGGTTTGAGAGTCTGACCCGGGGAGGGGGGGGCTCTATCCCCCCCCCCCCCCTCCCCCTCCTCCCGCCACCGCGATTGAAAGTCCGGGAAAGCCCCGTGTTGAGGCCCGTCCCCGCGGTGACCCAACCGACGCGCAAACCGCGCGCACCGTTGCCCTTCGGCACGTCTCGGGGGGTCCGGCACCGGGCGTCTCCAAAGTACGGGCGGGTGTGACCCCCAACGGGGCCCACGCCCTGACTCAGCGCGAGGCGCAGCGCAAAGACGGTCTCTGACGGTCCGGGGGGCCAGACCCACTGCCACGGCCCCGGGGCTGTGCCTGGGGAGCTCCGTGGCCGCCGGGAGTGAGGGCGCGTCGCACTGAGGGCCCGCGGGGCCGGGGGCGCGGGGGGAGGGGGCGTATTTGTGGAGGGCCGTGGCGCGTGTCGCAGGTCTGCCCCCCCCCCCCCCCGTCGGCCCCTGAGCCTCAAGACAGACCCCCCATTCCCCCGGGGCCGTGCGGCGGCGGGTCCGGCCTCTGCGCGGGTCTGCGGAGGGCCCTGCCGCTCCGTCCGCCCCGCGGCCGCGCCCAGACATGCCACTCGCGTCCGGCAGGTCTCGTTAGGAATCGGCCCTGTGCCGTGTGCCACTCAGTAATACCCGCCCCACGCACATCCAGAACTCAGTAGGAACCTGCTGCATCCGCTGCATGGCTCAGTAGGGCCGAGACTCGCTTGGTTGTGGCGGGCTCGGCAGACGCGAGTGGCAAGTCTGGCCGGGGCGGGAGGGGGGGGGGGGATCCAAAATTATTGGTGCCGCCGAGCCGCTTCGCGGACCGGCCCCCCTCCGCATGTCTGCCCCCGCGATACACGGCCCCATCGCGATCCGCGCGACGAGGGCAACGCCCGCCTTTGGGCCACGGGGGCCGTGCAGCCCGTCCCATCGCCCGCCCCCCCCCCCCCCCGACGACCGCCCGTCACGCAATCCCCCCCCCCACCCCTTCGGCCTCCGGTATGGCCCAGGGGCATCGACTCCCTCGGACGGACGGACGGGGCATGGCCCTGCGTGACGGCGGGGCCTGAGGACGCCCCTGCGTTGTCGCGGGGGCCGCGGCGGGCGCGTCCCGAGAGGCGCCCCTCATCGCCGAGTTCACGGGGGGGGGGGGGGGGGAATGGGGGGCGGCGGGGGGGGGCTCGAACGCCCTTTGAAGAGCAGCGCCAGGCCCCTGCGGCCCCGCGCTCCCGCCCCGCGGACCCCATCATGGCACGGGGGGGGGGCAGGGATACATTGGAAGGGGTACCCCCCCCCCCCCTTCCACGGCGCCCAGCCTAGGCCCAGCCACTGTCTCCCTGATGCCATGTGCCAGCTTCAATGGCATTTGTAACCGACAGTAACTGCCCTCGGCAACCTCCTCCAACCGCCTGTTTAAGCGCCTCTGGGGCCACCTCTGAGCCCCCTTCCCTTCGAATGTATCCCTCGGGGGGGGGGGGGGGGCGGGGGACACCCTCCCGTCATCGCCCTGACGCCCCGTCTCAGGCCTCACAGCCCATGCCCCTCGCGATCATGGCCCTGCGACACCAACGGAGCCCCCCCGCAGGCCCCCTCAGTCGGAGAGGGCGCAGACCAGGGCGGCGCCCTGCTGGATCCAGAAGGAGGTGGGCAGTGCGGAGGGCAGCTCAATGGCGGTGATGAAGTTGGTGGACTGCCCGAGGGATGAGAGGATGCCCTTCCGCACCACCGTTTTGTACAGGGGGCACACGTAGTGGCCCTGCGGAGGGACGTCACGGGCGTGGGGACGGGGACGGGCACGGGCATTGAACATTGGCATGGGCATGGGCCGGACATGGGCACGGGCACGATCACAGGCACGAGGGCACGGGCAAAGGCATGGGCACGGGCATCGGCATAAGCGGGGGGAAGGGCGCATGAGGCGGCAGTCGCGTGTGCGTTGTTTGGTTGGGTTCCGTGAGGAGCACTTTGGCTGGATTCGTGCTGGGCCCCTTCCGGTGTGCGTCGCGTGTGTCCGGGAGGTTGTGAAGGATGGGCATGGCCGTGCAAATAAGCTCAGGTACAGGGGGGGGGGGGGGGGGCACTGACTGCGCATCTCAGGGTGCATCAAAGGCACTGCAAGCCGTGAATAGTTCCCTTACAACATAGAAACTCCAAAACCAACAAAAAGATATAGCCACCCCATCTTGAGTACCTCTGCCCCCCCCTTGTATGGTGAGCTGGTGCAAGGAAGGGGAATATAATGCACAAATATCTCCAAAATCAGAGATATGTGGGTTCAGGTCGGCAAACACTCACAACAAATGTGTCCATGGCTCCATGTAACTGGCACATTTGTCACCAAACCCATGTCTTATGTGGCTACACTACATTTGGTACCGAATCAAATTAGGTCCCAAATTAATGCGGTCCCTTCGCCTACTGTAGCTTGGACAAGGGCGGAGCTTATACAAAGGGGGGGGGTAGATGTCAACAAACAAAAAGGTCCCACTTTTTCCGGAATCGCACATTGATCTTTTGACACCATCACTCTTGACAGAGGAGAGGCTACACACCCGCCTCAATGTGCAAAGCACATGGAGCAGGAAATCTCACCTTTCTACTGTAGTTCTTGAGGAGGGGCGTTATCCCCTTGAGGAGAGGCAGCAGGGCCCTGCTTCTGCCCCATACCGCAAGGGGGGATTGGTTCGCCGCCACTTCACTCTCGCCCAACGGGGTGCCTGATTCCGCAAAGGGGCCATTTGATTCATTTCCCCCTCTGAGTCACTCCCCGCCTGGGTGCACAGTCCCTTGGCCAACTGGTGTTGTTGTGTTTCACGATTTGATTCACTTCATCACTTCATCCGTCACTTGGGGAGTAGTGTTTTCAATGATTTTGGGAAGCGTTGGCCAACGGTGCTCAGTGAACATCAAAAACCCCTGCTCCTACGATGCTGTCTCTGGGTGTGGGCGGTTCACACTTCCCAATGCGCTCATTTTGACGCCTCTTGGGCTACGGAGGCCTAAAAAGTGCTTTCACAGGTCCCACAAATGACACAAACGACGGATGCATGCAAGTATCTGGTAAGACTCCTTGAAACCAGATGGCCGCCTAGGGTAGTGGGTGGGGGGTAGTAGGGTAGAGTAGGGTAGGGTATTGACACCGTACAGGGATTTACCTCGTGACGGGGGGGGGTGGCGGGGCAGGGGGGGGGGGGTTTAATTACGAGACCCACCCACCCAGACTTTGGGAAAACCAAGGGACCCAGAAGAAGAAAGGAGGGGCGCCGGGAGGGGGGGGGATCGGTCAGGCAGCGGCGCGGTCATAGGGGGCACCTGATGAGTACCTGCGGGGTCCCGGTTCCCCGAGTCGCCGGTGTGGACCCCCCCCCCCCCCCAACCCCCCGGCCAGGGGGGGAGGGCGCCGCTGCCGCCGCATGCACCTACAAGGGGTAAGAGGAGAAGGCGTAGAGCGGGAGGATGGGCGGGTGAGCAAGCGGGCGGGCGCGGGGGGGAGGGGGGCGGGGGTGGTAGAGGGGTGGTGCCTGGGGACACATGGGCGGAGTACCAGGGGTGCACCTCGGGGTCCCTGAGGGTGGACACAAGAGGAGTACCGGGTGTGCCTACCCCCTGCCCAGGGCTGTAGCAGCACCGGGGGGCAGTTGGACCCCTTGCCCCCCCCCCCCCCTGCCCATTCGTACCGCCCCCCCCCCCCCAGGGCCTCTGCGGCCTGGATCAGAGAGAAGCAACCCGGGAACTTAGGCGGGCCACGGGCCCCAAATCACTACCCGCCGTCCACGAGGAAGACGCGCGGAGGTCGCTGGCTGAGCGTTGTGAAGCGTTTTGAGCGATGCGCGGCTCTGGTCATCACTGTCCTTGGCCACAACTTCTTCGGCGGTCTGCACCGGATTTCTCAAGACTCATGATTTGAAGCAGCCCAACGGCTCTGGGGATTGTTTTTGCCGCTCCGGCCACTGCGGCTATTGCGCCGAAGGACTACGCATGCGACGTGGTTACAAAAACAAAGCAGGGAAGTGTTAGAAGGGGGGGGGAGGGCAGGGGGTCTGGGCAGGGATGCATTAGAAGGGAAGCGGCCTCAGAGGCCGGACCAGAGGCGGTTAGACAGGCGGTTGGAGGGGGTGGCCGAAGCGTTGGGGGGCGGTTACTGTCGGTTACAAAATGCCAAATGCCATGGAAGCTGGCATTTGCCGTCAGGGGGACAGGGGCCAGGCATAGGCGGGGCGCCGTGGAGGGTGGGGGGGTTAACCCCCCCCCCCCCCCGGCCCCTTCCAATGCATCCCTGGGTCTGGGACCAAAACTTTTGTGTCCTAAAAATGGCGTGACCAGATTTTCCAAATGGTAACTGTCGTTTCTTCCCACGATGGTCACTTTGATCTGGGAGGGGGATGTCTGGGGGGGGGGGGTACCCCCCTCCAATGGTGTACGGCCATTCTAACACTTCCCTGGGGGGGGGGGTAGAGAGGCCGCAGACCCGCGGACCGGGCGCGAGCAATACCTCCGGGGTGCTGTGGTTCTCTTCTGGCAAGAAATGGATGACGGGCATCTCGCCGTACATCGTGCCCTGCATGCACTCATCAAGCTGCTGATCGGATACACTCCAGCGGCAGCTGTCGGTGTGCAGGCCGTACACGTACACCCCGGCCTTGGGGCCCTGGCCGATTTCGACTGCCGGGTCCAACACGGTGTAGGAGATGCCAAGGGTATCGACGGGACGGTGGAACTGCCGGGAAAATGCCTGAGTCGATGGGAGAGGATGCAGAGAGGTTGGGAGACGGCGGAGCAACATTGGAGGCGGTTGGGAGCGGTGGTGGAGAGGTTGGGAGCGGTTGTAAAGAGGTTGGAAGAAGGTGTGAAAAGGTTAGGGGCGGGGAGAGGTTGGGGGCGGTTGTGAAGAGGTTAGAAGAGGGAGAGGTTGGGGGCGGTTGTGAAGTGGTTAGAAGAGGGAGAGGTTGGGGGTGGTTGTGAAGAGGTTAGAAGAGGGAGAGGTTGGGGGCGGTGGTGGAGAGGCTGGGGCGGCTAGGGAGGGGGGGGATAGGTTGCGCAAAGGTTACAGAGAGGTTGGAGCCCGCGGCACGGATGTTGGGAGATCTGATGGAGAGGTTGGCAGGGGTTGGCAGAGGTTGCGGAGAGATTCAGAGATGTTGCGGAAAGGGTGCAAAGAGGGCGTGCACAGTGGCGGACAGGTTGGGAGAGGGTGAGAAATGGTTGTGGAGAGGTGGCGCGAGAGGTGGGGAGACGTGACCGCGAGGTTGGGAGACGGTGCGGAGGGCTATGGAGAGGGTGGGCACGGTGCGGACAGCTGTGGGAGCTTGCGAAGAGGTTGTGGACAGGGTGCAGTGATGCAGAGTGAAATGGGTGATGTTAGGAGAGGGTAGGGACTGTTTGGAGAGCGGGGAGATAGAGACACCCTGCACCCACATACGCACACGCACACGCACACACACACGCACACGCACACACACACACACACCCACACAGAAAGGCGCCTGTTGGCGTTGAACATGCCTTTTGTTTGACTCCAACTGACGAGGATTCACACTCAGCCACCATTGTTGTGCTGTGCTTCGCAATCTCGTGTGTGCGGGTGCGTGTGCGTGTGCGTGTGCGTGTGCGTGTGCGTGTGCGTGTGCGTGTGCGCCAGCAGATGCCTGTAGCCCTTCAGGCCTGATGAGAGGAGGAGGCACTGCACTGCCACATTGGCAGACCAGCCCCATCCAGGTTCAGACAGGGAACAAGCAGGTTGACAGTGGGTCAGGCGGCCCCTGCGGATCTGATTCTGTATCCCGCATCCGGCATGTTCACGTGTGACAATGACGCTTCACACCGCCCACGGTGATGGAGTTCGGGCCCTACTGTTTTCTTCCTGCCCCCCCCCCCCCCCCCACATAAACACACGATGAACGCGACAAAGCAGGCGGCAGTCAAGGCCTGAGTGCACAAATTCTCGTCAGGTGTGGTCGTGGGCATGGGCGTTGAAGACGTTGAAGAGGGTGTGTGGATGTGCATGGCCAGGGATGTGCAGGAGAGCGCTTGACCAAAGACGGACGGAGGTGCCGAGGAGCAGATGTGCGAGGGCCGATGGATGTTGCGCGAGGTCGAGGGGTGCCCGAATGCACGGGAAAGGGGGGGGCACGACGGGTGGGGACGTGGGCGTTTAAGCGTGTGGACAACACGCGGCCCCTCACACCCAGGCCACACCCCAGCCCAACCCTCTGCAGCCTCCCGTCAGCCTCCCTTAACACTCTGTGACAACCCAACGTCGAGCAGGGACCCCATCCGTGGCACCCGGTGGCCTTCCGACAGCAACAGACAGCAGAAGAACGCGAGCCCCCCCCCCCCCCCCCCGCCCCCACCGCCGGCTTACACACACTTGCACGATCTTGGCTGCGTCTGACGGCTCACGCCCACCAGCGTACACACAGCCACACCCACACCCACATCCCGGTACGCATGGGCCTGGGCGAAGCAGAGGCAAACCTGCAGAATCCCGGTGAGAAAGCCATGCGGGTTGAACAAGCCCGACAGCCAATATTGGGGCGGCTCCCCCTTCCTGAGCCACTGCCGAATGAAGGCCACCCTCTGAAGGAAGTCCTTGAACCAACTGGACAACGGCTTCAACGACGGATACGCGACCTGCGGATCAACGCGCGCGCGCGTCACGCGGGGGGACTGCCAGCGGGGCCATGCGGCCCGACGAGACTGTGCCTCTCGATGTGCACGTGCGCGTACGTGGGGCTGCCTGTGTATTGCCCATCCAGAGCCGTTGGAAATATCCCGATTGGCGGTTGTGGTATGCGGCCCCGTTTGGCGCCCGTAACAGGGCACCGGCCAGGCCCTGTAAAGCTGAGTGTCCATCAAAAGGGGGGAGGGGGGGCACACTCAGTTCTTGGCCCCCCTGATGGGGTCCTGGCGCCTGAAGGGGCTCACCTCTGACACTTGTGGAAGGTCCCCCCCCCCGCAGGGTCCGTGCCGGGGCCCTGTGGTGGTGTTCCATCCCCCAGGACACCCCCCGTGCCCCCCCTGGGCCTCAGAGGGGTCTCATTGCAACTACAACAGGAGCACTGCTATGCCCGTCCACCGTGTCAGGCTCGGCGGGCGCTATCAGGCCATTGCTTATGGACCCCCGGGGGGTTGTTTGGGGCCCCGGCCAGCCCCGGCCGCCCCCCCCCCCTCCCCTGGGACAGCCGACCCCCGGAGTAGTCAAACAGGACAAGTCATCCGGGGGCTCCGTTGACACGACCAAAACACGTTCGGGCCCACGGAGGGTCACAATGAGCAGTGGCGAGAGGCCAATAGGCGCCGCCAAAGGCAAACAATCAGATACGAGGCCTTGTGCCAACCCCCCCCCCCCCACCCACATCAGAAAAATTTTCCTCCGACAAAAAGTGAAATTTATTTGAGGTCAATTTTAGGGACAGACACTCTTTTGTGGCCTCTGAGCCCCCCCTCCCCCCTGGGGGGGGGGCGGGTTTCTCCTGAGGCAATCGCCTGGGCGCTCTGCCCATTGCGGGCGATGGACGAGGGGGAGCACCGCTGGGCAGCCTATGGGCCCAGCCATGGGCCAGAGGAGGGGCTCTGCCCGATGCCCCCTCTACACTAGTGTCAGCCTCCAGCTCCTGGGCACTCCGGTGGTGGGCCATTGTGACGCCGGCCGATCGCCCCGAACGCACACCCGGTCCTGCCCCTCCGCCGGTCCAGCGTGCCTCTGCCGGTGCCATGCGCCGGCAGCCGCGTGGGGGGCCCCGTGTGGGCGTCGGCGGGGCGCTGCAGCAGCAATGCGCCCCCATTGACGATTGGGGCCCGCGCGGGTGCGTGGGTGTGGCCCAAGGCCAATGCCCCGATCTGGAAGTCCAATTGGGTTGGGCCACACTCGGAGACCCACAGAATTATGTCCCGATTGCTGACAGACAACAGCTCTGCACTCCCGCCCCCTTCGAATTCTGAGCCTTTTCAGAGTGACAGACTATTCTTTTTCCTGATGAGAAATCTCTCTGTTGGCACGCAGACACACCTCCAATTTTGGTGCGAGGCCATCAGACGCGGGAAACTTCAACACCCCAACCCCAAACCTGTTTTCCACTCGGACCAAAGCTCAGAAAACGTTCTCGACGAACGACCAACTGCTCACTGCCAAGCGAGCAAGAGGGACGGCCGTGAAGGACGGACAAACCGCCGACAACAGCTCAACACCGCTTGGCTACCGCCGCCAGAGAGGGGGCACAAAGGAGCCGGAAGTACTCCAAATCGCGCAACAAAGTTTCGTGGGGAAAACTTTGGCCCCAAAATGCGAAACGAAATTTCCCCCACCAAATTGCCCCCTTCCGAACATCTCCTCCCGCCGCATGTGTGGAAGAGTCCGGAGGTTGGAGACCGATTTGAGGTACACAAACTCTTTGGTTGGGGGCCGTTGGGTGAGGGTACTTTGTCCACTCAGCAATGGCCTGGTCGTGGCTGTTGGGGGAGAGGCGCGGGCTGCACACACGACACGAACAGCACTCGTCAGTGGAACATGTACCAATCAGTCCCTCTCTGTTCGAACACGGAGATGTGTGTATGGGACGGGTCCATGGGCACCATCCCCTCTGGTTGGCCCCGCATGGCCCCCAAACCTGGTTGCAGTGTACCCCTCCTCAAGCAAGAGCACAAGAGCCGGGGGTAGAGATGCGTCGGAAGGGGGGGAGGGATACCCACGCCCCCTCCACGGCGCCCAGCCTATGCCTGGCCCCTGTCCCCCTGACGGCAAGTGCCAGCCTCAATGGCATTTTGTAACCGACAGTAACCGCCCCCCAACCGCTTCGGCAACCTCCTCCAACCGCCCATCTAACCGCTTCTGGGGCGGCCTCTGAGGTCCCTTCCCTTCTAACGCATCTCTGGCCGGGGGCACACCTCCGCCCACAGGGCCGGGACCTCGTTGTTGAGGAAGGACGTGAACATCAGGTCCAGCGAGGCGGACAGCACCGTCAGCCCCTGGATGGCCTTCTGCAGGAGGGCGAGGGTCGAGACCATCACCGACAGCAGTTTGTTGAACTGCACCGTCTCGTGCAGGAGCACCGTCGACAGGGAGTTGGGCAGCCCATTGGCCAGGGTCGTGAACGTGTGCGGGCCCGCCTGACGGACGGAGAAGGGGAGAGCACTGGCGCCCCTTTTGCCCCCCCGTATGGAGTCTGTTTGAGTTGCTGTCTGGTTGGGACAAGCAGACGAGCAGGATCAAAACAAAAGCCTCATCAGTGGTACCATAGGCGCCTTTCGGTCTGGAAGAGCAGCAGAGAGTCGCATTCCAGGTACAGTAGCCCCCCCCCCCCCTTCGCAGGACACAGCATGATCCCAGCCGCAAGGCGGGCGACCACCTGCCACCGCCAGGGACCCCTCCCCACCACCGCGAAGGCAAGGTACACCCCCAAGGCCCCGGCCCCGCAACCCTCCGACAGGGCCAGGCACTACCCAGTGGTGAGACCCGACATCCCCCCCCCCCCCCCCGCCCCCCTCGGACATGCGCGGCTGACACACACAGACACGGCGGTGTCTCCCTCCCACCAGCGCCTTGGTGGGGGTTGGGGGGTCGTCAACAGTCTGGGGGGCTGTGAGACCAGACAACCGGGGCAGGGCCCAGTCGTGCCGGTGAGGGAAGGACACACCGGCCGTGGGGACCTGTCTCCTGTGCGAGCCACGACCCGCCCCCCCCCCCCCCCCATCGCAGCAGCTGATGTGGCTCGGGCGGCTGCAGGCGGAGGCTGCAACTGCCTGGGCTT